>CM076570.1:630896970-630983207 GCA_034641835.2 Pinus albicaulis
AATTAATTGTAATTTTTCTCATTGGCCTTGATGCCATCCTGTACAGCTCCATTCTTATTTTAATACCCAAGAGGTGATTTTTGAAATACTTTCATATCTAGTTTTCATATCTGGATTTCACATTTCAAGTTGACAATATAACAGATAAGTTGACAATTTTTTCAAATGCAAATCTAGATAAAAGCATGGCTGTCTTTGTCAATGATTTTTGGAATACCTCTTATCGTCTAAATTATTAAAATATGAGTTCTGATTTGTTGCATTGTTTGTCAAACCACCTTTTTTGTTGCAGTATTTGTAAAAACCAAAGTTTGATAATATAAGTTTATTAATGTCCAGCAAATGATCAAAGGAGTATGTCAATGGGAAGACCAAGGGTTAGCTCAACTGGTTTTTTTTCATGTTGTTGGGCATCTGCCTAGTTCAACCCTCCTGGTTAGGCACACTAGTCTATGACTTTAGCGAACAGGGTTACTAGGGATGCCATCCACAAACATGAGGAAGCATCTCTTGGGTTTCCCCACAAGGTTTTCCTTGGGGAAAATGTTAGGTCAATGGGATTATAAGAGTACATCACTAGCCAAAATACAATGTGGAAGTGTGGAAGTGTGGACTATAAAGATGCTAAAAATCATATCAAAACAGATTTTTAATTGTGCTAGAAGCAGAACAACAAGAGAAGATAAGAAAGTACATGACTTGGAGTGGAGATAAAGTAATTACAAGAAAAAGATAATATGTATGATATCTGAGGACCAAAGGAACTTTAGTTTGAACTAGTCATGGTATGCTAGTGCTGACAGGTGAGGACGAGCAATTAGATCAAGGGGGGTCTCCCTGCTAGAGTCCTCAATGACCGCAAAATTTTTTTTGGACTAGTGGATGATGTCCTTTGGAGTGTGTCTGGGACTGATAGGGCTCTACAGTATGATCCTTGTGGGAAGCCCAAATTTGAGCAAGCTCTCCTAACATCCAGGCATGGAAAAATTCTCCTGATGGATGGTTGGCTGTGTGGATTTGGGGGCACCCAGCTCCAAGGCCTTGTCGAGTTGTCTACTAAATTGTCTTGTTGGTAAAATGGTGTGCACGTGTGGCCTGGAACAACAACTCCATAAGGACCTTGTGAGGTAAGTGACTAGTCCACTCCTTTCCCATATGGGAAGGGGATATTGAGAAATATATGCACAGATCGACAAAATAATTGTATTAGCGCTGAGAACTCTATTATCACAGTGGTTTGTGAAGCTTTCCAATGAATGAACAAAATGTATTTCATTCTGAAAGTACCCTATAATATATTCTACTATCCTATTATCAACTATATAATTTAGTTTAACTAATTATATAAATGGATGCAAATTAATGCTTATTTAGAGTCTTGTTGATCAAAATAATAGTTTATTGCACCTATATTTTATAGTATTATAGTATTTTGGTATTAAAAATAATATCTTCTAAAATTTGGGTTTCGAAAATTGTTGATAACTTCTTGACTGAAGTGCTTGAGTCTCTCCAAGGAGATGCAATGAGTCACAAATCAATCAAAGTAAGGCAGCAAGCTTCACATTAACAAATCAGCCATATCTTCATCTTCTACTAGCTTCTTAACAAGCGTTTTCTCTGCCAATCCTGAACTGCGTCCTCCTTGGACAGCGTCCTTCCTCTCCTGCAAGGATCAGCGTCCTCTCTCCAGATGAGACAGCGTCCGTCTCCTTCAAGAATCAGCGTCCTTCCTTCTCTTGCTCTGCGCAGCCACAAGAGGGCTTTCTCCTCCTCAGATATGCTTCAGAAACTGCTGCTGCTACTACTGGAACTGAAAAGTATACTCAGGACAAACCTTACTAGGGCGGGCACTCGAAGTCCCCCGAAGCTAAGGGTGAAACCAGAAAAACCTTACCAGGGCAGGCACTCGAAGTCCCCCGAGGCTAAGGGTGAGATCTCCGACCGAAGACACTCGTGCACTAAACAGTGCTGCAGACCGACTAAACAACCGGCGTGCTGAAGCAGACAGAAGTCCAGCTATCAATAATAATATCAAATCATGAATGATCAAATGAGGTGAGAGCCTCTCCTTTTATAACATCAAACTCCCTCCAAAACTTAACTCACCCTGGATCTGCGCAGTTTACCTTGGGTTAGCCTGTTGCCTCCCCCATCATATCCACGTGGACCCCCAAGGCCCCCTCTCTAAGTTACAACGTCAATCTACTAGGAAAAAGAACACTTTATTATAAAGTGAGGTGACTAAAGTGAGGTGATCCCTCTTATTTCTCACTTTATTTATTATTTCTATCTAAAGCAGCAAAATAAAGCAAAAATGCAATATTCCAATTAGCAAAGCTAATTGGGAATATTACAGTCTCCCCCGGCAAAACGTTGCTTGTCCTCAAGCAACTGGAGTGAGGGATGCTGTAAGATCTTCTCATCTTCCCAAGTGGCATCCTCATCTGGCAGATTCTTCCATCTCACCAAGAACTCCCTGATCTTCCTGCTACGCAGCTGTCTCTCCCTGGTGTCAATAATGGCCTCTGGCTGTAGTACCAAGTGCCCCTCATCATCCGTCGGAGGTAGCTCCCCGGTGACTGTCACATGCTGGCCCAGTGCCTTCTTCAGGCATGATACATGGAAAATGTTATGAATCCGGCTGCCTTGGGGCAACTCCAACTCATATGCAACCTGTCCGATCCTACGAATCACCCCGTATGGTCCATAAAAACGAGGCTTAAGCTTCTCTGCCCCCTTCTGTTTGAGTGAAGACTGGCGGTATGGCTGTAACCGCAGGTAGACCAAATCCCCTACCTCAAAGTGTCTCTCCACTCGGCCCTTGTCTGCATATAATTTCTGCTGATTTTGTGCGGTGGCTATGTTGTCCTTGAGAGTCCGAAGGATGTCTTGGCTCTCTTGGATCCATAGTTTGGCTCGCGGAGCCCTGCTAACCCCAAACATCACATCCACAAAAGATAAGGAATGATATCCATACAATGCATAAAAAGGTGTCATACCGATAGACATATGATGGGTTGTGTTGTAGCAGTACTCGCCCAGATGTAGCCATTTCAGCCACGCTCGCTGCTGCCCACTGACGCAGTTACGCAAGTAGCCCTCCAGCCACTTGTTAACTATCTCTGTCTGCCCGTCCGTCTGGGGATGATAGCTGGTGCTCGGTGTCAACTCAGTCCCTACTAGTCGAAAGAGCTCCTGCCAAAATCCACCCATACAGCGGCTGTCCCTGTCACTAACAATGGTCTTGGGTAGACCATGCAATCTGAAAACCTCCCGGAAAAACAGCTCTGCCACCTGTGCTGCCGTGTAGTGTGCCGAAATGGCGAAGAAGTGAGCATACTTCGTTAGCCGGTCAACTACCACGAAGATGCAGTCCTTGCCTTGCACTGTGGGCAAACCCGTGATGAAGTCCATCGAAACACTCTCCCACTTCCCTTCTGGGATGGGAAGCGGCTGCAACAACCCTGCGGGATGGTTCATCTCTCCTTTGTTCCGCTGGCAAACCTCACACTCCCGAACATGCTGGAGTACGTCCTCCTTGAGGCCCTTCCATGCAAATCTCTCCCGGATGGCCCTGTACATCTTGGTGAACCCCTGATGGCCCGCCAACGGTGAATCATGAGAGGCATGGAGTATCTTCTCCTTGAGCTGAGATCCCTCAGTCAAGAAGATCCTATCCCTGTAATAGATGACCTCATCGGCCACCCTGTATCTGCCATCTGCTACCTGTCCATCCAGTACCTCACATGCAAATCTATCCTTGGAATACTCAACCAGTAGTCGAGCCTTCCAATCAGCGTCCAAGCTCATGAGGGATAACGTGGCTGGTCTACGGGAAAGAGCATCTGCTACCACGTTGTTCTTCCCTTTGACATACTCTATGTGAAAGTCGTAAGCCTGGATCTTGCTGATCCACTTCTGCTGCCTCTCCTGTAACTGCTTCTGCTCCAGAAAGTACTTCAGGCTGTTATGATCTGTCCTGACTCTGAATCTGCCGCCTACCAAGTACTGCCGGAATTTGGCCAATGCATGCATGATGATGGCCAACATCCTTATCATAGATGTGGGTAAAAGTTTCATGTGGAAGGAGCTTCGCTCTCGAATGCACCTGATGACCTCCTGCATCAAAACTGCTCCAATCCCTTCTCCTGATGCATCGCACTCTAGGATAAAGGGCTGAGTGAAATCAGGCAATGCCAACACCGGACAACTACTCATCACCTCTTTGAGCTTATCAAAAGCTCGCTGTGCGGTGTCCGTCCAACCGAATGCCCCCTTCCTCGTCAGCTCCGTGAGGGGTGCAGCAAGCTGTGAGAAGCCCTTGACGAACTTCCTGTAATAAGTGCAGATACCAATGAACCCTCTAAGTTCTGTCACATTCCGCGGCTCTGGCCAGTCCCTGATAGCCCGGATCTTCTCGTCATGGACTCTCACTCCGTCCACTCCTATGATGTGTCCCAAATACAACATCTCTGTCAATCCAAACTCACACTTGGAGAGTTTGGCAAAGAACTGCTGCTCCTCCAGAATGCGCAAGACCGTCTCAATGTGCTGGAGGTGCTCCTCCCAGGTCCTGCTGTATATGAGAATATCATCAAAGGAAACTAGCACGAACTTCCTCAGATGATCCCTGAAGATATGGTTCATGCAAGACTGAAAAGTGGCAGGTGCATTGGTCAGTCCAAATGGCATAACCAGAAACTCAAAGTGCCCATAATGACACCTGAAAGCAGTCTTCGGAATGTCCTGTTCCCTCATGCGTATCTGATGGTACCCGGACCTCAAATCAATCTTTGAGAAGAATCGTGCTCCTCTCAACTCGTCCATCAACTCATCGATCCTGGGAATGGGGTACCTGTTTTTCAGGGTCTTCTTGTTCAGAGCCCTGTAATCAATGCACATGCGTAATGTGCCGTCCTTCTTCTTCACCAGCACTACTGACGAAGCGAAAGGACTGGTACTGGGTCGAATGTGCCCCAGGGCCAGCAGCTCCTGAATGGCCCGCTCTATCTCATCCCGATAGGCCTTGGGATGCCTATAAGGGGTGGTGATCACTGCCTGTATCCCCTGCTCCAACTCGATCGTGTGCTCAAACCCCCGATCTGGTGGCTGTCCTGGTGGAATGTCTCCAAAAACTACTGCATACCTGTCGAGAAGAGTCTGTAGATCAGGGTGCACCGCCCTTCCCGTATCTACTATCTCTGAAGCCCGCAACTCGACCGCCCACTCTATATCTCCCCTGCGGAATGTCGCATCCATGCTGTGTGCCGATACTGTCTGGGGCGGATATGTGTTCTGTCCTCGGATCTTCTCATGCCTCCCCGTCTTGGGATCATCCCACTCCATTTCCAAGGCCTTCCAATCTGTTGTGACCTTCCCTAGAGTGATAAGCCACTGCACTCCCAATATCACATTGGTGTCTGGAATGTCCACCACAAAGAAGTGATCAGTCAAAGTATAGGTGCCCATCGTCACTGATAACTCGGGTACATATCGAGCACAAGCCATGGTCTGATCTCCTGGGACCAAAACAGAAAACCCATCGAAGCTCTCCGTGGGTATGCCTCTCCGTGCGACCATCTGGGCATCGATGAAATTGTGGGTGGCCCCACTGTCAACTAGAACTGAGACACGCTGTCCCCGCACCGTCCCACGTACGCGCAATGTCAGATACTTGGGGACTCCTCGTAATGCTGCTAGAGCTCCCCCAGTAGGTGCAAATGATGCCTCTCCTGCATCGGGTGGTGGAGGTGGTAAAGCACTCTGTGCTGCATAACACTCTCCAGCCTCCTCATCATCCAACTCATCCTCTTCTCCGCTGCCCTCGGAGAAGACCTCTATGAAATGTGCCTTCCCTGCTGTGCACTTGTGTCCTGGTGCCCATGGCTCCTGGCAGGTGAAGCACAATCGCTTCCGTCTCAGCTCTCTCCTAGCCTCATCATCATATTGTCCTCGTCCGGGATTCGCCTTGGGAGGCGGAACCCTCGTGTCCTTACCCTTAGGCTGGAAAGCCTGTCTCTGGGGATAAGGTGGCCGAGTCCTAGGCAAGACATCTTGTAGGTCACGGGCCCTACTGATAGCATCCTGAAGTGTAGCCGGTTTGTTCGACTGGACTAGACCACGAAGTGGTTCTGACAGCCCCTCTACAAACATCGTGATCAACCGAGCTGCTGATATGTTAGGTACCATCACTGAAACCCTCAAAAAGTCTGAGATGTATGCCTCCGCACTACCTGTCTGCTTGAGCTTGGTCAGCTCGAGGAAAGGCTGATCCGGGTCCTTCTGATCAAAACGTTTCACCACCCTCCTGGTGAACTCAGCATATGTAGTCACTGTGGAATGCCCCAGTGTTGTCAACCCATGAAACCACCAGTTCTGGGCCTCCCCCTCTAGATGTAATGCAGCCATCTTAATGGCCTCCTTCTCTGGCATCTGGTTAAGCTGAAAATAGAGGTCTAGTTTCTCCACCCAAGACCTGGCTGTGGTCTTTGGTGACCCATCAAACATCGGCAAATGAAATTTGCTGGCTGCACGGTTACTATCACGGTGGGAACCCCATCCCTTATTTCGATCATGAGGCTTACCGCCGCTTCGGAACTGCAGATATTGATTGAAAGGGAGAGCATCCATGAATTCTTGTCCCATGCTTCGCCAATCTGCAAACCAAACTGCATGAAGATCGAGACCCTCATCTCTTGATGCCGTTTGCTCTACTTCCTCTACCGGGAAAGTAGGCATGGTAGGTCGCGTGTCCATGGAATCGGCCTTCTGCGCTGTCACAATGGGAATAGCATCTGGTATGCAACTAGACGTTCTCGATCCTTCCCCTACCTGAAAAACCTTAGGGGGTTCCTTCTGCGTCCCTTCTGCAATCTTCCTCACATCCTGCATGAATACATCCATCTTCTCTGCAAACTTTGCAAACATGGCCTCCATTGGATTTTGTCTCCGTTCTGCCTCTGAATCAGAATCGCTTCCCCCGAGGAGACTGGGGCGACCCCTAGGTGCCATAGATTGCTAGCACCACAGGCTGAGCCAGATCTAAGCTCTGATACCACTGTAATATCCCCAAAGGGGAATAACCAGTAATAAACAGAAATACACCAATGCAGATATAGAAAATATAATAATGAACCAGATCACTGAATCATAGCACATGGAACACCAGAAACTGAGCCATTTTATTAATCAGAAAGTACATAGAGAGGAGTACAATAAATCAGAGTAAGTGCACCTATCCTTGCCCTAGGCAAGTGGAGACCCTCTCAATAGATAATGGCTGCAACAAGGACAACATTCTAGTCGCTTCCGCAAGCTAAGATGAATACTGCGCTCGGGTCAGACCGTAAAACCTCCACCATAGAAAACGCCGTCTCGCGAACATTGCCAGAAACCCCTCCGTACAATAGATCACCCATCGAAGGCTAGAAAACGTCATGGGAGCTCCGCTTTCCCAAGTCCGGCTTCCTCGTACTGGGCCCCACCAAGTGGATCCGTCTCAACACTCGTATCCGATGATTCGAAGCCTCCAAACCGATCCGCGTCCTTCTTCCTCGATCTCGCGCCCTCCCCATCGTATCCGCGCACCAAACTCGGGATCTATACGGATTCACAATATCACTGCATCTACACTCTCTAGGGCCGGATCTCGATGTTAACCCTTCTATCCGGGATTAGGTCTCCACAAATATTTCTTCTCGCATCTCGCAACTCTCCAAGTCGGATCTAGTGCAAAACCCCTGATTCGCAACATACAAGACTAGATCAAGCACATACAAGACTAGATCTGCAAGATCTATCCTTCCCAAAGCGGGATCTAACAATAAGCCTTCAGATCTGCAACCCTTACCTTCAGAAATGGACAGCGTCCTCACTCTAGGGCTAGACAGCGTCCTTCTGCCTCCCTAAACAGCGTTTTCTCTGCCAGACCCGAACTGCGTCCTCCTTGGACAGCGTCCTTCCTCTCCTGAAAGGATCAGCGTCCTCTCTCCAGATGAGACAGCGTCCTTCTCCTTCAAGAATCAGCGTCCTTCCTTCTCTTGCTCTGCGCAGCCACAAGAGGGCTTTTCTCCTCCTCAGATATGCTTCAGAAACTGCTGCTGCTGCTACTGGAACTGAAAAGTATACTCAGGACAAACCTTACTAGGCGGGCACTCGAAGTCCCCCGAAGCTAAGGGTGAAACCAAAAAAACCTTACCAGGGCAGGCACTCGAAGTCCCCCGAGGCTAAGGGTGAGATCTCCGACCGGAGACACTCGTGCACTAAACAGTGCTGCAGACCGAATAAACAACCGGCGTGCTGAAGCAGACAAAGTCCAGCTATCAATAAGAATATCAAATCATGAATGATCAAATGAGGTGAGAGCCTCTCCTTTTATAACATCAAACTCCCTCCAAAACTTAACTCACCCTGGATCTGCGCAGTTTACCTTGGCTTAGCCTGATGCCTCCCCTCATCATATCCACGTGGACCCCCAAGGCCCCCTCTCTAAGTTACAACGTCAATCTACTAGGAAAAAGAACACTTTATTATAAAGTGAGGTGACTAAAGTGAGGTGACCCTCTTATTTCTCACTTTATTTATTATTTCTATCTAAAGCAGCAAAATAAAGCAAAAATAGCTTGTCTGCAGCACTGTTTAGTGCATTGAGTGTCTCCGTTCGGAGATCTCACCCTCAGCCCCGGGAGACTTCGAGTGCTTGCTCGGGTGAGGTTGTCCCATCAGTATTTTGCAGGAGGATTGGTGTTTGGCGTTTGTGGAGGAGCAGTGCATCCATAGACTGCACAGTCTTGAGAGGGAGGACGCAGTCCATTTTGAGGGAGCTCTGCAGTGGCATTGTTTCGGAGGATTTTGGTCGAGAGATTGAGCAAGGGGCCAGCCCTTGCCTATTGGAGTCTTTTGGTTGAGCGGGAGGCCATATTTTGGAGGATTCCACTCAGTCTCAGCGTGGCCCTTGGGAGGATAGCGTAGATCCTCAAGGGAGGTATTTTCGGAGGTTGTCCATTCCAGAAACTCTCTCTGGGCTTTTCTGGGTTTTGTGAGTAGAGGCTGATTCTAGAGTTTTAGCTTATTCCGGGTAGGGGAGCAGCCCCAAATACTCATCTTGTTCCAATAGTAGCAGCTATACAGCAGTTTTCCAGCAGCTTGGACGCATATCATAGAGCAGCCGTTCCATCGATATTCTGAGAGTATTCCTACACTTGCCTAGTGCAGGTCGAGGTGCCATCACTCTGATCACCTCTTGTACTCATTGCTATTTCTCAGTATAATAAAATGGCTCAGTATTCTCTCTATTTTATGTGTATCTGTTGCATATACTATTTCTAGCATTTCATGTATTGTTGTATGATCCGCATCACTGCTTATTTTCCCTTTGAGACGTTCCCGTTGCTATACCATCTGTTGTGTTTTGCCCATACTCTATAGACGGAGTCTGGTGAGGGCCAGGTAGCCTCTAGATCTCACCCTCTTTTCAGAGGTGAAATAACTGGTAAACGCCCCTCCAGTCCATCTCTGGTTTAGAGTTGACTGTGTTTGAGAGATATCCCTGAAAGGGGATATTACAGTGGTATCAGAGCTCATAGATCTAGCTCAGCCTGTGGAGCTAGTTGTCTATGACATTGGGGGAAAAGCCGTACATTTGCTACAGGGGTAGGAAGTACCGTGATAGAGAACGTAGGTTGCAGATCACCTACGGAGAGGGGGACTACGTTCCAGTAGAGGACGCAGAACAGGATCCAGTAGTGAACACAGAACAGGGGGAGCCAATGGCAAATGATAGTGATGCAAAACAGTTTGGGGAAGCACTCCTCAAATCAGTGCAGGATCTGGCGAGGCAGATCGAGATGATGGGTCAGAGATTCACTGTTGTGGAGGCTAGACAGTGTGAAACCCCAAGGGGTTTCCAAGTTGGTGAGGGGTCGGGCACATCCCACCATTTGCAGGAGCGGGATGCCACTCCACACCAGGCATCACATGCCCCCACTCGTTCCACTATGCCCACTTTTCTGGGTGCAGACACTGGGGCAGGAGCATAGCAGGAGCCAGAGCTTGGCCACATGGGTGATTATTTTGCTGAGTATCAGGCATATGGGCAGGAGTTCAGGGATGCCCTTTCATTCAGAGATTTTGTTCAGCTTCAGCGGGACAGCAGACCCCGTGACCATCACAGAGGGCATCGGCATTATCACGAGGGAGATACCCAGCGTACAGTGAGCAGGTTCCATTTGCCTACGTTTGATGGTTCATCAAACAGTTCGGCAAAGTCTTGGGTGGAGAAGCTGGACATATACTTCCAGCTCAACCAGATGGCAGAGACAGAGGCCATCAAGGTGGCGACGCTGCATTTGGATGGTGAGGCCCAGGATTGGTGGTTCCATGGGATGGTTACACTCGGACATTCGATAGTGACCACATATGCCGAGTTCACCCGGAGATTGATAGAGAGGTTTGACCGAAGGGATCCGGAGGAGCACTTTGTTGAGCTGACGAGGCTCAAACAGACCGAGCCCGGAGACATATATTGCAGATTTTCTGAGACTTTCAGTGATGGTGCCCGATCTATCCGCGACACGGATGATATACATGTTCATTGAGGGGTTAGCAGAGCCGCTTCGAGGTTTGGTCAGATCCACCAGACCAGCCACACTCCAGGACGTAGTTGGCAGGACCCGAGATTTGCAGGATGCTTTACCCCGGACCAGGACACCTTACCCCTAGAGACAGGCTTTCCAGCCAAAGGGGAAGGATGTGAGGATTCCGCCTCCTAAAGGGAATCCGGGTAGGGGACAGTTAGATGATGATGCCAAGAGGGAGTTGAAGAAGAAGAGGTTGTGTTTTACCTGTCAGGAGCCGTGGGCACCGGGACACAGATGTGCTGCTGGCAAAGCACATTTTATCGAGGTCTTCTCCGAGAGCAGCGAGGAAGAGGATGAGTATGAGGATGGGGAGGTAGGAGACAGTCAGGCAGCGCAAGACCATTTGCCACCTCCACCTCTAGGAGTAGGAGGTGCAGTTTTTGCATCCACAGGAGGGACCCTTGCAGCATTGCGGGGAGTACCCAAGTATTTGACGCTGGGTGTCCGAGGGACAGTACCTGGGCAGCGAGTTTCAGTCCTGGTAGACAATGGGGCAACCCACAACTTCATCGATGCACAGATGGTTGAGCGGAGAGGCATACCGACAAAGAGCTTCGATGGATTTTCAGTGTTGGTCCCAGGAGATCAGACGATGCAGTGTGCCAGATATGTTCCAGAGCTGTCTATGACGATGGGCACCTACACAGTGACTGACCACTTTTTTGTGGTTAACATACCAGATACCAATGTGGTATTGGGTGTACAGTGGCTGATTACTCTCAGGAAGGTCACCACAGATTGGGAGGCCTTGGAGATGGAGTGGGATGATAAGAAGACCAGGAAGCGTGAGAAGATACGTGGGATGCACACTTACCCACCCCAGACTGTTTCAGCTCATCGGATGGAGGCAGACTTCTGGAAGGGAGACATAGAGTGGGCAGTAGAGCTACGTGCATCAGAGGTAGGGACTACTGGGCAGTTAGTTCATCCTGAGATACAGACCATCCTTGACAGGTATGCCGTGGTGTTTGGGGAGATACCGCCAGGACAACCACCAGATCGGGGATTTGAGCATACTATTGAGTTAGAGCAGGGCATTCAGGCCGTTATCACCACACCCTATAGGCACCCCAAGGCCTATCGGGACGAGATTGAGCGGGCCATCCAGGAGTTGCTGGCTCTTGGACACATTCGGCCTAGCACCAGTTCTTTTGCTTCTTCGGTGGTGTTGGTGAAGAAGAAGGATGGCACATTGAGAATGTGCATTGATTACAGGGCCCTGAATAAAAAGACCATGAAGAACAGGTACACTATACCGCAGATTGATGAGCTGATGGATGAGTTGAGAGGAGCACAGTTCTTCTCGAAGATCGATTTGAGATCCGGGTACCACCAGATTCGCGTGAGGGAACAGGACATTCCCAAGACCGCTTTTAGGTGCCATTATGGCCACTTTGAGTTCTTGGTTATGCCTTTCGGGCTAACCAATGCACCAGCCACCTTCCAGTCATGCATGAACCATATCTTCCGTAGTCACCTGAGGAAGTTTGTGTTGGTATTTTTTGATGATATACTGATATATAGCAGGACTTGGGAGGAGCATCTCCAGCACATAGAGGCAGTGTTGCATATCTTGGAGGAGCAATAGTTCTATGCTAAGCTCTCCAAGTGCGAGTTTGGGTTGACGGAGATGCTATATTTGGGGCACATCATAGGAGTGGACGGAGTGAGGGTCCACGAGGAGAAGATCAGGGCCATCAGAGATTGGCCAGAGCCGAGAAACATGACGGAACTTTGAGGATTTGTTGGTATCTACACTTATTACAGGAAGTTCGTCAAGAGTTTCTCTTAGCTTGCTGCACCCCTTATAGATTTGATGAAGAAGGGGGCATTCAGTTAGCCAGATACAGCGCAGCAGGCCTTCGACAGGCTCAAGGAGGTGATGAGCAGCTGCCCAGTACTTGCATTGCCGGATTTCACGCAACCGTTTGTCTTAGAGTGTGATGCATCAGGAGAGGGGATTGGTGTAGCATTGATGCAGGGAGGTCACCCGATAGCTTTTGAGAGCCGGAAGCTCCTTCCACATGAGCGGTTATATGCCATATATGACAAGGAGACGTTGGCCATCATGCATGCCTTGGCCAAATTCCGGCAGTACCTGGTGGGTAACAGGTTCAGGGTGAGGACTGACCACAACAGTCTCAGGTTCTTTTTAGAGCAGAAGCAGCTACAGGAGAGGCAGCAGAAGTGGGTCAGCAAAATCCAGGCCTACGACTTTGACATAGAGTATGTCAAAGGGAAGAACAACGTGGTGGCTAATGCACTTTCATGGAGACCGGCCGCGTTGTCCTTGATGAGTCTGGACACAGATTGGAGGGCCTGACTTTTGGTGGAGTACTCCAAGGACAGGTTTGCTTGCGAGGTTCTGGATGGACAGGTGACGGATGATCGATACAGGGTGATGGATGAGATCATCTACTACAGGGACAAGATCTTCTTGACTGAGGGTTCTTAGCTCAAGAAGAAGATACTACAAGCTTCTCATGATTCACCATTGGCTGGTCACCAGGGGTTTACCAAAACCTACAGGGGCATCAGAGAGAGGTTCTCATGGAAGGGCCTCAAGGAGGACGTACTCCAGCATGTCAGGGAGAGCGAAGTTTGCCAGCGCAACAAGGGGGAGATGAACCATCCAGCAGGGTTGTTGCAGCCTCTTCCCATTCCAGAGGGGAAATGGGAGAGTATTTCGATGGATTTCATCACAGGGTTGCCTGTGGTGCAGGGCAAGGATTGTATATTTGTCGTCGTTGATCGACTGACAAAATATGCATACTTTTTCGCCATATCCGCGCACTATACAGTAGCACAGGTGGCAGAGCTGTTCTTCCGAGATATCTTCAGGTTACATGGTCTTCCCAAGACCATTGTCAGTGACAGGGATAGCCACTTCATGGGCAGATTTTGGTAGGAGCTTTTTCGGTTGGTGGGGACAGAGTTGACATCGAGTACCAGCTACCACCCACAGACAGATGGGCAGACGGAGATAGTTAACAAGTGGCTAGAGGGCTACTTGCGTAACTATGTCAGTGGGCAGCAGAGAGCGTGGCTAAAGTGGCTGCACCTACGAGAGTACTGCTACAACACCACACATCACATGTCTATCGGTATGTCTCCATTTTATGCATTGTATGGTTATCATGCTTTATCTTTCGTTGAACTGATGTTTGGTGCCAGCAAGGCTCCGAGAGCCAAGGATTGGATCCAAGAGAGTTAGGACATCCTCCGAGCTCTCAAGGATAACATGGCTACCGCGTAGAATCAGCAGAAGCTGTATGTCGACAAGGGTCGGGTGGAGAGACAGTTTGAGGTAGGGGACTTGGTCTACCTACGCTTGCAGCCATACCGACAGTCGACTCTGAAGCAGAAGGGGGCTGAAAAGCTCAGGCCCCGCTTTTATGGACCATATAGGGTGATACGCAAGGTTGGCCAGGTTGCCTATGAGTTGGAGCTGTCCCAAGGCAGGAAGATTCATAACATTTTTCATGTATCATGCCTGAAGAAGGCTTTGGGACAGCAGGTGACAGTGACGGAGGAGCTCCCGCCTACAGATGATGAGGGGCACTTGGTGCTACAGCCGGAGGCCATCATTGATGTCAGAGAGAGACAACTGCGAAGCAGAACAATCCGGGAATTCTTAGTGAGGTAGAAGAATTTGCCGGATGAGGATGCCACTTGGGAGAGTGAGAAGATCTTGCAGCATCCATCACTACAGTTGCTTGGGGTAAAGCAACATTTTGTCGGGGGAGACTGTAATATTCCCAATTAGCGATAGCGAATTGGAAATATCAACTTTGAACAATTTTGCCTTCTATAGTTAGAAATATAAGTAAAGTGAGTGAGAGGGGGACACAACTCACTAAAATAAAGTGCACTCCCTAGTAGACTAAACGTTGTGACTTAAGTTGGCCAAGGGGGGCCAAGAGACCACGTAGAGGGGGACCCACTTAGACCACGTGGGCCATGACAGCGCAGTTTAGTTGGCTACATGGGCCAAAGGGATGCTACGTAGGAGATGGTGGGGCCTAGGGTTGAGAGAGGCCCATTGTTATAAAAAGAAGGAGAGCCTCCTCATTTCCTCATTTGAGTTTATGCATATTGAGCTAGTCACTACGACTTTGAGCACGCTGGTTGTTTAGCTTGTCCGCAGCATTGTTTAGTGCATTGAGTGTCTCCGTTTGGAGATCTCATCCTCAGCTCCGGGAGACTTTGAGTGCTTGCTCGGGTGAGGTTGTCCCATCAGTATTTTGCAGGAGGATTGGTGTTTGGCGTTTGTGGAGGAGCAGTGCATCCATAGACTACGCAGTCTTGAGAGGGAGGATGCAGTCCATTTTGAGGGAACTCTGGAGTGGCATTGTTTCAGAGGATTTTGGTCGGGAGATTGAGCAAGGGGCTAGCCCTTGCCTATTGGAGTCTTTTGGTTGAGTGGGAGGCCATATTTTGGAGGATTCCACTTAGTCTCAGCGTGGCCCTTGGGAGGATAGCGTAGATCCTAAAGGGAGGTATTTTCGAAGGTTGTCCATTCCAGAAACGCTCTCTGGGCTTTTCTGGGTTTTGTGAGTAGAGGCTGATTCCAGAGTTTCAGCTTATTCTGGGTAGGGGAGCAGCCCCAAATACTCATCTTGTTCCAATAGTAGCAGCTACACAGTAGTTTTCCAGCAGCTTGGACGCAGATCAGAGAGCAGCCGTTCCATCGATATTCTGAGAGTATTCCTACACTTGCCTAGTGCAAGTCAAGGTGCCATCACTCTAATCACCTCTTGTACTCATTGCTATTTCTCAGTATAATAAAATGGCTCAGTATTCTCTCTATTTTATGTGTATCTGTTGCATTTACTGTTTCTAGCATTTCATGTACTGTTGTATGATCCGCATCACTGCTTATTTTCCCTTTGAGACATTCCCGTTGCTATACCATCTGTTGTGTTTTGCCCATACTCTATAGACGGAGTCTGGTGAGGGCCAGGTAACCTCCAGATCTCACCCTTTTTCAGAGGTGAAATAACTGGTAAACGCCCCTCTAGTCCATCTCTGGTTTAGAGTTGACTGTGTTTGAGAGATATCCCTGAAAGGGGATATTACAATTCCGCCTAGAGATGACTTAATTAGATTATTAGTTAGTTTTTAAATACTTTCTAAGTATAAACTTAGGGAATATGATTAATCAGAATGAATTAAGTCATGGTGTGCATGTCCTCGAGACTCACATGGATGGATTTCAAGTTAATCCTAGCCATCGATTAAGATCTAATCTTGGTCGTTGAAGTCTCAACAGATGATTATAAGAAGTCGATGGGGCTTGGAGATCACACACTTAAGCAGTTCGATTTTACTGGGAAATCGATTTCCAGAGTAGCAATTGTTTGTTTCTGAAGAGAGGTTTAGTGAGATCGAAGCAGTGAGAGGGGCAAAGACGGTGAAGCCGGAGGAGACATTCCAGATCCGGTGAGTGCATTTGCATAGAGGTAGCAGTGCCATAGAGATGCTGACGCAGAGGCAACACAATAGCCTCTAGAGGAAAATTCCGTATTTGCTGGGGAGAACCAATAATTTAGTGTCGGAAGCTGCACAGAGGTTCTAGAGGCGAGGAGATTCAGTTTCCCAGACAACAGCGGATCAGATGACCTGAGGAGAAGTTGTTCCATGTTGGCTGACACAGAGAGTGCGTGAGGATGACACAGTGACTGTGCAGAGGAAGTTTGGACGACTCATTTTTGAGTTGAGATTAGTGCTCAGATTTGTCTGTGGAGTGAGGAATTTTCTCACTAGTTATTCTTTCTAGTTTTTCTCTGTAAGATTTCCAGTTTGGGCATCTAGTTGTACTCAGATTATTTCACTATTGCATAATATTAAAACCCTCAGCTGCTACACCAATTTTCCCAAGTTGGGTTTTTCTGGGGACTTTCATCCAAAAATAACTGTGTTATTTTGTCTGTGTGTGTGCTAGCAATTTCTTCTAGCGTTTATTTCTTCCGTAGTTTTATTTGTGTAGGTTGCAGTGTGATTGATTCTGTATTTGTTGTAGCAAACATTAAATAATTTGTTAAGAGTTAATTTAACAATTAGGAAAATTATTTCCAATTGCTGCAATAGGATTCGGGGTTAGCCGAATTTTCACATGGTATCAGAGAGCAGATGATTAGTCAAAGAGCTCAGTAGCAAAGAAAGGAGGAGTTTCGTTGTTTAGTGTGAGCAACAATTTGAAACCCCAAAGGGTAGTGCAGTCACCTTGGCCAAGACGTCATATTTCTTGAGGAGAATCGTTTTTTTTGAGAGAGCGACAGAGAAAAGTCGATTTCTCGAGATCGAGGAATTCCATAGGAAGAGGGAGAGACCAATGTTTTCTTGCAAAGAAGATCTCTAGTTGGACGCAGTAGTTTTGCAGCAGTTTGCTAGAGCATAACTAGCATCGGGTGGAAGAAGAGCACATACTAAGGGAAAGTTTTCTTCAGGGAAATTCTAGTCTCAAGAAGTTCAATTTACCTTGTAGATCAGCAGTTGTTGTGGGCAGAGTTTCTCACTACAGAAGGGAGTGCGTATAGCTGAGCAGAAATGAAGAGGAGATTTCGACAATTTTGTTGAGATGGCCACAACTAGGCTCGGAGATCAAGAAAGGTTCGATGGAGCTTCCAACTATGTTATCTGGAAGGCAAGGATCTCCTTCCTTCTAGATGAATATGATCTCAAGGCTCATATTGATAACGTGGTAGCAATCCCCAAAGATGCAGATCAGTTGAAGCAGTACAAGAAGGAGATGGCGAAGGAAAAGAGGTTGATCCTTGATGGAGTTCAGGATCACGTAGTATCACACATAGCGGCCCAGGGAACGACCAAAGAGATGTGGGATACTCTTTCCACACTATACCAGGGATCTTTCGAGCAGCGGAAGATGTACTTGGAGGAGAAGATGAGATGCACTAGGATGTAGAAAGGGGAGCGCATAGAACCTTTCCTTACCAAGATTCAGGAGATCCGAGAAGAGCTTACACTGTTGGATCAATGCCTCAAGCCACAGAGCTAGTTCGAGTAGCTCTCAACAGTGTCTCAAAAGAGTGGCAGGTATTCGTCCAAAGTATTTTGGGTAGAGAAACCTTGCCAAGATGGGACAGGATGTGGGCAGACTTGATGAATAACTCCATCAGTGGCAGCAACAACAGTAGGTCGAAGCAAGTGAAGGAGGAGGAGAATGTGGCCCTTGCATCGAAGGATCCCAGTTAGGGACAAGGGGAGCAGCGTAGGAAGAAGGACATGTCGAAGGTCAAGTGCTTCAGGTGTGGGGAGTTAGGCCACTACAGTTCCCAGTTTCCTATCAGGAAGAAGCACAAGGAGAAGCAGGACCAACAGGCAGCTTCTGCAGAGATAGATAGGTTGTCGTCCAAGCTGTAGGAAGACTTTGCCATGTTTGCAGACATCCCTCCAGGAGTGAGGTGTGGTGACCTGGTTTTGTAGCCCCAGAGCCCTACAGATGGGCAGGATCCTTGAGGAGTTCACCTCTTGGATCAGTACCTAGCTACGGGGGCCCACAGCGTTCAGTAGTAGGATGGGACCAGTCGCAGTTGATGCAGTCAGATGCCAGAGTGACAGTTGCAGAGACTAGTTGCTGTCAGATGCTGGGGAGCACAGTGTAGAATTGCCACAGTGCAAAGTCAGCAGCAGCGCAGAGCCTTCAATGATAGCGCAAATACTAGTAGAAGTCTGTATTCGAGTGACAGATGCATCATATTGAACACAATTGGTTTAGTATTTCAGATGTTGCAGTTGCAGCAGCAACAGATGAGAGGGAGTTGCAGTGCAAATGCAGTGTTGGCAACAATTCAGCTGGGTCAGCAGCAGCACAAATGCAACGCATATCAGAGTTGCGTAGTGGTTGGTGGGCAACAGTAGTTGTGAAAATTCATAATCCCAAATCCCTACTGTAGCAATCTGATATTACTTCTTCTACATGTTAATTCCATTCAAGTTATTTATTGTGTTAAATGGTAAATATCGAAGTAAATAAAACTGCAATCTTCACTAATTAAATTATATGTGGAAACAAGAACTAAGCAGGAAGAAAATATCACACACACAATTGACACCATTGTTTTTGGACAAATGTCGCCTCAAAAACCCAATGTGGGAAAACTTATTCAACAACTGAGGGTTTGTATTATTAAGCAGTAGTTCTGAATAGAATCTAGGATTCCTTAGTGGCCATCCAATATAGCAAATCTTACTGGCAGAAAAATTAGTGAGAAATACCTCACACTATCACTAGTGATCCGACAATGATTCAGCCTCAGAATGGCTAGCCCCAAGTTGCCTCTGCGCTGTCTCTGCGTCACAACTGATAGGGACTATGTCACTCCCTTTGGCTGATCATTCTGCTGGTTGGATGCTCGATCCTCTGGCCCTCTGGTCTCACACCCTAGCTACTGACACTGGAACTGATCCAAGACCCAAAAATTGTTTGGATAAATTCCACCCGAAATGCAAGTTATTTAAATAGTTAATTATTTTTAATGAAGCCTCAGTTAAAACTTAGGGAATTAAAATAATTAAAGTGAATTAACTTAAATATAGGTGAGAAGCTTCTAAGTGACGAGGATAAAGTTTGTTTTAATCTTAGTCGTTGATTAAAGATTAGATCACGACTGTTTATTTATCAACAGGAAAAGTATAAATGAAGACTTGTGGGTTAGTTGAAGATAAGTCAGGCAAATACTCAGTAACCCGACGGAAGTCGATTCTTCAGAATTTAGAATTTGATTTTAGAGGGAGAGTTGCAAGGTAGAGGAAGAGGAGGGTTCAACATCAGTCAGATCTTGAGGAAGGAATACATAGAGCAGCAAAGGGGCAACGCAGAGGGACAACGCAGAGAGGCAACACAACTGGGACGCACTCCCGACGCAGAGGATCACACAGAGGTGACGCAGTGGAGGCCAGAGAGCCTCGTGGGTGTCCGAATCTCTCTGGAGGTTAGGAGAAAAATTATCTCAAGTGTTTTCTTGGAAGTTTCTCAGTTATTCTTCCAGTCATTCCTTGAAAAGAGATTGTTGCTAAAGATTAATAAATAAACCCTCATCTACTGCACCGGTTTTACCGCATTGGGTTTTTCTGGGGACAATTGTCCAAAACTATCTGTGTTGATGTGATTGATTCTTTTGTGTATATTTCACTGTTATTTTCTCTATGAAGTTATGACATAACTGTAGTAGAATTTATTTTAATGTTTATTGAAGAGTTTTGTAAATAACTTATTGTGAATAATAAGTAGGAGAACTAAATCAGTTACTGCAGTAGAATTTTAGATTTCAAATTTTCACAGATAGTGGAGCATTAGCTCATATGACATGGGTTAGAGAATATTTCTCTAGCTACAAGGAGGAGCAGATGGACTTCAAAATTACTATGGGAAACAGAACAAAATGTAGTCCAATAGTGAGAGGTACAATAGTTTTCAAAGGGAGTTAGGAGCCAAAACCAATGCTACAAATGTATTGCATGTGCCAGGATTGAGTATGAACCTGATTTCAATATCCCAGTTGGAGGATAAGGGGTATGATGTCCACTTCGTAGGGAAGAAAGTGTATGTCAAACACTCAAACTGGAAGAAGGTAAAACAAATTGGAGCTCAAAGCAACAGATTATACAGGTTGCAACTAGACTCTCCAACGTCACTAATAGGTAGTAACAGTAGCAGTGGGAAGGAGCTAAATGAGTTATGGCATAGAAAAATGGGACATATACACCATGGAGCACTCAAGATGCTCAGAGAAACTGTAACAGGGGTTCCAGAACTTAGTATGGAACACTATGATGTGTGCATAGGATGCATACTTGGGAAGTATGCCAAGGCAACATTCCCAAGAAGCAACAACAGAGCAGATGGCGTGTTAGGGCTTATACATTCAAATATTTGTGGCCTGATATCCACTAGAGCTCTTAGAGGTGCCAAATACTTTGTCACCTTTATTGATGATCATTCTAGAAAAACCTGGATCTACTTCTTGAAGACCAAAGGTGAGGCCTTTGATCGGTTCAAAGAGTTTAAAGCTCTCGTGGAGAATACGACAAGTAAGAAGATCAAGGTACTTCGCTTAGATAATGGTAGAGAATACATTGATAAAAATTTCACAGACTTTTGCACTAAGGAAGACATCAAAAGAGAATGGAAAAATCCATATAATCCTCAGCAGAATGGGGTAGCAGAGCAGAAAAACATAACTATAGTTGGGGCTGCAAAGGCCATGTTACATGACCAGGATTTGCCCAGATTTTTATGGGTAGAAGAATGTAACACGACGGTGTATATTCAGAACAAAACTCCTCATAGAGCATTGAGGAAGAAAATGCCTGAAAAAATCTTCACAGGGAGGAAGCCGAAAGTTAGTCACTTAAGGATTTTTGGTAGTGTGGCTTATTGCCATGTACCAGATGAATGTAACAAATTGGATCAGACTGTAGAGAAGGGGCTTCTCATCGGGTATAGAGAGACCTCAAAGGCATACAGGATCTACATTCTTAGCAGTAGGAATTATAGTGAAACGAGACATAAAGTTCATGGAGGACCGAGCATTTAGGAGATCTTGAGAGATGCCTGCAGGTGATCAGAATCAGTCAGCAAAAGCTCCGTTAGTCCAGTAGTAGGGGAAGCCAGTGGGACCGACAGGAGGACAGTCACAGGGATTGAGTACAGTGACTAGTACCAGTATTTCCTCAGGGGTAGGAGATCCGGGGAGTTCTCAGTAGACGGAGCAACAGGGACAGGAGGAGGAGGAGTTGGTTGAACCTCCCACCACTAGTGGAAGATCCAACAAAGAAGTTTGTCAGACATTGAGATATGTAGAGGAGTTTATTAAAAATCCTAAGACGGACAAAAGACAATGCAGACATCTTGACAGGTATCAAGCTTTGGTAGCTCATGTTGCAAAACCTTCCAGGTTTCAGGAAGCCGCACAGCATCAGGTGTGGGTAGATGCCATGGTAGAAGAGTATAGCTCTATCATGACAAACGATGTTTGGGAGGTAGTGCCAACGCTGGAAGACAGATCAATTGTAGGTTCTAGATGGATCTACGAGATCAAGTACAATGCAGAAGGTAGTGTGGAGAAGTACAAGGCTAGGTTCGTGGCAAAGGGTTATGCACAAAAAGAAGGAATAGATTACGAAGAGACTTTCGCCCCAGTTTCTAGGTACACTTCTATCAGGTCAGTTATATCCCTAGCAGCTCAGATGGGATGGCAGATTCACCAGATGTACATCAAGGCACCATTCTTAAACGGGGTGATAGAGGAAGAGGTGTACATAAAACAACTAGAGGGCTTCGAAACACATGAGAGGCGCACTCATGTGTGCAGATTGAAGAAAGCTCTATACGGTGTTGATTTCTGGTAGCATCGGATGTGCTCTACGTCTCAGATTTTGCAGGGAGGCTTAGACACATGTATTCCAAAATACCGAGAAAGCATTTTGGGAAATTCCACCTAGATGGGGTTTTATTAAAATAATTAATTATTTTTAATGGGAGCCTAAGTATCAACTTAGGGAATTAAAATAATTAGAGTATATTAATAGAACTGGGTGTTTATCTTCTAGAAAAAGACGAAGATCAAGTCAAGTTAATCTTAGCCCTTGATTTTGTTTTAATCTGGGTTGTTGATTTCTCAACGTGAAGGTTATAAGAGAAGGCTTGATGGGCATTTGGAAAACACATCGAAGAGAGTCTAGAGATCGATTTCTCAAGTGAGCACTGCAAAGGAGCCAGAAAGATCACATCGAGTTGATTCCACACATTGAGGGGCAAAGATAGTTCCCGGTTGGAAATTTTTCCTAAGCCAGGAATACATCGCAGAGAAGGCAAAGAAGAGGACGCAAAAGAGGCAGCGTAAGGGCTACGCTGGGCAGTGCAAAGCCATGCAGAGGCAGCGTTGAGCCTCTGAAGAGATCCGCAATTTTGCTGAGGATCAGTCAGATCCAGTGCCAGAGAGCCAGGGTGTGAGACCGAAGGGGCAGAAGATCAGCATACAGCCAGCAAAAAGACCAGTCAAAGGGAGTGACACAGTCCCCAACCAGAGTGACGTAGATCTACGCAAAGGCTGCGCAGAGGAAGCGTGGGGCTTGTCAGTTCGGGCTTGGGTCAGTGTCGGATCTCTAGTGTTAGTGTGAGGTCATTTTCTCACTAACTCTTTGTCAGTTATTTTCTCTGTATGGATGGCCAAAAAGGTATCCTAGATTGTATTCTGAGCTACTGCTTAATAATACAAACCCTCAGTTGTTGCACCGGTTTTCCCGCATTGGGTTTTTTCGAGGACATTTGTCCAAAAATTAACGGTGTCATATGTCTGTCTATTTTTCTTCTTGCTCAGTTCTTGTTTCCACATATAATTTTTATGTAGTAGAGGTTGCAGTATGATGTATTCAGTGTTTGCCGTAGAAAACTGCAGATAAATTGTTAAGTTAAAATTAATAATTAGGCGAATATTTTCCAGTTTCTATAATAGGATTCTGGTTTTTCACATGGTATCAGAGCAACACGAGTGAAGCAAGAGAGCAGGCTAGAAGAGCTCAGCGTGGAAGAGAAAGAGGGAGATTGAAAGTTGCATAGGAAACAGATTGAATCCCCTAGGGATTGAGCAGTCCAGGCCAGATAGGGCAAGATTTGCGAGGAAGTCTCTCTCTGAGTGAGTCGACAGAGAGGTAAAACCTTCCAGTTCGTGATTTGTCAGCGGCCGAGGGAGCAGCATAGCAGCAAAGTCAACGCAACAATTTTTTGTGGGACATAGTTTTTCTATAGCATTTGTTGGGTCGGAAAATCGTCAGAGGAAGGAAGAAGACACTTTTTGAGGGAATTACTTCCTCAATGAATTCCCGGCCAAGGAGTTCTATTTTCTCAGTTGCAGAGCAACTATAGTAAGGAGCAAATCTACATACTCCAGCAGGGAGTGCATAGGCCAGCGTAGCAGCTGCGCAGAGGAGAAGAGGGAGATGTTCGACTTTTGTTGGCAGAGATGGCAGCAAATGGGTTGAGAGATCAAGATCGGTTGGAGGGAGGCTCTAACTATGTAATCTGGCAGGCAAGGATCAAGTGTCTGCTAGATGAGCATGATCTCAAAGCATTTATTGATGGGGTAGTAGCTATCCCCATGGATGCAGATCCATTAAAAGCCTACAAGAAGGATATGGCGAAAGCCAAGCGTTTGATCCTTGAGGGAGTGAGGGATCATGTTGTATGTCACATTGTTGGCAAAGGGACTACCAAAGAAACATGGGATGCCTTGGCAACACTGTATCAAGGATCTTCCGAGCAGTGAAAGATGTTCTTGCCAGATAAGATGCAATCTATGAGGATGCAGAGGGGAGAATGCATTGATCCGTTCCTTGTGAAACTTCTGGAAACTCGAGATCCATTGGCAGATGTCGAATCAGTGCCTCAGGGGACCAAAATGGTTAGATTAGCCCTGAAATCAGTCTCAAAGGAAGGGCAAGTCATCGTCCAGAGCATCCTGGGTAGAGAAAGGTTGCCTGATTGGGAATCAATGTAGCAGGAAGAGATGAGGCAAGATATGATCAAGTGCAAACTTGATGGCAACAACAACAGTGGGTCGAAGCCCAAGGAGGAGGAAGAGAATGTAGCCCTTGCATCTAAGGGGCAGCAGGAGCAGCGAAGGTGGAAAAAGGATGTCTAAAAGATTAAGTGTTTCTAGTGTGGTGAGATGGGTCACTATGCTACTCAGTGTCCTCTCAAGAAGAAGGACAAGGATGAGAAACATGATCCAGAAGCTGTAACTGCTAGGATCGAGGAGGAGGAGTTTGCCATGATTGCCCACATATCTCCAAGGGAGAATTGGGTGATCTAGATGCGAAAGTTTCCAAATAGAAAACGTAGTACAGTTTCTTGATCTACTTCGCCTACTTGTTTAATTAACTTAACAAGTTATTTAACTGAAGTATTCAGAAAAACATTAAAGCAGACACAAACTGTAGCCTACACATTTACTGATCATTTACTGAACAGCACGCACATGTGACAAATTAAATAGATTTTTCGGACAAACGTCCCCGAAAAAACCCAATGTGGGAAATCCGGTGGAACAACGATAGAGGGTTTTATTATTATGCAGAATCTGAATACGACATTCTGGCCACCAGAAATGGTTTTCCCTATAAAGAAAATACACGGCAGTTGTACCTTTCACTCGGAGATGGAAAATATGGTTGAATCACACCGTCAATCGGGATTTACATATAACGAGTCCTTCTGGCCCACTGGAACCCTCAGCATTGCCTTTGCGTCAACCCCTACTGGCCAGCATCCCCACTGCATCACCCTAGTTGGTGCTACGCTACCCTGACTAGGCGTGCATCACCCTAGATGGTGTTGCGCTGCCCCTGCGCTATGTTGGCAGGGTCTGCGTCACCTTGGCTGGGCTTATGGAGCCTCTGCGCAGTCCTCTGCGTGGTGTTGGCTGGACTGTGTCATCTTGGCTGGCTCTGCATTGTCTGGTACAAGTTGCCTCTCTACTGCTGTATTCTCGGCCTCGGATTAGATCATCTCTTATCGATCTCAGTCCCTCACTGCACTGCAAACTCGCTTCGAATTCCTCAGCAAACCCCGCCCCAGAAATTCGACTTAGCTTAAGTGATTTGCCTGTGTGCTTATCCTCCAACTGACCCCAAGCCCTTCCTTTATACTTTTCTTGTTGGGAAACCAGCAACCGTGATCTAATCTCTAATCGACTTCTCATATTAAAAGATTGCTTGATCCACATCACTTAGAACATTTCATCACATGTGTTTAATTAATTCACTTTAATTTTTCTAATTCCCTAAGTTAGACTTAGGGTCCTCATTAAAAAAATTAATTATTTGAATATCTCATACACCAGATGAAATTTCTCCAAACGCTTTTTGGGTCTTGGATATCTCGTGTGTCGTAGCCCCTCCACAAAATTTCAGAGCTAGAGCACACCCAATGCTACCCAAAATCTCAATGCTCCCTCTTAACAATGACTGTGCTCTAGCAATACATCCAGAATGAAGTATTGCTTGATCTCGGCATTGATCTCTGCGTTGTTGATGCTTGGCCTGCTTCCCTCCATCCACTGCACCGTTGCCACTGTATTGTTGCCTATGTCACTACCATTGACACTGCTGCATCCGTATTGTAGCTCCCTCTCAAATTGCTACATCGTGCCACCAACTGCTGCACTGCAACTCAGTTGCTGAAAAGTAAGCAACTGAAGGACCCCTGCCCAATCACTGACAGACAAGTCAGTTGGGTTGAATCTTATCACTGAAGATCCCTTGGCTAATGCACTACGCTATTTCTCTGAAGCCATTGTGTTGCTACTACTCTGCACTGCCCCACTGTGCTGTTGAAGTCCCATCAGCCTCTGCGTTGTTGCTTCTATGTTTCTGCTACCTTTGCATTGTGCTGCTCCCATCTACAACATCCCAGCTCTGCCCTTTGCTTCATTGTGATCTTTAGCACCCATTGCTCCAGTCATCCCGTTAATGTCTTACGGCTCCCGTAGCACGTATGTGATCCAAGAGTCTGGGCACCTCAAGGAACCTGCCTCCCATTTGTAGCTGCTCTACAGATCAATATCACCCCACCTCTTCTCTCGAGGCACATGAGCACTCATAGCCACATCAACCTCACTACCATTGTTGCCTCCAGCTGTTGTTGCCTTGGAATCAGAAGATCCCTTGTCCTTCTTCTTAGGACAAGTGCTAGTGAAGTGTCCAAGTTCGCCACAATTAAAGCGTAGGACTTTTGATAGGTCCCTCTTCTTCTTCCATTGCTGTCATCGTTCCTTTGATGCAAGAGTTGCGTCCACTTCCTCCTCCTATTCCACTTTGCTGCTCCCAGTGTTGAATTCCTTCTTGGTCTCGGTATCGATCTCTGCGCTGCTGATGCTTGGCTTGCTTCCCTCCATCCACTGCGTCGTTGCCACTGTATTATTGCCTATGTCACTACCACTGACACTACTACATCCGTACTGCAGCTCCCTCTCAAATTGCTGCATTGTGCCACCAACTGCTGCACTGCAACTCAGTTGCTGAGAAGTAAGCAACTGAAGGACCCCTGGCCAATCACTGACATACAAGTCAGTTGGGCTGAATCTCATCACTGAAGCTCCCTTGGCTACTGCGCTGCGCTGTTTCTCTGAAGTCACTATGCTGCTGCTGCTCTGCACTGCCCCTTTGCGTTGCTGAAGTCCCATCATCCTCTGCGTTGTTGCTTCTATGCTGTTGCTGCCTTTGCACTGCGCTACTCCCATCTACAGCATCCCAGCTCTTCCCTTTGCTTCATTGTGATCTTCAACACCCACTGCTCTAGTAATCCTGCTACTGTCTTAAGGCTCCCGTAGCACGTATGTGATCCAAGAGTCTGAGCACCTCAAGTAACCTGCCTCCCATCTGTAGCTGCTCTACAGATCAATATCACCCCACCTCTTCTCTCGAGGCACATGAGCGCTCATAGCCACATCAGCCTTACTACCACTGTTGCCTCCAGTTGTTGTTGCCTTGGAATCAAAAGATCCCTTTTCCTTCTTCTTAGGACAAGTGCTAGTGAAGTGTCCAAGTTCGCCACAATTAAAGCACAAGACTTTTGATAGGTCCCTCTTCTTATTCCCTTGCCGTCGTCGTTCCTTTGATGCAAGAGTTGCGTCCACTTCCTCCTCCTATTTCACTTTGCTGCTCCTAGAGTCGAATTCCTTCTTGGTCTCGACATCAATCTCTGTGCCGCTGATGCTTGGCCTGCTTCCCTCCATCCACTGCATCGTTGCCACTGTATTGTTGCCTATGTCACTACCACTGACACTGCTGCATCCGTACTGCAGCTCCCTCTCAAATTGCTGCATCTTGCCACCAACTGCTGCACTGCAACTCAGTTGCTGAGAAGTAAGCAACTGAAGGACCCCTACCCAATCATTGACAGACAAGTCAGTCGAGTTGAATCTCATCACTGAAGCTCCCTTGGCTACTGCGTTGCGTTGTTTCTCTGAAGCCACTATGCTGTTGCTGCTCTGCACTGCCCCTTTGCGCTGCTGAAGTCCCATCAGCCATTGCATTGTTGCTTCTATGCTGCTACTGCCTTTGCACTGCGCTGCTCCCATCTACAGCATCTTCCCTTTGCTTCATTGTGATCTTCAACACCCACTGCTCCAGCTATCCCGCTATTGTCTTAAGGCTCCCGTAGCACGTATGTGATCCAAGAGTTTGGACACCTCAAGGAACCTGCCTCCCATTTGTAGCTGCTCTACAAATCAATATCAACCCACCTCTTCTCTCGAGGCGCATGAGCGCTCATAGCCACATCAGCCTCACTATCACTATTGCCTCCAGCTGTTGTTGCCTTGGAATTAGAAGATCCCTTGTCCTTCTTCTTAGGACAAGTGCTAGTGAAGTGTCCCAGTTCGCCACAATTAAACCACAGGACTTTTGATAGGTCCCTCTTCTTCTTCCCTTGCTGTCGTCGTTCCTTTGATGCAAGAGTTGCGTCTACTTCCTCCTCCTATTTCACTTTGCTGCTCCCAGTGTTGAATTCCTTCTTGGTCTTAACATCGATCTCTGCGTTGCTGATGCTTGGCCTACTTCCCTCCATTCACTACGTCGTTGCCACTGTATTGTTGCCTATGTCACTACCACTGACACTACTGCATCCGTACTGCAGCTCCTCTCAAATTGCTGCACTACAACTCAGTTGCTGAGAAGTAAGCAACTGAAGGACCCCTGCCCAATCACTGACAGACAAGTCAGTCGGGCTGAATCTCATCACTGAAGCTCCCTTGGCTACTTCGTTGTGTTATTTCTCTGAAGCCACTGTGTTGCTGTTGCTCTGCATTACCCCTCTGCGCTGCTGAAGTCCCATCAGCCTCTACGTTGTTTCTTCTATTCTACTGCTGCCTTTGCACTGCGCTGCTCCCATCTACAGCATCCCAGCTCTGCCCTTTGCTTCATTGTGATCTTCAGCACCCACTGCTCCAGTCATCTCGCTACTGTCTTAAGGCTCCCGTAGCACATATGTGATCCAAGAGTCTGGGCACCCCAAGGAACTTGCCTCCCATCTGTAGCTGCTCTATAGATCAATATCACCCCACCTCTTCTCTCGAGGCGCATAAGCGCTTATAGCACATCAGCCTCACTACCACTGTTGCCTCCAGCTGTTGTTGCCTTGGAATCAGAAGATCCCTTGTCCTTCTTAGGACAAGTGCTAGTGAAGTGTCCAAGTTCGCCACAATTAAAGCACAGGACTTTTGATAGGTCCCTCTTCTTCTTCCCTTGCTGTCGTCGTTCCTTTGATGCAAGAGTTGCGTCCAATTCCTCCTCCTATTTCACTTTGCTGCTCCCAAAGCTGAATTCCTTCTTGGTCTCGGTATCGATCTCTGCGCCGCTGATGCTTGGCCTGCTTCCCTCCATCCACTGGGCCGTTGCCACTATATTGTTGCCTATGTCACTACCACTAACATTGTTGCATCCGTACTGCAGCTCCTCTCAAATTGTTGCATCGTGCCACCAACTGCTGCACTACAACTCATTTGCTGAGAAGTAAGCAACTGAAGGATCCCTGCCCAATCACTGATAGACAAGTCAGTTGGGCTGAATCTCATCAATGAAGCTCCCTTGGCTACTGCGTTGCACTGTTTCTCTGAAGCCATTGTGCTGCTGCTGCTCTGCACTGCCCCTCTGCGCTGTTGAAGTCCCATCAGCCTCTGCGTTGTTGCTTCTATGCTGCTGCTGCCTTTGCACTGCGCTACTCCCATCTACAGCATCCTAGCTCTGCCCTTTGCTTCATTTTGATCTTCAGCACCCACTTCTCTAGTCATCTTGCTACTGTCTTAAGGCTCCCGTAGCACGTATGTGATCCAAGAGTCTAGGCACCTCAAGGAACCTACCTCCCATTGTAGCTGCTCAACAGATCAATATCACCCCACCTCTTCTCTCGAGGCGCATGAGCACTCATAGCCACATCAGCCTCACTAACACTGTTGCCTCCAGCTGTTGTTGCCTTGGAATCAGAAGATCCCTTGTCCTTCTTCTTAAGACAAGTGCTACTGAAGTGTCCAAGTTCGCCACAATTAAAGCACAGGACTTTGGATAGGTCCCTCTTCTTCTTCCCTTGCTGTCGTCGTTCCTTTGATGCAAGAGTTGCGTCCACTTCCTCCTCCTATTTCACTTTGCTGCTCCCAGTGTTGAATTTCTTCTTGGTCATCTGCCGGATCTCCTCCTGTTGAAGGATGGCCCACATGTCACCCCAATTGGGGAGTTGTGCTTTGCCCAAAATGCTTTGGACAAAGGTTTCCGACTCGTCAGTGACAACATTCAGGGTTGTCCTTACTAAGAGTCCTTCATCCGGAGTTGACCCCATGGTAATTAGCTGATCCTAGATAGTCTGCAACCTAGAGAGGAATGGATTGATCTCTTCCCCTTTGTGCCTTTGGAACATCCTCATTTGGTTCTCCAGACGCATCTTACGTTGGACGTAGCTCCCCTGATACAACGTGGTCAGAGTTATCCAAACTTCATTTGTCGTCTTTCTCTCGGCAATGTGTGGGACCATATGATCCTTCATCCCATCCATGATCAAGCGCTTTGCCCACGCCTCATTCTCGTTTAACTTCTGAAGAGCATTTGCATCGGCTGGCACAACTACGACATTCTTTGTGTGTTCCCTGATCCTGTACTCCTCCAGGACTAACAAGATTCTTGCCTTCCAGATCGCGAAGTTGGACACACCGTCTAGCCTATCCTGATCACGTAGTTCGTACGGGGCCATCTAGCTCAAATCTGTAGAAACAGGTACTTCTCTCCCTCTTCCTGCTGCAACACTCAACAGAAAATTGGATCTGGGTTTCTTGGTGATAGAAACCCTCTATAGTAGCTACTCCCTCTGACAACTGATTTCCCTCCCGGAAATCCTCCGCCAAATCACCTGAATCAGTCCTCTATGATCACCCTCCTGATCAAATCTCAAATCTGTTTGGCACAAATCTGCTGAGCGACTGTTCTCCTCCTGCTTTTGTCACCTTTGCTAGGCACTATTCAGCACCGACAGATACTGTGCCACACTAGCAACTTTTGAAGATCAGAAGCTCCGCTTGCAGATTTTGGCAAACTGCACAATGATCTTCCACACAGACTGCGTCCCTCTGGTTGGCCTTTGCGTGAGAAGACAAGCTCAGCGTAGCCTCTGTAGAGCACAGGCTGCTCCTGCGTCACTCTGGAAGGCTCCGCGTTGCCTCTGTGTTACACAGACAGCTCTGTGTCAGCCTGGCTGGGCTGCGTCCCTCCTAGTGTTGTGCTGCCCTCTTCTGGATCTCTGTTGCTTCCGCTGCCCTTCCTATAATAATTTTCTTCAGCCACTCTACTAGTGGAACAACTTGATCTGCGATGCTCTGATACCATGTGGAAGTTTCAAAACAGAAACCCTACTGCAGTGTCTTGATCTACTTCGCCTACTTGTTTAATTAACTTAACAGGTTATTTAATTGAAGTATTCAGAAAAAACATTTAAGTAGAAACAAACTACAGCCTACACATTTATAGATCATTTACTAAACAACATACACATGTGACAAAATTACACAGATTTTTTAGACAAATGTCCCCTAAAAAACCCAATGCGGGAAAACCAGTGCAGTAGCTCTAGAGGGTTTTAATATGACGCAGAATCTGAATACAACATTCTGGGCACTAGAAATGGTTTTCCCTTCAACGAAAATACACGACAGTTGTACCTTTCACTCGGAGACAGAAAATATGGCTGAATCACACCCTCAATCGGGATTTACAGATAACGAGCCCTTTCTGGCCCACTAGAACCCTCAATGTTTCCTCTGCAGCCTCTGCGTCAGCCCCTACTGGCCAGTGTTACCCTAGTTGGTGCTGCGCTACCTTGGCTGGGCCTGCGTCACCCTGGATGGTGCTGCGCTGCCCCTACGTTGTGATGGCTGGGTTTGCGTCACCCTGGCTGGGCTTACACAACCTCTACGCAGTCCTCTGCATGGTGTTGGTTGGACTGCATACTCCTCGCTGGCTCTGCACTGTCTGGTACAAGATGCCTCCCTGTTGTTGTATTCTCAGCTTCAGATCAGATCATCACTTGTCAATCTTTGCCCCTCACTGCACTGCAAACTCGCTTCGAATTCCTCAGCAAACCTCACCCCCATAAATTTGACTTAGCTTCAGTGCTGTACCTGTGTGCTTGTCCTCCAACTGACCCCAAGCCCTTCCTTTATACTTTTCTCGTTGGGAAACCAACGACTGTGATCTAATCTCTAATCGAAGGATCATATTTAAAAGCTGCTTGATCCACTTCACTTAAAACATTTCATCATGTGTGTTTATTTAATTCACTTTAATTTTTCTAATTCCCTAAGTTAGACTTAGGGTCCTCATTAAAAAAATAATTATTTGAATATTTCATATACCAGATGAAATTTCTCCAAACGCTTTCTGGGTCTTGGAGATCTCGTGTGTCTTAGCCCCTCCACAAAATTTCAGAGCTGGAGCACACCCGATGCTACCCAAAATCTCAACACTAGAACTGTAGTTTGAAAAAGCTATAGTTGGGCAGGATCCTTTGAGGAGTCCACCTCTCAGATCAATACTTGGCTACAGGAGCCCATAACAGAAGTAGCAGGATGGACTAGTGTCACTTGGTTCAGAGGAGTATTGGAGTGACAATGTAGTGGCTAGAGAGTGCCAGAGTTTGAGCAGCGCAGAGTAGAGTTGGCAGTAGTGTAGTAAGGCACAACACAGAGTCAGCAACAATGCAATAACTTTAGAGGGTCAACGCAAAGGCTAGCAGCAGTCAGATCTTCAGTATGAGATGCATCATGTTGAACACTTAGTTCAATATTTTGGATGTTTTTCTACTGCAATAGCAGTAGAGTTGCAAGTGCAGATATGGTTGGCAGCAACATGCAGGGTCAACAGCATCATAGATGCCGCAGTGCAGTAGTTGGTGGGCAACAGTGTCAGACATCAACAACGCAGAGGGAGATGTTACAAAGTTAGTGTAGTCCTTCAACAGGATGCATTACTAGAGCACATTCCTCGCTAAGAGGGAGTGTTGATTTTTGGTAGCATCGGATGTGCTCTAAGTCTCAAATTTTGCAGGGAGGCTTAGACACATGTATTATTTTTAATGGGAGCCTAAGTCTAAACTTAGGGAATTAAAATAATTAAAGTATATTAATAGAACTAGGTGTGAATCTTCTATAAAGACGAAGATCAAGTCAAGTTAATATTAGCCCTTTATTATGTTTTAATTCGGGCCGTTGATTTCTCAACGTGAAGGTTATAAGAAAAGGCTTGATGGGCATTTAAAAAACACATCAGAGAGAGTCTAGAGATCGATTTCTCAAGTGACCAGTGCAGAGCAGCAGGAGAAATCACATCGAGTTGATTCCATGCAGTGAGGCGCAGAGATAGTTCTGGTTGGGAATTTTTCTTGAGCCGGGAATACATCGCAGAGAAGGCAGAGAAGAGGACATAGAAGAGGCAAAGTAGGGGCTACGCTGGGCAGCGCAGAGCCATGCAGAGGCAGTGCTGAGCCTCTGAAGAGATCTGTAATTTTGTTGAGGATCAGTCAGATCCACTGCTAGAGAGTCGGGGTGTGAGACCGAAGGAGCAAAAGATCAACATCCAGCCAGCAGAAAGACCAACCGAAGGAAGTGATGCAGTACCCAGCTAGAGTGACGCAGATCTGCTAAGAGGTTGCGCAAAGGCAGCGTGGAGCTTGTCAGTTCAAGGTTGGGTCAGTGCCGAATCTCTAGTGTTAGTGTGAGGTCATTTTCTAACTAACTCTCTGTAAGTTATTTTCTCTGTATGGATGGCCAATAAGGCATCCTAGATTGTATTAAGAACTATTGCTTAATAATACAAACCCTCAGCTGATGCACCGGTTTTCCCGCACTGGGTTTTTCTAGAGACATTTGTCTAAAAATAACGGTGTCATATGTCTGCCTATTTTTCTTCTTGCTTAGTTCTTGTTTCTGCATATAATTTTTATGTATTTGAGATTGCATTGTCATGTATTCAGTGTTTGCCGTAGAAAACTACAGATAAATTGTTATGTTAAAATTAACAATTAGGTGAATATTTTCTAGTTGCTGCAATAGGATTCCGGATTTAGGAATTTTACACATACGAGCTCAAGCAAGCTCCTAGGGCTTGGTATGGTCGAATTGAAAGTTACTTGCAGGAGATGGGATTCGTCAAGAGTGATGTAGATCCCAACCTCTACTATTTGATGGTAGAAGGTGAGCCACTCATTCTAGTTTTTTAAGTGGATGATCTCTTTTTGACAGGATCATCAGGGCTCATAGAAGACTGCAAGAGGGACTTGGCAGCAGAGTTTGACATAAAGGATCTGGGGTTGATGCACTATTTTTTAGGATTGAAAGTATGGCGTAAATATGGGGAGATCTTCCTTGGACAAGGAATATACACTACAGATATTCTGAAGAGGTCCAGAACGCAGGATTGCCGACCCATGACTACACCCATGATTAGAAATTGGAAGAAGATAGATGCATCGGATAACAAGGATGTCGACCCCACCTTGTATAAACAGCTCATTGAGTCTCTCATGTATCTAGTCAACACTAGGCCAGACATTTGCTTTGCAGTCAATACCCTAAGTCAATTCATGGTAGAGCCGAAGAGGGTACATTGGGTAGCAACGAGGCACATTTTGAGGTATGTGCATGGCACAATAAAGTATGGGTTGAAATATACTCGAGGGGATGACGTCAGGCTATTTGGGTTCACAGATGTAGATTGGGCAGGCTGTTCAGTGGACAGGAAAAGTACCTTTGGGAACTGCTTTAGTGTTGGATTAGGGATGGTTTCTTGGTGTAGCAGGAAGCAGAAGTGAGTAGCACTGAGCTCTGCAGAAGTAGAGTATATGGCAGCCATCACAAATATGTGTGAAGCTATATGACTTAGGAAGATGCTAGTAAGCTTATTCAGGCAGAGGATGGAAGTGACCAACATCTACTGTGATAATTAGAGTTGCATAAAGCTCTCTGAGAATCTAGTGTTTCATGACAAGTTGAAGCACATAGATATTAGATGTCATTTCATTGGAGACTGTGTACAGCGTGGGGCAGTCCAACTACAGTATGTTCCCACAAGAGAGCAAGTGGCAGACATACTCAAGAAAGCTCTAGGGAGAGCTAAGTTCGTCCAGTTCAAGGAATAGATGGGTATGGTGGAGAACCTGTTTCACTGGCAGGGACATATTACTTTGGATGATTCTCAGTGGCAGATGTTGCAGTTGCAGCAGCAACAGATGAGAGGGAGTTGCAGTGCATATGTAGTGTTGATAGCAATTCAGCAAGCTCAACAACACATATGCAGCTCATATCAATGTTGCGAAGTGGTTGGTAGGCAACAATAGCCAGACGTATGCAGCGTGACATGAGGTGATGCAAAGACAGGGTGTTGTGGCAGTAGGTGCAATACTAGAACACATTCCTAGCTAAAAGGGAGTGTTAGTTTTTGTAGCTTTGGATGTGTTCTAGCGATGAAATTTTGTGGAGAGGCTAGAATACATGAGTTCTCCAAAACCCAGAAATCGTTTCTGGAAATTCCACCTAGAAGTGTCTCAATTAGATTATTAACCAATTTTTAAATATTTCCTAAGTCTAAACTTAGAAAATATGGTTAATTAATCAATATTAATTGAGATAAGGTGAGAATCATCTAGAAACTCACACGGATCGACAGGGAATTAATTTGGCCATCAATTATGCCATCAATTATGTTTTAATCTTGGTTGTTGGTGCTCCAACAGAAGGTTATAAGAAGAAGTCAACGGGTAGATGGAGAACACATCAGTGCAGTTACTCAATTGCCCAGGAAGTTCAATTTTCTCAGTGGCTGTGATTCAGTAGAGAAGATAGAGCCAGAGGGTGAGTAGCAAGTGAGAGAAGAGAGCAAAAGAATTCCAGGAGGAAGATTTCCAACTTCTGGAAGATGCAAAGTGAGGAAGGATGTATTCCATAGTAGCTCTGCGCAGTCACTATGCAGAGAGTGACACAAAGGCTCCAACGTGAGGATAAGGGTCCATCTTGAGGGCAGAAATTTGCAGTGGAGTGTGAGAAAATTCTCACAAAAATTCTCTCAATATTTTCCTCAGATTAGATTTCTAGTAGAGCATCTAAAATTTTTGTACTCAGATCTGAATAATAATAAGAAAACCCTCATTTGCTGCACCGGTTTGCTCGCATTGGTTCTTTCCAGGGACATTTATCCAAAAATAATTGTGTTAATATTCTTGTGTGTGTGCTAGAATTTCTCAATTTCCAGTATTTTATTTTCCGCAATAATTTTATTGTGAAAACAACTACCAAACAATAAAGAACCATGAGACAAGAGGACACAAGATATAGGCTATCATCCAGGGCCAAAACATCTCCTTTTGAGAGGAAAACCCACAAGAACTCTTCTTTCTTATAGAACCTCAAATGATGAATTTGAAGACCTATGACCCTTGACAAAGACCCCTCCAAGACCAAGTCAAACTTCTCCTTGAAGCACTTTCTTCTCACAAAGTCAACCGAAGTCAAACTTGTCTTACAACTTTCACCAAGATTTTAGACCTACAAATTTGATTGTAATTTCGGCCTGCAATTTTTGGCTTCCTACAATGGCTGCTACTTCGCACGTGTGAGTAGATTAGGGTTGAATTAAGAGGCTTCTCTCCTTCGCTTTTCTTGGACTTTTCTTATGAATTCGACTTGCAAGAATGATCTCCTAATGCTAGATTTCGACTTCTTTTGAGGTCTACAATTTTTACTTTAGAAATCCTAACTGCAGTCCACACGTGTGAGAGATATTGGCCCAAAAACAATCTTCTCATCTTCAATTTTTCTCCTCCTTGGATTCTCCTCTTCTTTGCTCCTAGGTCTTGTTCTTCTTTTTAGATCAAACTTCTTGTGAGTTGAATTTGATGCCCTTCAAATGATGTTGATGCATCCTTATATATAGCCTTCCTTGGAGGTCGAATAACTATCCATGAGGCTGGTTCTTTGCATGATGACAAGGTCATGGAGGGTTTTTGACTCTAATTTTGACTCAAATAATTTTTTTTTACAATATGTAATATGCCCAAAAGGGTTTTCCATACATGACAATGACTCTTATGACTTGCTGACTCAAAGACAAGCCTTTGAAGCACTCAATGGGTGCTTGACCTATAAATCAAATAACCTTGAGCATGAAACCCATGCCTCAAGAATGACAATAATAATTTTATTTTTCTCTTTACATCAAATACATAAAAAACCACGATTACATATGTCATTATGAAGACTGAACTTAGTTACATATTTCAACAGGTTATTCATCTAAGTAGTTGCAGAGTTTCGTGGAAAATTAGCATTTTTCTTTTTCCAAGGAAAACCTTGTGGGAAAACCCACGGGATGCTTCTCCATTTTTGCGAATGGCACTCCTAGTAAAACCATTAGCATTTACTAGTGCAATGCACCTAGGGGAACTCAAACTGAATACCTGTTGACACAAAACTAGACATATGCCCAACAACATCAGAAACAAATAGTTGAGCTAACCCTTTGGGTAGAATTTTTTGAAACATCTTGTCCTACCTTCAAGCACTTAAGAAAGTGAAATTGTTGGTACCTTGCTAACACCAATTGACCTACAAGAAGAAAACATGTAATTCCCCACATTATTAAATTATTAAATAATAATAGCAATTATAATAATAAAATAATTAACAATTAATAAATAAATAATAGAGGGACAATGATAATAACAATAAATAAATAACATAACCTATTTTTATAAGAAATAAAAATAAACTTGTGGAAAAAGTCAAGTTAATAAAAAGTAAAAGAGTAAAAATAAGTAAAAGCAAATTTATGGAAAAAAGCTAAGTTTAGTAAAAATTTATCATAAAAATAAAATTTAAATGATGACACAAAGATTATGTGCATGAAGATTTTATTTCCATTTTTGGAACAAGTTGTTCTATTTAATGGACGAGAGAGAATGTAAGACATTATTTTCCTAGGAGAATTTTGGGATTCATTGGGAGAGGTAGTTGATTGAAGGCTGAGTGTGGCTAGTTGTAGAAAGACATAGTGTAGTTGAGCCTATGGTTGGATGGAGAGACGTCTCAACATGTTGGATTAGATATTGGTCCACATCTTATAGGTAATGTCTTCATCACCCACTATAATCATAGATTATGTAACTATTAATGAAATATATATATATATATTTTTTAATCAATTAATGATTGAATTTCCATATATAATTTGTACCTAATTATGTTTAAAGTTTAGGCCATTACATATGGTATTAGAGCCTAGGTTCCGACCCTTAAGGTCTATGAGGTTTTTACAATAAGAAATCATTGAAAATTCTAAAGATAGATAAGAAATTCTCGTAAAATGAAAATATAATAATCAATTTCTTTCAACAACCACTCAAAAAATTATATTATTATGAAAATATATAATAAAAAAATGTTATTTATATATAAATACTCAAAATCTATACCATTATTCTCTTTCTTAAAATAATATGATCTCAGGTATATTTTTTTATTAAGAAAAAGAGAAGGGAATGCCTCAATATAACACGAGATTTCATAATTATATATATGATAGACAAGCCAATCTATCATATGATATATTTAACTTTTAATGATAATATAATTTGCTATCAATAATATATAGAAGGCATACGAGTAAGCCTTAAAATTAACATATATTATAGTAATAAATATATGGTAAACTCGAAAGATACTGTTTTGGGAATATTAAGGTAAAGGTGTTCTGCTTATTATAACTGTGGGCAAGTATATAGCTATCTATATCGCTTTGACCATGTATTAATTTTGTTGAATTTTTTTCATATGGGATGTCATCTGATGTCTTAACCAAAGTTTTTGACAAAAGGTGATATTTAAAACTATTTAATAACTTTAAAGTGGATTCTATTTGGCTATGTAAGATTGGGGTCTTATTGCACAAGTACCACTAATTTCCTCGTGTACTTTTATCCAAGGTTTGAAATTTAAAACTTTGGATTCTTATGTTGTTTTTTGAACTTTTATCTAACATATACTTATAAACTTTTAACTATTGATATGTTGCTTTTTAACTGTTTAATAAATTTAAAGTCGCGGATTCTAATTGCCTATATAGATTTGAGAGCTTATTGCAGAAGTCCAACTATCCCAACATTTTATCCAAAATTCTTACATTTATTCAAAATTCCTACATGTGTTTTTATTCAAGGTTTGAAACTTAAAATTTTAGATTGTTAGATTGCTTTTTGAACTTTTATCCAACATATACTTTTATACACATGCTTATTTTTTAAGTTCAAAATCATCAAATTTATTATTATATGAACAATACTTTATACACGTGTTTGATTCTTTAAGTTCAAAACCATCAAATTTATTATTATATGGAAAGTTACACAAATAAAATATAACTATGGATGAATACAATTATGCACTTATTTATTATACGGCAGATATGCAATTGCATTGCAATCTTGTTATATAGAAGAAACCAAGGAAAACAACTCTCGTCATACCTCATATATGTGTGAACTTGATTCTAAATCATCGTCTTGTACGTGCAAAAAGTTATAATTATTTAACATAATCTTTCAAATAACAATTTATGCTTATGTCTCAATTTTTGAATAAGGAAATAAATCATCGTCTTGTACGTGCAAAAAGTTATAATTATTTAACATAATCTTTCAAATAACAATTTATGCTTATGTCTCAATTTTTGAATAAGGAAATGTTTCATGTTTACTGGTTGTGACGTTCGAACCCCAATGTACTAAAAGATTTTAGTCTTCCCCTTCACTAGTGAGGAAAGAAAACCAGCTAGGTCACTGATAATGACAAACCAGTTAGATAACAGAAAATATGATAAAATAAAGCACTGTACATATACAACAACATCTCTCCAGAGGAATGGCGTATCTAAATCTGTGCATATTCGAACTCAAAATCTCGGCGTCTGGTCCAATATTGGCTCTCTAACATTAGCATTGAGAAGGGGGAGTGGGTTGAGAAGATGTTGGATATACACATGTGCAGTAAAAAGATAAATAAAGATTTAATGTAAAATTAACTTCTTCGTTTCATGCATGGTTTTTATTGTAATTAAATATAAAAATATAAAATACAGGTAGGTGATAGTATGGAGTTGGGTTACCTTTTTTGGGGTTTAGGTGAAAAAGAGCTTAAAAATAGTTAGCATGCGGATATCCTGTGTAACTCCAGGGTAGGAGGTTAGGAGCCCCTATCGAGCTTTATTTAAGCTTGATAGCCTCGATCAAACCTTAAAATTGAAAATTTTAAAATTTATGTAAATCTAAATAATGATATGTAAACTTTAAAATTGCAAATGTTTAATAGTTAAAAAAAAACCAATTTAATTACTAATTATATTTGAATAGGTAATTAATAATGGTGTGGATTAATTGCTCATTACATTTGTAGCTTTTTGATATATAGATTTGAAAAAAAATGTTATCATTCTTATTATTGAAATTGTAATATTCTTATTTTTTAATTTAGTAACTTAAAAATAAGCTTTTAACATGATTTAAATTTTCAATGTTATAATTTAAATAATAAATTGATTAAAAAAATGAATGTGCAGTGACAATTAGCTTCGTTGTAATAATGGTAGGTTATAATTAATATAATTGTAATATTCACTGGTTAAAGTAGTTGTAATAGTTGTAAGCTATAATTAATATAGTTGTAATTTATAATTAATATAGTTGTAATGGATGCAATGGTATCAGTTATTATAGATCTCTCTCACCATCTAAAATGTGGTTGCACTCAATTCTGTCTTGAGTTTCTCTGCAATTATGCGAAGTATATATAATTTTTTTTACTCTGACTTGGGTTTGCAATATATATTTTTAAAATTTTAAAAAAATAAGGAAAAGTTAAATGTTAAAACATTATTGAACTAATTTGAATTTGAGCAATCTAGATTTAAATGTGTGTATAAAACTATTTTTAAAATAAAAATATTATAAAATTTAATTTAATTTACTTTACTTTGTTGTTTTTATTTATTTATTTAGTATAATTTGATTTATTTTTATTGAAAATTTCTACATAAAAAATATTTAATGATTAAGTATAAAAATATGTTATATTTAAAATCAAAACAATAAACAACTTATTAATTTTAAGAATTTCAAAATTGAAGAAGTATTTAAGTTAAAATCTTTTATAGAAATCCACAGAGTGGTGCATTGTTAAGTTAACGCTCCTTGATGTTTAACACTCATTGATGTGAAGTTACTGGTTCAATCACTGATTCAATGGAGTGAATATTGGACATGATGAAGATGTAGTCATACCAAGCTTACAAAAACAATATCTTTTATAGAAAGTTATCTAGATATTATCATGATTATTTTCTTGGTAAAATAAAATAAAATTTGGAAAATAGAGTTTGAAATACATTTGAATATTTATAAAAATTATTTACGGAATAAATAAATTTTATAATTAGCTTAAAGACAAGTATTCAAAGGCTTTTTAATTTTCCTTTTTTTTAGATAATTATGATAGCTCGATGAAGCTTATGTTTAACCCTATCGTCAAACTATTTGAAATTTGAATTTCAAACACTCTTCAAGCTATTTGAAATTTGAATTTCAAACACTCGATAGAGACCCTATCGTCAAGCTATTTGAAATTTGAATTTCAAACACTCTATAGAGCTGAGTTGTTGAGGGCATAAAAAACATATTTTTAGTTCTTCTTCTACAGATTTCTCTCCAGCACCATTTTGTACCCTAGAGGACTTAGGGAAAATTGTCTTTAAGTGGCTGAATTGATTATGTTGGATTCACTAAGGAATCCTTTATCCAATGGCATATGAGTTTGGCATTTTCAAATTCATATAATATTTTCTATCTATTTTTTTTTAAACATAATTCTTGAAATTTTTTTGAGCAATTTTAAAGAGTTAGAATAAAAAATCAATATCATAAAATATACACAACCAAAAATTTTCAAAAAATAACACTATGAGTCCTCTTCAAAAGGGTACTCTTAGTTTTTTATTCATTTAAATAGGTGAAAAAAAACTTGTGTGAACACTGCAAAATGAAATTAAAATATTACTTTGCGAAATTCTAAAAATAATAAAAAATATAATTTTGCATAAAAAAATAAATTTTAATATGAAAAGTGTAGATCATGCTCATATATATATATATATATTAAATTACACATTTTAGACTAAGTTATGCTACAGGAACACACACATATCTCTTAAGATGAAGGACAAGCATTTCATTTAATGGAAAATTGACATATTATACGACACTAAATTCTCCACAATTTGTCTTTTTAGTCAGAATCAAAATTAACAGTATTTATATGAATTTTAAGGGTTTCAATTGATAAAAAAGGAAAAACTTGAAATTTCATGCCACATTTGATTCAAAAGTGTAACCCATCTTCATGTTTTCACCCATGTATGGTTCTTATTATAATTAAATATGGAAAAAAAATATTATTATGGTGAGAGACACTCTCCTCCGACGCTTATGTTATCTAAATAATAATAATAATAATAATAATAATAAATTTGCATTATTTTATATTAGTAAAAAGAATGTCGAAATAAATTATTTGTAAAAAATGGAAAGGTCTGAATAAATAAACATTAGGAGTTAGAGTATGCCCTGAAATTGCCTTTGCTTAGCTAAGAGTTTGTCTTATTTAAACTTAAATAAACAGGTTATTGACTCAAGACCAAGAAGCATTTGACAAAAGTGAAATCCTGTGCCCTTATAGATCACAGTGGAGTAATTTTCCTTGATTAATAGTGATAAATCAGCCTGTGTTAACGGATGCTGGTTAGTTATGACTATCCTAACCACTATTAATTTGACAACTAAATTACAATATAAGAAAAAAAAAAATCTAAAAACTTAAAATAAGCGAAAACTTTGAATAGTGTTGGAATCAAACGAACATCCACGCTGACTTCTGAACATTACATGCAATTGGTAAACAGACTTAACTGGTTTTTGTTAAAGCATGGCAGTCTTGAACTAGCTTTCGTAAATGTGTGCCATATACCCCAAATATAGGGACCATTGTATATATTTATGTTATATTATCAGTGAGAAAATGATAAAGTGTAATACATAAGATATGTCAAATTTGCGGACGAATGGAAATTAAAAGTTTCGCATTACTTCATTGCGTAAAGTGTTGAATCTCAAATTTAATTCAGGGGAATCGTTGTGAGTTATAATGATGATTTTTTATATATTTTATTATTCATTTGTATTTATTGTTTGAGGTCTAATTTTTATTTTTATATTAGTTCAATTATGAAATGATCTGAAAAAAAAGTTTCATAATTTTTTCGTAAACTTATATAATTTAGTGTTTATTGGCATGAATCCATTATTATGGATTAACAGAATTTTGATCTAGGTCAAGATAAATCAGCCTTAGTCCAGAGGCACCGCTTCGAGTTTAATCTGTATTCATAGTTTGTTTTGGTCACCTCTTGAACAAACATATTAAGAAACGGTTTTAATTTGTTTTTGAGTGGTATTAATCTCAACCACACAGGACCTGAATTACATGTTGAGAAGTAATAGCGTTTAACTATGAAAACTAAAGTACTGATTGTAAGACAGATGTCGCTTACCTTGAATCATCTAAAATATTTCGTAAACTATAACTACCCTATATATTAAACTCACTAACAAGTTTAATAATTGAATGTAACTGATATTTAATATTTATCATTCCTATTCCTGTTTGTGTTGTCCTAATGATTTATTCGTTTTATTTATACGTTGTTTTTAACATGTGGGTTACGTACCATTTAAACAAACAATCCTAGGTCAAACTTGAATATATATATATAGTTATTAATCTAGTTTTTGTCAATTTTTATGTTATTTTGTTTGGAGGAATATTAGAAATCTTAAAGATAGGAGTGAAGTTTATGATCATTGTTTAGAGATATGATTTGTGTAAAATATAAAAATATGTTTATTGGGGACAGTTCAACTGGCAATGCCATGTAAATGAAGTATTATGTGCGATAAAGTCTGGCGTTCAAATATGTAAATGAAGTATTATGTACGACAAGGTTTGGTGTTCAAATCCCCTGATTCACCTGTACATGCAGAAGAGACATATTTATGCACCTAGAGTTAATAGTAGTAGTGGTTGAAATTGATCTTGTATCAAGCAAGTATGAAAAGCAAGTATGAAACTAGTCAAGTTGACGATTTCTGTAGTCAACAAAAAATAGAAATTATTTTGAATATTTTTAATGTATTTACATGATTTTTTCAATGTTTTGTAGCAGGTTTTATCTATATATATATATATATATATTGTTCCATAAAAAATGATTAAATGACCTTTTTGGAGGATAACAAAAGTACAATTTTTTCTAAGGAACAAAATTTAACTTAGTGAAGCTATGTGCATTTATAGAGTATGGAATTTAAATTCTTCCAATGAAGATGTAGCATAAATATTTATACATAAGCTAAGGGAAATAAATAAATTGTAAGGATAATCGTTTCGTGAAATTAAGATTGAGCAATGGTTTTATTAAAATGCACCTTAATTTATTAAGGTTGTTTTCATTAGTGTCGCTCAAGATAATCTTCCGATAATCTTGTCATGAAATTAAGATTGAGCAATGGTTTTATTAAAATGCACCTTAATTTATTAAGGTTGTTTTCATTAGTGTCACTAACAATTGAAAAGATGATGTAAGGATTGAGGCCTTATCTAATACTTACACCACAATAAAAAGAGAAAATAAAAAAAAATGCAACCCAATGATGATGGAGTGACTTTATGGATTAAAGAGAAGTAGTAACTGAAACTTTATAATATGGGTTCATAGTAGCTGTTAAGTTACAAGTAGCTTAATTTATATGGAATAGTTATTTGGTCAACCTTTCTTGAGGAAACCACTTATTAAAGAAGAGAAGAATTGAAATAAAACAATTTAATCCATGAAAACCGATCAATGAGGCATGTCCAGGTATCAAGGAAGCATAAACAATCCATAATCTGTTTATGTTGAATGATGGAACCCTTGGATACACCACTTATTAATGTCAATTTTCATAAACAAAGTATGGAGATAATGAAATTATGTTTGTATACATGCACTTATGAGTCCATATAGAATGGGGAGTTCGGTGTAAAAGATATTTAACATCCCCAAAAGTACTTATAGAATACATTCATGCAATGAATTGCTAAATGAAAAAGAAATGGACATGATCCTTTGTACTTTTAGTGAAAACAAGTTTCTATGGGAACTGCATTCTTGAATTACAAGAAGAGATCATTAATGGACTAAGCTACTAATTAGAATATTTGAAATTTGGTCCAAAGCTTTATCGCATTGACTTTGTTGGGTGATTGAAATTTATAAGATAGAATCTTGGTGTTTAGAGAAATATGAGTAGTTTAAAGCATAACGAAAGGGAAGAAAATAGTGACCTATTCTAAAACATAATGGAAAAATTAAATTTAAGAAAAATGAATAACCCTATGGAAAAGGTTGTGGAATAATAGTAGTATTCCCATATAAGACCATGATAAGGGTTAATGACGAAATAGGAATGGTGTCTATCAGGAAGGGCAGTATTTCCAACCAACTAGTTTAATTCATAATGACATAGGTGAATTTACGAAACTATGGTAATGCTATTTTAAAGAGGTAACTAATGACATGGAATTTTAAGAAATTAAGATTAGTTGAGAAATTGAATATATATGAATCTTTGGTATGAGGAAGTGTAGGGGTGTCTCTTTTAAGCAACAACCTGGCATAATGATGAGTCACTGTGGTATGAATGGTAACTAAGGATGATGACTAAGAATCACGATGGCAAGTTGTATAACTAGATTGGACATTCCAATGTTTTAAGAGAAAACAATGATAATTTAAACAATGATGACTTGGTATTTATGAACTTAAACAAATAAGCAAAGGATGCGAGGTAGTGTAAAAACCATGGATAATGGACAAAAGATATCCAAGGCTAATGTAAGAGATGATGTTTTATGATTATATAACTAATGCATTGCTGCATGTTGTAAGGTGGTGACTAATAGGAAATCCACCAGTGGACTGAGAGGGTCAGTTTATTTGATGATCTCGTGGGAGCCCATACCTATGAGGGGGAATGTGTAACAACTTAAGGGCTAGGGACAACTCAATCAACTACGTATGCCAATGTTTCTTTTTCCGTGTACAATTCTCGATAGGATATGAGACCATGTTTAGAAGGTTGAGTGCCTGATATTGGAGTTTGTGATGCCAAAGTCTGGAAGTAGGATGGATTTGTGTGTGGGACTTTGATGCCTGGGTTGCACTTGCTAGGGAGCTGTGGAGGGAGTTTGGATCAGCCGTTTGAGATGCCCAGGGTATGTAAATACCAGACTAGATGCCTGCCTTGAGGAAGATGAGGTTTGAGCCTTGGGGATTTGGTATAGTCCGATGGGGCTTTTAAGCTTAGTTCTGAAAGTTGGGAGAGAAGAGCTTGAAAATATTCGTGCTTTCCTTGGTGCTGTGATGTAACTTTCGATGCTTGCTTATACTAGTTACAATAGAAGGTGTTGTGTAGAAAAGAAGAAAATAAATAAATAAATAACTATAGACATCATTTTATGGGATTCAACTGCGTTAAGTAAGTCATAACTTATAACTTATATGATTAAACTTAACTTCGAGATGAAGTTTCCTGAAGAGGGGGAGTATGTAATGCACCATATTATTAAATTAATAAATAATAATAATAACAATGCAATAATGATAATAAAATAATAAAATAATAGATAATAATAATAAGTAAATAAAAAACCTATTTTTATAAAATGTAAAAGAGTAAAAATACGTAAGAATAAATTTATGCAAAACAACTCAATAAGGAAAAAAGTTATGAAAAAAAAAATTCATGATGACACATGGATTATATGCATACAGATTTTGCTCACTTTTGGAACTGTGAGAATTCTTGGATCGAACAATCTCAGGAATCCTACTACAACCAGCTGAATTTACTTCTTCTATTTTGTAAATTACATTACAAAATTAATTCAGATTTCTTCATGAATTATTGAAGTTACTGAAGCAACCTACACTTAATACATTATGATTCTGAAACAAGGACACTAAGCAAAGAAAAAATCACACATAACACACCTTTATTTTGGACTGTCCCCGGAAAAACCCAATGCGTGAAAACTGGTGCAACAAATCTGAGGGTTTATATTATTAAGCAGCAATTTCTGAATACGATCTTTGGATGCCTTGCTAGCTATCCAGTACAGAGAAATCATGACAGACAAACATATTGTGAGTTTACCTCACACTGCAAGTCCCAACTGATTTGATAGTTGAACTGGTGAAACCCCAACACCCTCTGCGTTACCTCTGCACAGTAGCTGCGTAGGCCTACATGGGGACCTCTGTGGACTGCGTCACCTCCTCTCTCGGATTGATCTGCTCCTCGGAAAGTCGAGTTCCAGCCCTCCCGGCTCAGAACCCTGATCTCCTAGTAAATCTCAGACTATCTCTCGAAAACACTACGTTGTTCTATGTGGCCTTGCGTGGGTCTGCGTCACCCCTTATGGGTGTTGCGTCACACCCTCTGGAGGCTGCGCTGCTTCCTCTGTTGATTTTGCTGCCTCTCTGCTTAGTATTCTTGGTCCCAAAGAAGATCCTCTGACCAATCACTGTCTCCGCCCCTCACTGCGCTAGAATCACTTAGATCTTATCTTCGTCCGAGCACTGCTCCATCAGAAGAATTCGATCACTTAATTCACACAGTGTGTCTTTCCAAATGGCCCTCAAGCCTTCCTTTATAGTCTTCTTGTTGAGATATCAACGGTCGATATTAGATCTATCATCAACGGCTAAGATTCTAACTTGACTTGATCTTCGCTTTTTCTAGATTATTCTCACTCTGTTTTATTAATACCCTATAATTATTTAATTTCCTTAAGTTTTGACTTAGGGTCCCCATTAAAATAATTATTTTGTACAATAAAACATATTCTGAGTGGAATTTTCACAAACGGTTTTTGGGTTCTTTGGAATACCAATGCCCAAGTCTCTCCACAAATTTAGAGACTTGGAGCACTTTTGATGCCACCAAAAATCAACACTCCCTCTTAGCGAGGAAAGTGCTCTAACAACATGCCCGCTGCATACTGCTTTGACCCTGAAGCATCCTCTACGCTGCTAATGTCTGACAAGTTGTCCACCAACCACTGTGCTACTACTGCAACTGTACTGCTGCCCATGACATTGCCACTGCCACTACTGCATCCGTACTACAACTCCCTCGCAAATGCTGCATCGGTTATGCTACTAGCACTGATAACACTACATCTGCACTGCAACTCAATTGTTGAGAGAAGCAACCAAAATCACCCATAAACAAAACAAGCATTCAGTGAATGCACCATGGTGTTGAAGCCTCTGACTGCTAATAACTATTGCGTTGTCCCTTTGATGCACTGCGTTGTTGTTGCTCTGCTCTGCGCTGCACTGCTCTACACTGTTGTGCACTGCGTTGCTGCTCCTCTTCTTTATGTTGTTGCTGCTATGCTCGTCGTTGCTCCAAAAGTAGGCACTGCTACCTACTGCAAATGTCGCTCCATCACTCCTCGGCTCCTACTAAAAACTCCTCCATCCCGCTACTTCCAATCACGGGCACCGTAGCAAGGTTGTGATCCAAGAGGTGGGTTCCTCGAGGATCTTGCCCAACTGAAGTTCAAGGAGAACTTACAGTTCTATGTCACTCCATTTCTCTCCTGGAGAAGCGTGGCCACTCATGGCAAACTCATCCTGCTCGATCTTCGCAGCTGCAACTTTTGGATCGTGCTTTTCATCCATGTCCTTTTTCTTCAAAGGACATTGTGATGCAAAGTGGCCCATCTCACCACATCTAAAGCATTTCACCTTCGAAACATCTCTCTTTTGTTTCTGTTGCCCTTGTAACCCCTTCGATCCGCTCCCACTACTACCGTCAAGCTTGCACTTGAATAGATCTCTTCTTAGCTCCTCCTCCTCCTCCTGAAGTGTTTCCCACATCTGCTCCCAACTAGGAAGCGTTGCCCTGCCCAAGATAATTTCGATAAAAACTTGCTACTCCTCGGTGACTGCGTTAAGGGCCAACCTCACCATAGTTGCAGCAGTTGGGGTGGATCCCACGACTACCAGTTGCTCTCGAATATCCTGAAGTCTTGTTAAGAATGGATTAATGCGCTCCCCCTTCTGCATCTGGATCATCCAGAGCTTCTGCTCCAAGTACATCTTTCGCTGCTCGAAAGTTCCTTCGCATAGCAGGGCCAAGGCCTCCCATATCTCCCTGGCGGGTTCTTGCCAGCTATATGCGAGACGATATGATCCTTGACACAATCAAGGATAAGTCTCTTAGCCTTTGCCATATCGAACTTATACTTTTTGTTCTGATCCAGATCTATAGGCACAACAACCACGTTGTCCACGAATGTCTTGAGATCATATTGATCCAGAAGGAATTTGATCCTTTCCTTCCAAATTACGTAGTTGGAGGATCCCTCCAACCGATCCTGATCTCTATGACCATGTGATGCCATATCAATCGAAAATTGTCGAGCTGCTTCCTCTTTCTCCCTACTGCGTAGCTTCTAGGTTGGCTTACGTACTCCCTAATGGAGCTGGTAAGTTTGCTGCTCCTCGGTCGCCCAGCAAATGAGAAATGTTGAATTCCTCGACAAGAAACTCACTGAGGAAGAATTCCCCACTATGTGCTCTTCTTCTTCTTTTGACGCTTCCTACCCAGCAACTGCTTGTAGAAAAACTGCGTCCCTTGGCTCTGCATGAAGGCTCTACGCTGCTCCCTCTGCCTCGGCAAGATCTCGATTTGGAAGTCTTACCTCTCTGTCGAAGATTTAGCCCTCTTGGCTAGAATTGCGCAATCCCTCTGGGGATTCGATCTGTTGCTGCTGCAACAATTCGGCCTTCACTTTAAGGATCAGATCTTCTCTTCCTGTTTCAAATCAAATGATTTGATACCATGTGAGAATTCCTGGATCTAACAATCTCAGGAATCCTACTACAACCAACTAAATTTACTTCTTCTATTTTGTAAATTACATTACATAATTAATTTAAATTTCTTCATGAATTATTGAAATAAGTTATTGAATCAGCCTACACTTAATACTTTATGATTTTGAAACAAGGAAACAGAGCAAAGAACAAATCACAGAGGACACCTTTATTTGGACTAAGTCCCCAGAAAAAACCAATGCGGGAAAATTGGTTAAGCAGATTTGAGGATTTATATTATTAAGCAGTTGTTTCTGAATCCAATCTCTGGATGCATTGCTTGCTATCCAGTACAGAGAAATCGAGACAAACAAAAATATTGTGAATTTACCTCACACTACAAGTCCCGACTAATCTGGTAGCTAAACTAGTGAAACCCCAATACCCTCTGCACTGCCTCTGCGCAGTAGCTGCATAGGCTTGCATGGGGACCCCTGTGCACTGCGTCACCTCCTCTCTCGGGTTGACCTGCGCCTTGGAAAGTTGAGTTCCAGCCCTCCCAGCAAATCTTGGACTATCTCTCCAAAACACTGCGCTGCCTCTACATGGGCCTGCGTCACACCCTCTAGAGGTTGTGTTGCTTCCTCTGCTGATTCTGCTGCCTCTGTGCTTAGTATTCTTGTTCCCAAAGAAGATCCTCCGACCAATAACTATCTCTGCCCCCTCACTGCGCTGGAATCACTTAGATCTGATCTTTGTCCGAGCATTGCTCCATCAGAAGAATTCGATCACTTGATTCACTCAGTGTATCTTCTCGTTGAGATATCAACGACCGAGATTAGATCTCTAATCAACTGCTAAGATTATAGCTTGACATGATCTTTGCTTTTTCTAGATTATTCTCACTCTGTTTTATTAATACCCTTTAATTATTTAATTTCCCTAAGTTTAGACTTAGGGTCCCCATTAAAATAATTATTTTTTACAATAAAACATATTCCGAGTGGAATTTTCACAAACGGTTTATGGTTTCTTTGGAATACCAGTGCCTAAGCCTCTCTACAAATTTGGAGACTTAGAGCACTTCCGATGCTACCAAAAATCAATAGGAACAAGTTGTTCTATTTAATGGATGAAGAAAAAGATGTGAGGCATTCTTTTCCTATGAGAATTATGGGGTAGAAAAGATTCAGTGGCAAAGGTAGTTGATTGAGGGTTGGGAGCTCGTCAACTGTAGAAAGACATAGTGTAGTTGATCCTATGGTTGGGTGGAGAGTCATCCCAACACGTTGGTTGCAATTTGTTGAATCAAATATTGGTGCACGTCAATTCAATCTCTACATAGTAGTAAGTCAATTGGGTTTTTCATATCACAGGTTTGTTCTCATCACCCAATATAATGAAAGATTATGTAATTTTGTTTTTGTAAGTTCAAAATCTTTGTATTAGGGGAATTTACAATAGTTACATTTTTGTGGCATTTAAGCCATAATTCCTTAGAATTTTCCATGAGATCACGGAGGGTATGAGACCAAAATGTTGAATTGGGGTAGCATCGGATGTGCTCTAAGACTCAAATTTTGTGGAGAGGCTTCGACACATGTATTCCAAATAACCCAGATATCGTTTGGTGAAATTCCACCCGAATTGTATTCTATTAAATTAATTAATTATTTTTAAAGGGACCCTAAGTCTAAACTTAGGAAAATAAAATAATTAAAGTGAATTAATAGAATATGGGTGTGAATGTTTTAGAAAAGGCGGATCAAGTCAAAAGTTAATCTTAGCCATTGATTAGAGATCTAATCTGGGTCGTTGAAATTTCAACGAGAAGACTATAAGAATGGCTTGAAAGGTCATTGGGAACATACATTTGGCGAAGATCGGAGATTGATTTCTTTAGCGAGTAGTGCTCAGAGAGAAAATTTGATCGTGAGATATTTTGCAGAGTGGGGCAATAATTCCAGTTGGAAGGATTCCTGAGCCAGAGAGTGCATAGCAACAGAGACAGAGAGAGACACAGCAGCGGTGCAGAGCCAGTGACGCAGTGCTTATGCAAGTCACTACGCAGAGGCTAAAGGGAAGTTGTTCTCTTATTGAGGAGACAACGTTGGGTCAGTGCCAGATCCCAGAGAGGTTTTTCGGAGTCCAGAAGGCTTTAGCTTCCAACCAGCAGAGAGACTAGTGCAGAGATAGAAGGGGAGCCGTAGTTGTGACCCAGAGACTGTGTGGGTGACGTAGTCACTGCGTAGAGGCAGCAGAGGGCAGTCCAGTTTTGGTGTTGATCTGTGTCGGGTTCCTGTGGAGTGAGGATTGTCTCACAAGATCTCTTCTGTCAGTTTCTCCGTATGATTTGACAGATGTGTCAATCATAGATTTGTACTCAGAAATATTTACTGCATAATATACAAATCCTTAGCTGTTGCATCGGTTTTCTCACATTTGGTTTTTCTGAGGACATTGGTCCAAAAATAACTGTGCCAAATGTGTGTGTGATCTATTCTTGTTCAATTTTTTTTCCGCACTTGTATTTTCTCCGCAGTTTATTTGTGTAGGTTGCAGTGTGATGTATTCAGTGTTTGCCATAGCAAACTACAAATAGATTAAGTTAAAATTAACAATTAGGTGAATATCTTCCAGGTGTTGCAAAAGAATTCCAGAGGTTAACGGAATTTTCACATGGTATCAGAGCTTGTTTAAGCTGAGTGCAGGAGGAAGAGAAGAACAGATCTAGCAAATTCAGCGTTGGTGAAGCTGGGATCAAGGAGCTACATAAGCAACAGATCGATCTCCCAGTTGATTGCGCAGTCCAAGCCAAGAGGGCTAGACGAGCAGGAAAATCTATCTCTAAGTGAGTCGACAGAAAGGTAGGATTGTTCCAGATTGTTGTTTATCCGAGGCAGAGAGAGCAGCACAACAGATCTATGCAGATCAGCAGCTGGAGGGACGCAGTTGAATGCGCAGCAGGGACTGCTGGTGCAGAGCGTCAGCAAGAGTAGCTGAGACACAGTTTTAGGGATTTCTGACCTCGAAGGGTTTCTTGCCCAAGAAACTCAAATTTCCCGTGCAGTAGCAGTAAATCTTGTGGCTTGCTCCACATGGAGTGCGTAAAGCCAATTGCGTAGAGGGTGAGAGGCAGCAGATCGATAACAGTTGGGTGAGATGGCCACCAACAGATTGCGTGACCAGGACTTTGAGAGCCATTGTCATTATTGGTGGTTTCTCTCACACGTGTTAACAATTTACATCATTGATTGGTAATCAAGTGGTCTTTACCATGTTCGACTTCGACACAATCAATCGCATGGATAGAATCGTACTAGTTCGGGAAGAGGAAATCAAGACCCTGGATCTAATTTCCACCATCCAAGCTGCGAGGAGTTTTATTATTCATGATACAGTAGACTACTCATGATAGATGGCTGCGCCCATACTGTGTCTACTTTGATGGAATATTGAAACCATATTTGTAGCAGAACATTTAGTTAGTTTTGATCTGAGTATTGGAATGCCTACCTTAGCGATGATATATATATATATATATATATATGTTTGCATTGAATGTTTTTACAGATTTTCGACCGGTGTCTCCAATCCAATCCTCGGAATGATAAAGCACTTCACTCTTCAGAATAACCTCAGACTTCACACTTTAGGGGGAAATCTATTACACGTTATTTTGTCACCATGACATTTGATTGTTCATATGGGTCTATCACCACCTATATTATGCTCCCTTAGAAGTCAAAAACCCTAATGTTCCTAAACCAAGTCTTGGAATTGGAGAAAAACTCTTTAAAACCCTTAAAAGTCTACCTCCGCACTTTTTCTAGCCTTTTCCTGCGGGTCCGCGGATACTTGGTCTATAAACCGCGGCAACCCCTACACGTTCTACTACTAAAACTTGCGGACTCCCGTAAAAAGTCGAATAAAAGAAAAAATAAATTCTAGAAGCCTAGCTGGTCGAATATTCTCCCAACTGGAAGCTTCTAGAGGCGCGATCAGTTCGAGCTTTATCCCTCCACTCATGGAGCTTATCCCTTGGTCCATGGAGTTCAAATCCCTTCATGAGAGGAATCCATCCCCCTTTTCATGGAACTAAAACTACCTCCATTTCCCTATAAATTGAGCTCAAGTTTCAGGCTGAAGGGTAAGATGCTAATTAGATTGCAAAGGTAATTGCTGAAGAGAATTCCTAAGAGTGCATACTTTCTACACTAGTTGTTGTTGGCATGAGAATGATCACACCCTTATGTCCATAACTCCATGCTGGTATTTAGAGAGGAAGGCTTATCAAACTAAAGGAGGAATGATTGTTCAGGACCCCAGGAGAAATTTGGACGACATCAAGGCATCAGGTTGTAAGATTACTCTTTTTATTCAAGATAATACATATGGATCTCTTTTTCTCATTGAGTTGTTCCTATGCTTATTGAATAACATCAATACTTAGACTCCTTCATCACTAAGTTGGGTTAACTTTTCTTAATTATTATATGTTGCAGATGCTTTGATTCTTTTGTCTTGTCTTTGATTGCAGGTTCTACTTATTGGAGAAGCCTCTTTGGAGCGACTGAACAAAAGACTGCATCGAACGTTTGATTTCAAGGTAGGGGCATGTCCTCTCTACTTTCTTATAATAATTCCGAAATGAATTTAATCTAGAGAAAAAAATTTCCAAATGGATGTTTGTTTCTAGCTATTCGTTGAATACTAGGGAGATCGCTCTTGTCCGCAAGAGGGATTAATCTGCATAACAGTCAAGAATGTCGAATCTGCTCTTCTCCCCCCTTTGCGCACCTCTAGACAGGCTTACGCACTCCTTTTGGAGTTTGTAGGTCTGTTGCCCATATCTGCTGCTCAGATCTTGGAAAATGAAATTCCTTGGGTAGGAACTTCCTGAGGAACAAAAGTTCCTCGCTGTGCTGCTTCTTTCTCTTCTGACGCTTTTCTGCCTAGCAAAACAAAATATACCTGCAGAAAATTATATTCTTTCTCTTCTGACGCCTTTCTGCCCAGCAAAACAAAATCTACCTGCAGAAAACTATGTCCCACCAGCTTTGTGCTCAGGCTCTGCGCTGCTCTCTCTGTGTAAATTTTTGAAGATGTTCTATGCTTGATGCAACTCTACTTTTATCCCCAATGTCAATCCGCAATCACATAAACAAGAAAGTAAAGTGCTGATAGAACATAACAATAGATCGACAGAAGACAAGCCAGAAAAATATAAGTGTGTTGGTGCGTTATGGTGGTCAACAGGATGTTTCAACCAGCGAAGTCTCAATACGGTCAGCCAACCAGAAGTGTCACACACACAACCCTTAAAGACAACTCATCAAAAATCAACATAATTCAACAAAAGAATCCCACATCCAGATTTACGACATCATCCAGATTTACGGCATCCATTTTCGGCATCATCCAGATTTACGACATCATCCATAATTACGACATCCAGATTTACGGCATCCATTTCCGGCATAATCCATAATTACGACATCCAGATTTATGGCATCCATTTCCAACATCATCCAGATTTACGGCATCATCCATATTTACGGCATCCATTTTCGGCATCATCCATATTTACGACATCATCCATATTTACGGCATCCATTTCCAAATCATGAGGATGTGTGTGATGAGATGATTGAAATGTCCTCCAACATTGACTCTATTTATATCAATCATTGAGGGTGTGTGACACATTTTCTGGGGGTGTAAAACCTTAAGGCCGACCTACACATATTTTGAAAGTATTAAAAATAAATTCAAAATAAATGTTCTACTCATCGGATCAAGATGATCTTTAGATCGATCTTGCACCTCTTTGAAAGAGGAACCCAATCAAAATATTGGTGTCTTCATCTGAGCATCACAACATGGAGTTTGGACCTAGTTGTCCAATTTTAACACTCCCTCTCAACTAGAGAGAACTCCATCCACCTGTGCAATCAAACATCGTGCGTCATCCCGCTGTAACTTGCTTTGCTGGCCTCTTTGTTTCAAAACAGAAGTGGGTTAGTCACAAAGACATCATTCTCGGCTGACAGATTCAACCTAGAGGTCCGAAACCTCTATAGGACTCATAAAGAGTCTCATACCATCCCAGAGTCGGTTTATCTGACCCGAAGTTAGTAGGAGGTCCGAAACCTCACTTGGACTCCAGAGAGTCATATATACTAACCCGAAGTTAGTCTCACTGACTTGAAGTCAGTTGGAGGTCCGAAACCTCACACGGACTCAAAGAGTCACATACCAACCCAAAGTTGGTTTATCTGACTCGAAGTCAGTAGGAGGTCCGAAACCTCACATGGACTCAAAGAGTCACATACCAACCCGAAGTTGGTTTATCTGACCCAAAGTCAGTAGGAGGTCCGAAACCTCACTAGACTTGATCCCAGATCAAGTGGTTGGACACGTGTCATCCTAGATAGAGAGTACGGAAATCTCTGATGTGTCCATCAGTCTTTGCTACTAGTCTCTAGCTTTTCCCACCTCATTGGCCAAATGAGAGGTACTTTCCATGAGTCCGGAACTCAAATGGGTGGGATGCTTATGGGGAACAAATCATGAGAGGTGAACAACCTCAATCATCATAACAGTAAGGCCCAAGCACACCAATAAGGTTCGGCAAGCCTAGTCCTGTGGTTGCTTATAGCTCCGAGAAGCTATCCCCAAAGCGCCCCATAGCTCCCAGAGCTCATCGTCCAACAGGATCCTCAGAATAGAGTCATTCCACGATACCAAGATTCTCACGAAAGGTTAGGAACATGACCTTCCCCAAGGGCATTGTGATAATATCCGCGACCTGCTCATCAGTTCCTATATGATCGAGCCTTATGGCACCTCGCTATACCATATCCCGGATAAAGTGGTACCAGCCATCAACATGCTTGGATCGTTCGTGGAACACGGGATTCTATGACAAATGAATCCCCCTCCAGTTATCACAAAGGATAATGGTGGCAGCTAGCACATGCTCGAACAACTCACTAAAGAGCTTTCGCAACCAAGTGACTTCACAACAGGCCATACATGTTACAATGTATTCGGCCTCAGCGGTGCTCAAGGCTACCGACTTCAGTTTCCTGCCCGAAGAAGATCTACGTGTGAAGTAGCATCCAGATGTGCCCATTTCCGCCGGAGGGAGCCTTCCTTTTCTTGACCTTCTTGAAAGGGCATTCTCTAGCATAGTGACCTAGCTCAGAGATGTAGGCAACCAGAATCTTATGAATTGAATCCCTGATCATCAGCTTTGCTTTGATTTCCCCCTTCTTGTACTTTGATTTGGCAGCAACAGTTGTAGTGGATGGAGGCTCTTGGATTTTACCCTGCATATAGTCCATGACATCTTGGTCTTCCAAATTAAGATCCAATGTCATCTTCCAAGCATGGAAGTCATCCTTACCAGTCAATTTTTCATCAGCCTTAAAGCCATTGTAGTTTGAGGAACCTATCCTTTTCTTCAGTGATTGCTACAAACTAGGGCTTTGTCTTCACCTCAGTTTTGATACCATGTAAATTTTTGAAGATGTTCTATGCTTGATGCAACTTTACTTTTATCCTCAATGTCAGTCAACAATCACATAAACAAGAAAGTAAAGTGTTGATAGAACATACCAGTAGATCGACAGAAGACAAGCCAGAAAAATATAAGTGTGTTGGTGCGTTACGGCGGTCAATAGGATGCTTCAACCAGCAAAGTCTCAATATGGTCAGCCAACCAGAAGTGTTACACACACAACCCTTAAAGACAGCTCATCAAAAATCAACATAATTCAACAAAAGAATCCCACATCCAGATTTACGGCATCATCCAGATTTACATCATCCATATTTACAACATCATCCAGATTTACGGCATCATCCATAATTACGGCATCCATTTCCGGCATCATCCAGATTTACGACATCATCCATATTTACGACATCATCCATAATTACGGCATCCAGATTTACGGCATCCATTTCCGACATCATCCAGATTTACGGCATCATCCATATTTACAGCATCCATTTCCGACATCATCCGGATTTACGGCATCATCCATATTTATGGCATCCAGATTTACGGCATCCATTTCCAAATCATGAGGATGTGTGTGATGAGATGATTGAAATGTCCTCCAACGTTGACTCTATTTATATCAATCACTAAGGGTGTGTGAAACATTTGCTGGGGGTGTAAAACCTTAAGGCCGACTTGCACATATTTTGAAAGTATTAAAAATAAATTCAAAATAAATGTTCTGCTCATCAGATCAAGATGATCTTTAGATCGATCTTGCACCTCTTCGAAAGAGGAACCCAATAAAAATATTGGTGTCTTCATTTGAGCATCACAACATGGAGTTTGGACCTAGTTGTCCAATTTTAACACTGCCCGATAAATGCCTTTTGCGGGTCTTACCTCTCTGTCGACTCACTCAGAGAGAGACCTTCCCGGAAATTTTAGCCCTCCTGGCCAAGACTGCAAAATCCCTTTAGGGATTCAAATTGTTTCTTTCTGCAGCTCTTCGGCCTCCGACTCAGTACTAGATCTGCTCTTCCTATTTCAAAATCAACACTCTAATACCATGTGAAAATTCCAAGATCTAGATCTGGAATCCCTACTGCGACAAACTGAACTACTTTTCCTACTTGTAAATTAGATTTAACAAGCTATTTGCAAATTACTTCTGAAAATATCGAAGCAGTCACTGAAGTAGCCTTCACTTAAATAAATTTAATGGGAAAACAGTAAACTGAGCAAGAGAAATAACACACACACAACTTCGTCTTTCTCTGTGTCCTTATTAAAAATAATTGATTTTTCTTATAAAACTGTTTCTGGGTGGAAATTCGCAAAACAATTTCTAGGTTATTTGTAATGTGTGTGTCTAACCCTCTCCACAAAGTTTGAGAATCAGAGCACATCCTATGCTACTACAAATCAACACAGGGTTGATGGGCAGTAGTGTCATACACGTTAAAGATAGGAGATGTCGGCAAGGTCGTAGTGCGTGTGCAAGATGTGGGCATATTGTTAGAGCACATTCCTTGCTAAGAGGAGTGTTGATTTGGGGTAGCATCGGATGTGCTCTAGGTCTCAAATTTTGTGGAGAGGCTTAGACACATGTATTCCAGATAACCCATAAATCGTTTGGTGAAATTCCACATGGATTTTATTCTATTAAAATAACTAATTATTTTTAAAGGGACCCTAAGTCTAAACTTAAGAAAATAAAATAATTAAAGGGAATTAATAGAATATGTGTGTGAATGTTCTAGAAAAGGTGGATCAAGTCAAAAGTTATTCTTAACTATTGATTAGAGATCTAATCTGGGTCGTTGAAGTCTTAACGAGAAGACTATAAGAATGGCTTGAAGGGTCATTTGGAAAACACATTGAGAGGGAGAAAGAATCCAGAGATCGAAATTATTTAGTGAGCAGTGCTTAGAGAGAAAATTTGATCATGAGATCTTTTGCAGAGAGAGGCAGTAATTCCGATTGGAAGGATTCCTGAGCCGGAGAGTGCATAGCAGCAGAGACAGAGAGAGCGACAGTAGCAGCGCAGAACCAATGATGCAGTGCTTATGTAGTCACTGTGCAGAGGTTGAAGGGAAGTTTTCTTGCTGAGAAGACAACGTTGGGCCAATGCGCATCTCAAAGAGATGTTCCGGAGGCCAGAAGGATTTAGTGTCGAGCCAACAGAGAGACCAACGCAGAGACAGAAAGGCAATCGTAATTGTGACACAAAGACTATGTGGGCAACACAGTATCGCGTGCAGGGTGCTACTGGCAAACAAGCTTGGTGTTGACTTGCCTGCCCCGTGGAGGAGTGAGGTTTGTCTCACAAGATCTCTTCTGTCAATTTTTCTACATGATTTGATAGATGTGTCAATCATATATTTGTACTTAGAAATATTTACTGCATAATATACAAACCCTCAGTTGTTGTATCGGTTTTCCCGCATTGGGTTTTTCAGGGACATTGGTCCAAAAATAATTGTGTCAAATGTGTGCGCATTAGGGGAATTTTGAGGTCTAAAATGGGCCTCCTAAGAAAAATGTACAACCAAAATAAACTTTATTAGAACCAATAAGATTCAAGATGATGATGTCAGCCATGGGGGATGATTCACCATATTTGGAGTAAAAAAGTAAAAATATTAAAAAATAATAAAATAATAAAACTACTTTTTCAACTAGTATTTTCAATTTATCACCTTAAGGGTTTACTCAAATTTCAAGTGAGAATACTCGTTGGATGAAAAATTTAATTACTCATCCAAGGAGTACCCATGTTGCATACTTTTGATGGACCCTACTATATGAAAAATGAAAAATACATGAAAAAACGTGATTGCAATCACGTTTTTCATGTCTTTTTCATTTTTCATATAGAAGAGTCCATAAAAAATATGCAACATGGGTACTCCTTGGATGGGAATTTAAATTTTACATCCAACGAGTATTCCTTCTCAAAATTTGAGTAAAAACTTAGGGAGATAAGTTCAAAATACGAGTTGAAAAAGTAGTTTTTTCTTTCTTCCCTCTAAAATTTGATAATGTAACCAAATCTTATTTTATTATTTCCACTATTATTTTATAATTTCCTTAGGAGGCCCATTTTAGACCTCAAAATTCCCCTAATGTCATTTATTCTTGTTCAGTTTTGTTTTCGCACTTGTATTTCTTCCGCAGTTTATTTGTGTAGCTTGCAGTGTGATGTATTCAGTGTTTGCCATAACAAACTGCAAATAGATTGTTAAGTTAAAATTAACAGTTAGGTGAATATCTTCTAGTTGATGCAATAGGATACCAGAGCTTAATGGAATTTTCACACAAAATACATTAAAAAATTTCAAAGGAAGTTTGTTGGAGGCTGAAGGCCAAGTGGCGCTATATAACAAAAATTTTAACAGAGGAGAGAATACATAACATGTGTCATAGACAAACAAATAAAGACAAAACTAGGTGGAGGTGAGGCTGGAAAACCTACTCATGGATGCCTCTACGGCACAGGTGTCTCTTCCTCAATGAGCACTTGTCCAAAGTAATCATCATCATCGAGTCGGGGGCTTTCTTTTGCATGGTAGTCACCTTCGATTCTTGGACGCTTGGCAGGATGCACTGACGTTGATGGAAGACTTGTTGCAGGAGGAGTTGCCACGAGTGGCAAGTCGGTCCCAAGAGGAGCTTGTTGGAAATACTGAGAGTGAGGTGAATCAGTGTTTCTTTTCAATTGTTAATTTTTGCTAGTTAGATTCTTCACAATTAAAAAACAGAGAGGTGTATAATAATAATATTATTAAGGATTAATAAGAACTTTAATCCTTTTTCAAATAATTGAGTACAATAGATGTGTGAGGGCACCAACCTTTCAATGAATTAGGCACCAACCTGTTGCCAAGCACCAACTTGGACTTTGATGAGGCTCCGACCTTTAGGGCTTCGACCCTATCTTCTCAAGGCACCAACCTTGTGTTTAGGAGCTCCTACTCCAAGGACACCAATCCTTTGACTTCTTTTAATAGAGAATATGAATAGAACTTACTTGAATGTCATTGACATATTCTTCACTATTCAATCAACTTGCTGTATTGTGTTGACTTCAATTCCAAGATCACTTTGCTTCACTGTGTTGACTTCAATTATTGGGCTTCACTTTAACAATCCCACTGTTCAAGAGAAAGTTCTTCACTGCCCAAAGGAGGGTTCTACAAGAACACTACCATTGTACAAATGACGCCATCAATCACATTCCTTCACACCATGATCTTCACTTAACTGACACCGAGAAACAACCTAGAAACCCAAGCCACAAACCCTAGAACCGGAAAACTCTAGATACACTATGTAATGATCATAGTTCACGGTATCAACCAATCTCTGCAAAGTACCATAGGAAGTCTAAACGGAAGTGCACTTACGATGTAATTCTGGATTCAGAAGTCAGAGACTCTTTGCCAAGACTAAATCCGAGCTTACGACATTTTTGAGCCAGCAATATAGACAAAATTTGAGCTAATTGAAATTTTGGGCCAACGTAATATAGACAGGATCCAAGCTAATAAAAAATTAGGCCCTTGCCCAGATGCGAAGCTGCCCAATCAATTGTAGCCACGGTCAGAATTTAGAGCCATGTGATCAAATGTAACACGGTGACCATGGTACGAAATGTAACACGAGTCACATAGTCGAAATGTAACACAATCACCACGGTCCCTTTGGTGCCCTAGTTTCTGAGGAGTAAGCTGTACCTCACCTTTTTACCGGAGAAGTGCTTTGATCGGTTTCCGAGTCCTTTTCCCCTTCTTTGTTCCACGAGTTGTGAACAAGCGCAATTATTGTGCTACGAAAGGGATGACCAAAAAGAAGTCGAACATGTGTATATATGGTGGTCATGTTTGAAGGGCACGTTTATGAAAGAGGAGGACGACGTGTAAAATAGGGATAGATTACATTGGAATTTATGTTATGGGTATATAACATTAAAAATCAGTTTCTCTTTAGCTACTAGGAATTTGGAGGCATGTAAGTCAGACATGTGTATATATAGTGGTCATGTCTAAAGGGAGCACGTTTATCAAAGGAGAGGCCGACGTGTAAAATAGGGATAGATTTGTTGGAATTTATGCTATAGGTATATAACATTAAAAATCGGTTTCTTTTTAACTACTAGGAATTTGGAAAGCATGTGAGGCTCGTTGGAAAGAGAAGCATGTCTTCGAATGGTATAAGACTCATTTAGGAAGATTGATTTTATGATGGTGAAAAAGTTTTTTTGACGCGAGGTCATTTTATAGGAGCATAAATGGAGGTAGGGCGAGTGTAGGCTTTTCATGTAGTCCATTGTCCAAATGATCATCTTAACCATGGTCATTCATCATCATCTAGCATCCTATTGCCATCAAGGACAACCTCGCTTAACAATCTCCCCCTTTGTCATTGGATGGCAATATTATTTTCTTCTCCCCTTTGACATCAATGGCAACGAAGAGGTGTGATGTGCTCCCCACTGTCATCTTGCTCTCCCCGACATGCGACTTGTTTTAATGTGATGCAAGAGCAATGACCCCCATCTTTTGGGCGAAGATACTCAAATGCTTCTCGTGGAAGGGTTTTGTAAAGATGTCTGCAATTTGCTCTTTTTGTGTGACGTATTCAACTTGATATTTTTGCTTCGGCAACTTGTTCACGGGAGAAAGTGGTATTTGATTGGAATATGTTTGGTCTTTGGAGTCACATCCTTTGGATTCTTTGAAAGATTGATGGCGCTAGTGTTGTCACAAAAAAAGTGATTGATTGCTTAGTTTCTATGTTGACATCTTTCAAGGCTTCCTTCATCCATAGTATTTGTGTACAACAATTAGCGTGTAGCTATATATTCGGCAGTTGTAGAAAGGGATATAGATGATTTCTTTTTGCTAAGCCAAGGTACAAGACAATCTCCCATAAAGAATGCATTTCCACTAGTACTTTTAAGTCCTTCGCATCGGTAAGATGTCACAACAGAGTTGAACTCTTAGGATATCAAAGATCGAAATCGTTGTTCCTTTAGATATCTTAGAAATTCTCTTCTGTTGCTAGATGGGATTGTTTAGGACTTGGCCCGAAATCTTGCTACCATTCCTCTTTGCTTGCATAAATATACGGTCTTGTAGTTAAGTATAGGAGATCTCCAATTCTTGACACCTTGAAGTTGCATCTATGAGAGAGGTATCATCATATTTACTTAATTTGCAATCGGTGGTCATTGGTGTGCTCATTGGTGCACAATCTTCCATCCCATATATTTTGAGCATGTCTTTAAGATATTTTCTTGAGATATCAGCATACTGCTTGAAGGGTTTGAGATATTTGTAGCCCAAAAGTAAGGCAGGCTGCAATCATTAACATTTGAATCTTTTGGACATATTTAGAGCAAATTCATGGCTCATCTCATCATCATTGCTAGCAAGATTAGATCATCAACATATACAAGAGTGATCAAAAGTTTTCTTTGTCCATCTTCATGTAGAGATTGCTACATTTGCTACTCCCTTTTCGGAAACCTTCTTGTAGCAGAGGTAATCCCAGCACATACCATGCTCTAGGGGCTTGTTTTAATCCATACAAGGCCTTTTTATCTTGCATACAAGTCATTCCCTTCGAAAAGATCAAATCCTTGGTTGCTCCATGTAAACTTCTTCATGAGATCTCCATTAGGGAATCTTGATTTTACATCCATTCATCAACCTTGAATCCTTTTGAAAGTAAATGCAAAAACATTCTTTATGGCTTCCAATCGGTGCTAGTGCAAAGGTTTCTTCGAAGTCAATTCCTTCAATTTGAGTATCCCTTGAGACAAGTCGCTTTATTTCTAATGATTTGTCCATCTCCTCATTCATCTTCTTTTTGAATACCCATTTTGTTCCAATTATATTTTATTTTTTGGGCGAGTACCCGAGCTCCTGGAGTCTCATTCTTTTCGATTTGAGACATTTCTTCTTCCATAGCCTTTATCCAATAAAGTCTTTGATTGCTTGAGAAAAATTTTCGGGTTCTATTAAAGATAATGAGCAACATCATCTTTTCTTGGAGTATTTGTCATTCTTCTTTGAGTTTGAGTTCCTTCATCTATATTCCCGATAACTTGTTCTTCGAGATGATGTTTTTGAATAAATTTGATCTTAGAAGAATTTGTGAAGGTTCACTTTGAGGTTTCTCCATCCTCCTCTTCTTTTTTAAGTTTTTCTTCTTCACTTTCTTCAAGGAAAGGCTCAACCTTCATGATCTTCAATTCTCTTTTCTGAAAGGCCTTCATCAATCTTTCACATCAATGCTTTCCGCTATTCTGCAGACGATTGTTGTAACATTTGTAAGCTTTGCTTCTTGTGGAGTATCCAAGAAATATTCCTTGGTCAGCCCTAGAATCAAATTTTCCTGGTGAGTCATAGATTTATTTTTATGAAGCATTTGCTTCCAAAAATCTGAAATATTTTACTAAACGGAGTCTTCCTTTACATAATTCATAAAGTTTTTTCATTATTTGGTCTTAGTTGAGTTCGATTTAGGTATAATTTGTCGTCCCAAAAATTTGCTTCTCCAAAATTTTAGTTGCAAATCAGTACACTTTAGTAGCATTGTCCTCGCCATTTCTTGAACGGTTCTGTTCCCCTTCTTTCAACTACTCCATTTTCCTTGGGTGTCTAGCGGCGGAAAGTTCTCTTTCGATTCCATGCTCTTTACATAATTCATCAAATTCTTTTGAGGTAGATTCTCCTCTATCTAGTTCTAAGACATTTAATATTAGAGTCTTTGTCATTTTCAATGAGAGCTTTAAGATTCTTAAAAAACATTCAAATGCTTTAGATTTATATTATATGAAATACCCACATCATTCTAGTATAGTCATCAACAAATAGAGCAAAGTACCTTTCACCTTGAAAAATTGGAGTTCTAGTTGGCCCATAAATCTGCATAGACGTTCTAGGGTTTTGATGTTGAGAACTCCTTAGTTTTGTGGCTGGTTAACTTACGGTTTGCTTCCATATTTGGCATTGGCCACATACAACTTGATTGTTGCACATTTTTGGAATGTCCCTTTACATTAATTTTGTTGATGTTGACCTAAGTTATCAAAACTTGTATGCGTAAATCGTTTGTGCCATAACCAACTTTCATCATTTGACTTATGTAACATTTATCTCCTTGGATTTCTTGAGAATGTAAACATTATTTGGTGTTCTTACTCCTTTCGCCACAAGTTCTCACAGGGATGAGTCTCTTATTTCACAATTTTTGAAATGCGAAGACAACATTATGTCCTTGTTCACAAATTTGGCTAACACTTTAGAGATTTTGTTTGAGCCTTCTGCGGCAAGGTATTTTGAACCTTTCCTTGTCATTGACAAGGGTAGCGATTCCTTTTCCGGTGATTTTAGCGGATCTACTTCCAAAGGATACATTCCATTCTTCTTGTCCAATGAGATAAACTTCTTTTGGTCACTGTCATATGTCTTGAGCATCCACTATCCACGACCCAATGATTTTCTTCACTATGAGCACATGGGAAGCTGGGCCACATTTATTAGTTTGAGATTTACGCTTTTAGCTTCCTCTCCTTTGAGAGGGCTTAATTTTGTTCATTATGATCATAATTACTACATAATGAGCAAGACGGATCAAACTTAGCCAAAGGATCAAAGGTGTAAGTTTTATACATGTCCTTGCTCTTTAGGACCATGTAGTTTGTTTGTTTGATCTTTCAATCTTAGGACCTTCATTCTTATGAGCCTTGCAATACTTAGCTTGATGCCCAAAGTTTTTACAATAGTAACAATACCCAAAAGAAAAATAGTTTGGTACCTATTGTAATAGCCATAGCTTGGACCAACATTCATCATTGGAGTTGCTCTTTCTTGATTCTTGGTTTTGAGATGGGGCTTTGTTCCTAGCAGGATGACTTTTTTCTTTTGGATGGCAAGAGAGTATGTCAGCATAACTCCTTATTCTTTGTGCTTGATGATTCTCTTTTGAAACCAATTCCAAATTTGTCATGTTGAGGTTTTTGATTATTAGAATGTTATCAAGTGCTAGAAACTTCACCAGCCTCCTTTTGACTTGCTCCAATTCCTTTCTTAGAGATATTATCTCGGCTTCATGTTTTCACGAGATATCATCCTTCTCTTTTAGCTTATTGTTCAAGAAGTCTTCCTTCTTTTTTGCTTTCTCTTTTTCTATTTGGAAAATTATCTTCTTTAAGTAGATTCTCATTTTCTTCAATGGCACTCATTAGTAATCTATCCATGTTTCTTATCTTCAGTTTGAATCATCATCATTTGTAAATGCCATGAATAACGTTTCTTTCTGCTTCTTTTATAGTTACTTTCCTCATCTGATTGATCAGCACTCTTTGTGATGATGCATATTTCTAATTGATTTCTTTTTTGATGACTACAATTCATCTTCATCAAACTCATCTTGTTTGGAGAAGAAGTTCTTATTAAACCCCTTCTTTTTTTACATCATCCTTTTAGAGTCCTCTTCATCATCACTATCATGTTGAGGACATTTGCAGTAATAATGACCTATTCTTCCATATTTGAAACAAATAAGAGGGTAGTTACCTTTAGCTTAGATCCCTTCTTGATCTTCTACAGAATTGAGCTAATTCGATTTCAGCATCATATTCATATTCATTCTTGCAATTCCATCCTTTTCCTTTTTTTGTTGATTTTGAGGCTTTGAATGCTGCTTCTTTGGAAATTTGGACTTCCTTTCCTCATCTCATAGGCAATGAGAGTCCTTGAAGTTCATCCATCTTGAGAGTATCTAGGTCCTTCATCTCTTCCTATGGCACTTACTTTGGAGTCGTCTATGCGGAAGCTTGATCTCAGATTTTTTGAACAATAGTGGTTTCATCAATATTTTCTCCTAGCCCTTTTAAGAAAGTTAACCATACATTCTACTGGAAGTATGATGCAATATCTTCTTCATCATCCATTTTAGGACTCTCGAATTGTCTTATATAGGTTTAGAGCTTTTCCTTCTTAACTTTGAGTCCCCATCATACGGGGGAAATCAACTTATCCCATACTTCTTTAGGCTGAGTCACAATTCATGACTTTCGTTAATTGGAATTGGTAATTCCACTAGTGATGAATTTAAAGCCTTGGCATTAGCAATGTAGGCTTTCTTTCATACGGATCAGGTTGGAAGACCGGAGGGAGCTTTGTCATAGATCCAAAACAAAGTGCCATACTTAGGACCAAGAGACATTAGATAGTAGGACATCCTCTTTTTTCCAAAAACAAAATTTGTTCCATCAAATATAGGTAGCTTCTGTTGCTTCTATGTTCTTCATTATACCTAAGAATCCTTCTTCCAGCTATTAAATTTGATAATGAAGAAGTTGGCCTACGATACCCGATTGGTGGAAATCTTGAGAGGAAATTGAATCAATATTTCTTTTCAATTGTTAATTTTTGCAGTTAGATTCTTCACAATTAAAAAATAGAAAGTGTATAATAATATTAACTAATCCTTTTTCAAATAATTAGTGCAATAGATGTGTGAGGCACCAACTGTTGCCAAGCATCGACTTGGACTTTGATGAGGTTTCGACCTCTGGGGCTTCGACCCTGTCTTATCAAGGCACCAACCTTGTGTTTGGGAGCTCCTACTCAAGGACAGAATCCTTTGACTTCTTTTAATAGAGAATGTGAATAGAACTTACTTGAATATCATTGACATATTCTTCACTATTCAATCAACTTGTTGTCTTGTGTTGAATTCAATTCCAAGATCACTTTGCTTCCTTGTGTTGACTTCAATTCTTGGGCTTCCTTTAACAATCCTTGTTCAAGGGAAAGTTCTTCTTCATCAAGAGAGGTTCTACAGGAAGCTTACTACCATTATACAAATGACACTACTATTTAGTCCTTTACGGTCCATGGAATCACTTAATCTAAATATTTGAGAGACAACCTTAGAAACCCAAACCCACAGTCCTAGAGCAGGGTCTAGATACAACATGTAATGATCATAGTTCTTTGTCTCAATAATCTCTGTAATTACCATAGGAAGTCTAAACGGGAAGTGCACTTGTGTAATTTTGGTTAAGAAGTCCGAGCCTCTTGCCAGACAAGTCAGGCTTCTTAGAATTTGAGCCAGCAATATAGCCAGATCTAAGCTAATTGAAATTTTGGGCTTGCTTGTAATATAGACAAATCCGAGCTAATAAAAGTGGGATTACTATATACGAAGAGAAGTACCCAATCAATTGGCAACCACAGTCTGAAATTTAGACCACACATTGAGAATGTAACACAGTCTACAATCAGAAATGTAACAGTCTACAGTCAAATATATACAGTCTACAGTCCCTTACTTGATTGCCCTAGTTTTACAAGGGTAAAGCGCCACCTCGCGCTTTTCTAAATAAGTGTTTGATCAGTTTCGAGTCCTTTTCCTTCTTCTGTTCACGAGTTGTGAACAAACACATTAATAGCATACTTCACCGAAAAAGGATGACCAAAGAAGTCGAACATGTGTATATATGGTAGTCCATGTCTGAAGGGGCACGCTTATGAAAGGAGAGGCCGACGTGTAAAATAAGGATAGGTGGAATTTGGAATTTATGTTATGGGTATATAACATTAAAAATCAATCTCTTTAACTACTAGGAATTTGGAGGTATGTGAGGAGCTCGTTGGAAAGAAACTTTCCTCTTTCGGATAGTATAAGACTCATTCGGAAAAGATTGAATTTATGATGGTGAAAAAGTTTTTTTTTGTTGCCACTTGGTCATTTATAGGAGCATAAATGGAGGTAGGGCGATGTAGGCTTTTTCATGTAGTCCTCCATTGTCCAAATTATCATCTTAACCAACAAATCATTCATCATCATCTAGCATCCTATTGCCATCAAGAGACTGACTTAAGCAACAGGAGCTCCTTTGAGAAGGGATCTCAATGACCATGTTTGACGAGACATAGGCGACACGACCAGATGATCGGAGCAAGTTGATGCCAAGCCTCTAACCATATCCACAAGCATTGCCTTGGCGTTCCTCTTGAAGTGGTCCGGGTCAAGAATCTGGGCACAGAATCACCAACATGCTCTCCTCATGGTCCTTGAGGAGACAACCCGGGGCAGTTCCTCAATGCCCATGCGTTATCATCCACGAAGCAAAGCTTGAGAGCTTCACGGAGTCCACAAGCATCGATGGTTTGAGGAATGCCCAGTTCAAGGCGTACGAGTGCCCAAGCCATGCCATGTTGGGACGGAGGCTTGCCTTCCACGACCACGACCATTCGGCGACCACGTTCTTAGACCATCAAGCCAGGCATGGTCTTGTAGATAACATGGGGATTATTTCCGGGCGTTAAGAGCAATGGTAAATTTGTTGATTTTGTAGCATCGGAAAGTGTTCTAAAGTCTCAAACTTTAGCAAGGAGGCTTGGACATCGGTATTCCAAAGAACCAAAAACGGTTTGTGGAAATTCCACTTGGTTCATGTCTTATTAAAATAATTAATTATTTTTAATGGAAGCATAGTCTAAACTTAGAAATTAAATAATTAAAGGTATTAATAAGACAAAGTGAATCAACTATAGAGAACAAAAGATCAAGTCAAATTTTAATCTTAGCCATTGATTAGACTTCTAATATAGGTCGTTGATTCATCAATGAAGATTATAAAAGAAAACTTGAGGGTCATTTGGAAAGCAAGTCGGGCATACACTCGGTACTAGAAAACATCGATTTTGAAGGAATAGAATTCGAATTTGGAGGGAGAGTTGCGAGCGAGTTGCGAGAAGCGAGGAAAGGAAGAGAGTCAACGGTGGCGATCACGAAGACGAAAGGGACGCGAGAGGGCCCACGAGAAGAGCGGCGGGCTGTACGATGAACACGCGAGCTCACGCAAAGTGATGCGGTCCGGTGCGGGATTGCGCGGATAGTCACGTGAAACGAGACGCGAGAAGGAGTCGAGAGGCTCTTACGGGTGTCGGGGAGAATTTCGGGAGGGCCGAGAATTGTGTCTTAGGTGTTTACGATTATATATGGCGGTGTATTCCTTGTAAAGATTCATTTGTTGAAGAATAATAATAAAACCTTCATCTGTTTGCACAAGTTTAACCACATTGGGTTTCGGGGACAATTGTGGAAACATAAGTGTGTACATGTGATTGGTTCTTATGCTTATGTTCTTTCTTGTTTACTTCTCTTATATATAATTGTGAATATTCTTGATGATATTTATTTATTTCAAAGTTCTTGCAGTAGATTCTGTAAATAACTTATCGAGTAATAAGTAGGAGAAATAAATCTATCTTTACTGTGTAGATTTCAGATACAATTTCACATGAGTATGTGAGCCAAAGATGAGTAGCAAGAACAGTGAGCAAGTGAACAAAAATATGACATTGTTGCGACAACTTGGAGGGTTCACGTGGTCTCGAGAAGGAAGAAAAGCATGAAAGAAACGGATGGATCACGATGTTGTTCTAGCATCAGGCCGGAAGAAGAAATTGCTTGTGTCAAGCACGCTTCCTCTGAAATTTAGTACATTAATGATGGAGCTTCTGCTCATATGACGAGTGCGGGAATGTTTTCCATTCACGAAGAAGCGGAGATGAACTTTAAAATTACCATGGGCAATTAAGCAAAATGTATCCCTATTAGGAAGAATTACCGTAGTATTTTGGGCAGTACAGGAAATAAGCTTTGGGCCATTAACATACGCACGTGCCGGGTTAGGGATGAACTTACTCGGTGTCTCAACTTCAAAACGGAGGGTTACGACGTTTACTTCATTGGTAACCGAGTTTGCATCAAACACCGGTTGGAAGAAGAAAGCACAAATCGGGTAAAGAGCAACAGAGCTTCATAAGTTGCGACTCGGGTCCCCAATGGCACTAATAGCGACACTAATGATACGGACTACAGGAATGACTATGTACAGAGGAATGGGGCATTTGCATCATGGGCGTTACAGTTCTCAAGAAAAGCATCACGCGGGAGTTCGAGAGCTGAGCACCAAGTGGGACGATGTCTACAAAGCATGTGTGTTGGGAAAATATGCCAAGGCAACGTGCTCCCGAGGCAACAATAGGGCTAAGAGTGTATTGGGCTTGATACACTCGAATATCTGGCAGACAATGTCACTAGAACTCGTGATGCCGAGAATTTCGTAACCTTTATTGATGACCATTCCGGGGAAAACTTGGATCTCCTTTACGAAGACCAAGAATGAAGTCTTCATTTGGTTTAAAAAAGAGTTTAAAGCCTACGGTAGAAAATTTGACGGAGCGGATCAAGGTGTTACGTTCGGACAATTGGAGAGTACGGACAAAGGAATTCACGGGGTTAGCGCAAGGAAAGGTATCGGAAGAGAGTGGTACTCCATATAAATTCAGTAGAATGGTGTGGCGAAAGGAAAAATAGGATTATAAAGTCGAGGCAACAAGGGCAATTGTTAAATTTAGATAACCATGGTATGTTCTATGCTTAAAGTAGTTTACTTCAATCTTTCTTATGGGTCAATTCGACAGCAATCACATAATCATTGAAAGTAAATGTTGATGAAGACATAATAATAGATCGACGAAGACAAACTATTATAATAAATCCAATTCTGAAATATTCTTGTCCAACAAAGATAAGAAAATGTTTGTTACAACGGTCACCAAGATTCCCTAGCCAATAAAGACTTTGGTGGTCAAACTAACTCTTCCAACCTCCACGGAGGTTTATTCAAACACATACAAGATCAACCTTCCTTCAATGCTCACACACACCTCATGAGACAACTCCCAAAACGATCCAACGCAAGCCAACAAAGGATCCCTCATCAGTTTCAGCGACGAGTGCGGCATCCATTTCGGTATCATCCGTATTTTTGGCATCCATTACCTGAAAGCATCATCCATATTTAGAGCATCCATATTTACACGTGGCGACAGAGTCCTCCGGAGATTACGATCTTAGGAGGAGCGGCATTGGGAGAAGGAAGATCGGATTTAAGCCGGGGAGTATTGTGAAGGGATCAGCTCTTCATAAATCATCTTTTGCGGTAAGAGGAGGCCATCATTTGCAATTTGCTCAGGTTCGGGGCCAGCGTACTCACTTGGAGTGCGTGATTTTCCAAGGAGGTCAAATTCGGGGCCAACCATTTCGGGATTCCTTCACAGTTTTTAGGGTTATTGGAGAGCTCATATTTTTACGAGAGTAGGGGAGCAACTCCATTCCAAATAGTGTAACGATTTCGGTAGCGCGGCAACAACATTAGGAGTTACGTAGTCTTAGAGAACGCGACCATTCAACAGGAATTAGGGAGTATTTTCAGCTTGCCTTGAGCAAGCCAAGGTGCCATCATTCGATCACCTTTGTACACATTTTTATCTTTCATATTATAATAAAATGGCTTAGCGTTTCTCCATGTTTACGGTTTTTCATGATGTCTCTCTATTTGTTGTGGTTATTGTTTATGTTCTTTATATTGTTGTTTATTTCCTATTCGGAGCTATTACGATTAGGTATCGGCGCTCATGAACGGCAACACGTGGATCAAATCGATCTATGACACTCGGAGAAAGAATACATCACTTAGGAAAGGAGGTACGGATCCGAGAGCGGAGACTAGAGGCCACTTTTGGAGAAAGAGGCCCAACGTTCATAGTGGTTGGCGCGGAGGAGGAAGAACCCTATGCGGCGAAGAAAGAGATGACGGGGAAGGGAGTTCGAGAATCTCCTCTGAAATCTGTCACGGGGAGTTGTCGAGGAGGATAGAGGAGATGGGTAAGAAATTTCTTTGCCCGAGATAGCAGACGTGAAACCCAAGGGTTTAACATCGATGAGGGATCGACACTTCTCATCACATACGAGGCTTGACTCATGGCATAACGGTGGTCTGCCTCCCCACGTTCTACGATGCCCACATTCTTGATTCACAGGCACGGGATGGGAGGACCTCGAGAGCCGGAGGTGGTTCATTTGGGGGATTATTTTAGAGTATCGATCTGTTGTGGCAGCAACAACCCCCTTCTTATTTAGTATTATCACTAATACTAAATAAGTGGGGGCCTGTAAAAATTTTAAAATTAATTAGTGCTTGTGTTCCTTTTTTCAATAAAACTTACTATCATAAACTTAGGAGAATATTCTTTAAAAAATTTAAAAAACTTAAGTTTTATGATAGGATAGAATAAAATCATTCTTTAAAAAAATATACATCGCAAATAGGTAATGAATACCTCATACAAGCGGAATTCTAAGATTGCGATATTGCGATGCGAAACTACGAAAAACATTCATCGCACCGCATGCTTCAAATGTCGTATCTTACATTGAAAAACCTCCAAATTACTGATATGCGATGGCACATATCGCAAATCGCATTTGAAAAACACATTAACGAGATGTTTGTCATATGTTACGTTCTTGCGATTTTGCGATATTGTGATCAGCCGATTTTGCTATTTTGCGATATTAACGCTATTGTGATATTGTAATTCCACGAGATTGCACGATCTGCGATATTGCAATTTGCCGATATTGCGAAAGCAAATACGCGAATCTGCTATCGCGAATCTTTAAGGCTCATTATACGAAAAAAAATCTTTCCATAAAGCGGGAACCTGGTTATGCGCTTTAAAGTTAATCAATGAATTGGTTGTCAATCATTAATGAAATATGGTTTCGTTACGATGAAGAACTGTTTCCACGTAAGGTGGTATATTTTATACGTGCGCCGGCATTTAAAACTCTGTGCCTTTTTCTATCATTATTCTCACTTAATTAAATGGCGCAAGACGAAGAACAAAAGAACTATACAAAACGTGGTCGGGGTATTATGGGAGAAAAAAGACATGAAGGCTCAGAGTTACGAAGATAAAGAAATGACGCCCTTGTCTGAGACACCACCTTAACAAAGGCAGCTGGTATTACTACTTGGGAGGGCATGTATAATCTACTTGAGGAAGAGAACCCCGAGTAATGGAAGTTCTGACTACTGCGGGCTCACATGGGTCTTTTGATGCATCCATTCTGAGCTAAGCTTGTTCATTCTTGCACCGAATAGCAGTGAGGCCTAAAATAACTTCCATACACGGATATGGTTAAATGGGTCTTACAGACGACACGGATATTACAAGCAGACAGTTTAAGACTCGGGGTCCAAGAACTCATTGGTTCATTTATCTCCACAAGATTTGAGACTCATGTATCATTTGCTAGAGCCACGAGACAACTTATAACAAACGAGTTCATGGAGAAGTTTGCAAAGAAAATGAAAACTGGCAGAATGCACCAAGAATTTGGTCAAGGAGAGACGAACCACTAAAGAAGGGATAAACATGGTATGTATAATCTTGGTTCTCTCACTTCTCCATATTAGCTAGCTGTTTGCTTTATGCTACGTAGGCTTTTTGGAAACGAGATATTAATAAGTTTTCATGCGAATGGCTACCATTCTTTTGAATCTTCTTTGTTAATGCCTAACATTGTAGATTGGGCTAAGATATTATCGACAACTTAGCCACAACTATTTTGAATTATCGGTCCAAAAGCTTCTTTGTTTCTCAAAGAATTTATCCCCCCTTTTTACTTATTATCTGCTTATGTGATGGATTCAATACGTATGTGTCTAAGTTTCCTTTAATGGGTTGGGAAATGGACAACTCAAGATCCCCTACCCATTCATGTTTATCACAAAGAATTGTGGGATTCAAAGTTGTTCCCTATTTTTGTAAGATTTGCCATGGAATCATATTTACTTTTTGTACAAAATGTTATATGATAAAGACGCTCCAAGGTTTTCTCTGAAGGAGAGGTAGACATACTTCTGTTGCGAGATGGTTTTTGGAGAAGAATTGTTTACATATGTTAGGGTATTTGAAAGTTTTGCTTCCCCTTCATGTTTGACCTTTGTATGTTCTGATAAACTCATGCTTTGAGAAATTGCTTATCAGGCTCGTCGGAGAAGGAGTTTTGACTAAAGATTTGAAGGACAAAAAGAAGGCTATCCGAGCCACAATTTCCTATGGCACGTGGGGCCTTTTCATTATTTGATGTTGGTCATGCATTCAAAGAAGTAAACAACATTACAAGTTTACGATTGTTCAAGTTTCCAAGAAGACCGTTCGACCCCTATGATATTGTTAAAAATTTCCTCTTGCGGTCAAAATAAAAGTGTTTTCCTAAAGATGATCTTTATGACATGTTCAAAGAAAAAAACACACTTAAAGAGGTTCTACATTCGGCCCAAAATACGATTTCCTCATTAAATTTCAAGGATTCAAGATATACGGGGAAAGGAGGTTAACTACTATCCCTTTGGATAAATTATGCTTAGAACCCGTAAGGGAACAGCTCCCGGTATTAGTCTCGGTGGAAGTTGGTCTGAGACGGAGGTCTAAGTCTAAGTCGGAAAGAAACCTACGAACATTCTAAGAGATACGACAATGACCATGATAAAAGTAAAGGGTGGGTAAGGGGATACGCAGTCAAAGGGAGCTTTCACGACAACGAGGTTTCAACCTTTCCACGGTTAAATCTTCCCCCTCTCATTGTAAATAACCATCGATCAATTGAGTTAGATAAAGGATAGGAAACATTTAATGACTTGATTAATATTGAAGGACGAACACATAGACACAGCAGAGTAATGTACAAACAACAAAAAATATAGTCACGAATAACTACCAATGTCTCAAAAATAAAACATATTTCCATTACCCCATCCTCTAAACTTATACTCAAAATGAAGGAAATTCCTCCTTTTGATGTATTCCTATAGTCCACAACACAAGACGTTAGTGAAGACAAAGGAAGAGAAAAAAAATTGGAAAATGTGCTTTCTGTCATGATGCGAACAATTAGATGTCCTATGGCAGATCCTACTACGATTCAAGCCGAAAATCTCACTAAATTATCTTAGATCACGGAGCATATACTCTGCGACCATTGATAAAGTATACAGATCGACAATTATTGAATGAAAAGAAAATCAAAGTACGGGTTACGCAACAACAAGCGCAACAAGCCAACACCAACAATGAAGCAGGAAACAGCAAAATTACGACCAAGACTTCAACAAATGCACGAGAGATAGGATATCGAGCAGTTTGGATGAAAAGGAAAAACGACTACGAGGTTATACAAGAGATGCACAAGGATGATCCCAAGCTTAATTCATCACAGAGTCTATTTCTTTAAATGATCAACTCTGCGGCAACAAGAAATATGCCAAAGAATATCACGGTGGAACTCTTATTGTGAAGAAAGTGATAAAATCACTAATCATGTAAATGAATACGACATGATTATGATTTAATTGATAAAAGAGTTACGGCTATTTAGCTTGGCAAGAAATAGAGGAGGGGAAAATAGCAAGTGCAATAATCAATGACAATCACAAAGTAGTGTCTTTAATAATTGGAATGCACAAATCGGGAAACGAGCATAGCGGCGGAAGAGCGACCATAGCAGCAAGCAATATTATTGATTGCATAAATGAAGATTTGCACAAGGCAAATCTGATCTCGAAAACTACTCAGGTACCTACCGGCTTAAAACTACGGTGGTGGAATGAGCTCCGAAAAGCGAGAATCAATTAAAAGATTAACAAAGTTAAATTGGGATTCTTACTTTGGAGGCATGTTTGGTAAAACCACACGATGGTCATGACTCTCAAATGTCATCAATTACTGTGAGAAGATGGTGCGACTCTTGCCAATTTAGTTTTCCTGGAATGAGATAAGTCTGAAGTCGCTTGACCTACTCTTCTCAAATCAATGTTGAACACTTGCAATTTCAAAACGAGATTCACAAGTAGTTAGTTATTAAGTTTTAATTTTAGATTTAGTATTAGTTTTGCTTTATTTTGCCTAAAAGGAGACGGTCATTTAAGCAAGTATCCTACATTTTGTAATAAATTATTTTTAGATTTAGTTAGTAGTATTTAAACCCTTGATGCATTTAGAAGGGTCATTAATATTAACATCCTCCAGAACATGCACTTTTGCACCCCTCAGGAGGTTTGATGAATGAATGGAACATGATTTATTGATATCTGCGTTTAATATCTACTACGATGTTGCACTTTTGTACTCTTAGTGGATGTTGGATTAAGAAGAGATAATTCATTATTGCTTGAAGCTCATGAGTAGAACTAGTTATAAATGGTACTTTTATCTCTTAACTATTTACTTTACCTTTGTGTTAAAGTGATATATATGTTCGATTGTTTATATATTAATGCATGAATGCTTGAGTTATCATTTGGCACTTTTGTACGGTGATAGCTATTTGTTTATGCTTAATATGAATAGCTTATTATGCGATATGTTTTTCACCAACTGTTTTGTCTAACTTTTTATACGAGTAGTTTTATCTTTATTGAATTCTTTTCTTATAACGAGTTGAATGATCTTTATTGCAATTGTTATTTTGAAATCATTTTAGATCGCATAAGGAAAATATTACATCCGGGTTAGTTTAGAATTAGATATCTGTTTAATTAGAATACAATTGCATGTTATAGATTAGAATTAGAATAAAAAGCATTTCACTTAGGAACTTTTAGAAAATATCAATTCTCAACACACACATACACATATTGAGATGGTCCCATTATCCCAGTCAGGACCCTGCCTGAAACGAGGAAAGAGCTTCCAACCAGGGTCCAGGACCGGTGGGTATCCCCTTGTTGTAGACCCGATTTTCGGGACTTCAACATATTTAGCACTAGAAGGAGGGCCCGAACTATGAATGGCAAGTAATTCAAAATCTAAATACCATTACGAGAGTAAATCTCTCCACCATCTCCCACGACTTCTTCATCTCACATAGAATCTTTAAATCTAGAGCCAAAAAGTCGAAAGAACAACGTACTTGCCACACAAACCACGACTTTCGAGAGAATACACTTTGTGAACCTCCTAAAGTTGAATCTTTGATTCATAAACCCGACGATTTTCAATATCACATCAAAGATCGATAAATCTCAAGGCGATGTAACTTCGCAATATAAATCTTGCTCATCCTCTAACCCAGTTACGGAGGCGAAAAGCTTGGCATTCGGTAAGCTGAGTTACCTCTACCTACAAGGGAAGAAAGCAAGGAAATCCAAGGGTTTGATAGTGAGACTCTTTCATCATCATCATCCATCTCAACCTTTTCACCGCAGTCAACCATCACCCTCCACTTGAGACTTCTTGTCCAGATCGGATCCACTTTGGAACTTCTACATCTCCTTCTCAAACATGGAATCGTAATGTCTCATCTTCCCAATAGCGATCGTCTTGCACTTTCCTCTGGTGGTAGTTCGGCGATGGCTCAATTTCCATGGAATAACCGGGCGGTCTTAATGCACCTGCCAGATCCAAATACCGGCCCATCTGAAAAATGGCTGCCTAAGTTTAATCTGAAGCGGACATGCTAGCGGAAAGACATATAAATAACTTTTGTATTGTCCATAAATCTCGATCGATTTATAATGACGTTGTCGTCCGACTTTTCCTATACTTTAAAAGGGCAATTTGGATCATGGTATTTCTCATTACCCTCTGGATCTATTAGTTGGGATATCTTCCAAGATCAATTTTTGACTAAGTTAGGTGTGTAGTCTCTGGCGACATTTGTTCAATGACACATCCAATCTTCGAGGCGAGTCAAAAGAACCCATCAGGATTGCAATTCACGTTTCAATAAGCTGACTGAAAATAAAATTCCTATTTGCCAAGCCTAGCGAAGAAGTGAGAAGTGAATGGTACATCTCGGCTTTACCATCAAATATAGCAATCTTCGTTGATAGGGCTTGGTTGGCTAGCACTGTCACTTACCCCATAGCAGTACACTCCCATTTTTTCAAATGGGATTCTTCATGTTCGACATGGTTGCGCCATTCAGATTCCATCATCCAGATTTCATCGCCGATCGACAGTTTTTATAATGATGTAAACCCATTCTGCATTTTATGATGTAAATGATCTAAGTAAGACCATCCATGTATGTAACAACCTAGGTAAGCCTAGTATGTTGTTGATGACTTCCATCCTAGGAGGTTTTTTGTCTCACTGATTCACGAAAGTGATCGGTAGAGTTTTTCCCTCCAGCCTCACCCCAAAGCTAGGGTGGAATTTGTCATCAGCATGCTAAGTGAGTCCTAGTGTTTTTTATCGAGTCTTTGTAAAAGTAGTTTCAACTACTTGGTCTACTAAATCATGTTTTGAGTCGCAGAATTGGGTATTTATTTGAGGGTCTATACGAATGGGTATTCCCCCTTCATGTATGTAAATGTATTATCTCATGTAAAAGAGGGTTGGAAAAATAATTATAATCCCTTCTTAGTCAATTAATTAAATTTTCTGGTCAATTAATTAATAAAATCTTAAACCAGAAATTTAATTAATTTAGGGTCCTAAGTTAGGATTAAATCTTTAAAGGCAAAATTTTTGGGTCCTTGGAAAATGATTTTGAAAGCCCCAGGCCAAGGGAATATTGATAATTTTAAGAAATATTGGACCCTTGGGCCTTGGTGGTTAAGTCAAGGTCAAAATTTTGGGGTAATTAACTCAAAAATAATATTTTTGAGTTAATTAAAATTGAATTAAATGATAAATTCGTTTTTTTCCCCAAAATTTTAATTTCAACGCTCCGGATTAAAAGATAATTAAATCTTTTGGACGGTTGAGATTATTTTGACGAGGATCATCCAAACTAGCCGTTAGAGATCTGGTCCTATAAATTTAGAGGTCTTTGTCATTCTTGAATCATCCGATCTCAGAATCGTGCACTTGCTCTTAGAAGCTCTTGTAAATTTTTTGAGGAATAAAGCATAAAGACTTTGGGGTTACAAATCTGGATGTTCCTTCTCGGATCTATGTGGTGAATTGTCTCTAAACTCTGCTACTTGGTTTCTCGCATTTTATGGTTGATGGCCTTCATGGATTAATCTGCATATAGGTATCTTATGCAGTTTTCTGGGTTTATAAAATAACATTATGATTTTTCTGCAAAGGTCTCATGTTGTTTTCTTAAATCTCTATCGATCTAAGATTCAGATCTAAGTGTGCAGGGAAATTTTTTTAAGATTGGGCGTCTGGGGAAGTCTTCGGTTGGACCAACCGACTCTCAATAAACATAAATCTGATAAGCTCTTTATTTGTTAAATTTCAGGTCTATCTTACGATATTTGTGATTTTGCAGGGTTTCGAAGACTTGTGCCTCTCACTAAAAACTTTAAATCTCTGAAAATTGTGCTAAAACGGATTTAAATCTGACCATGAGGGTTTTAAATTTGTAAACTAGTTGTAAATTTGTAAATTTTTTTAGGATTGTGAGGGTTTAATCGTTTCTTGATGTGTATCTTCAGATCTGACTGATTGTTGCAGGTTACAGGTTCAAATCGAAATTTTTTATTTTTATTTTTTTAGATCTAAGGCAGATCTAGCCTCCAAAGGCCAGATCTGGCGTCAGAACCCCCACTATGGGCAAATCTGGGCGTTATTGATTTCAAGAAGCTTTGAAAATCTAAATTTTGGAACAATTTGAAGTTGCTGGACATTTTTTTTATTGAGTTGGGTTCACATCTTCTTTGTTGCTGTCAGCATCTCCCTCAAATCCATCTGTATGCTTGCCGTCCTTCCTTTCTGCATCTTCAAATCAAGCTTCTGCCCATCATTTCATCATCGACCTGCGTCCTCCATTCCATACACTCAGATTTCCTCACGTGCTCCTATCTCTGCAAGACAGCCTCGCTCTTTACCTCTCTCCCTTGCCGTCAAACCTTCCACCGTCCTCACGAATTCTCAAACCCGTTACCTCTGCTGTCGACTTGGCCCATCGAACCCCTTCCCATTCGCTGCCCTTGTTTTCTTCATAAATCATACTATTTCTGCCTCCGAGATCTTCTCTGCCGCCGCCAGCGTCCCTCAGCCTTCATCTTTCTTTGCATCGACCTCGTCCTTCTTCATGCTGCCGCAGACCTATCGATATTCCCACTTGCGTCTTTGTGCTCCAGTTATCTTCACGTTGTCTCTCCATTTGACGTCGACCTGCATCCAAGCAAAGAACAAACGCACGCACACATGAAATCGATCGGTCTCATTTTTGGGTGGAAGGGTTTAAGTCGATTTTTTTTTATTTAATGTGGATAGCGTTAGTTTAATTATATTTTCGTTTTTTTTTTTTTTTTAGATTTTATTTTAGTTAGGATTTGTTTTTTTTTTAGATAGCGTAACATTAGATTCCACATTCGATTTTTTTAGTTTTAGTTAGAATTTAATTTAGTTAACTGATCTAGTTAGGTTCTCGTTTAAATCGATTTTTTATTTCATTAACGTTAGTTTCATTTTAGATTAGTGATCGATTTAATTTTGTTTAGATTCTAATTTTTAGATTTTAATGTTTAGTTTAGCTTTTAGACTTTAAATTTTAGATTAGTTTAGTTCTAATTTTTGTTTTAGAAAATAATAAAAAATTTCAAAATTTCAAAATTAAAAAAAAATAAAAAATAAAAAAATACAAAAATACAAAATACAAAAATATAAATTTTTTTCAAATTTCCTATAGTCAAATGCACTAAATTTTTTTAATCTAAAGTTTGACTATGGAACATTTTGATTTTCGAACTGGGTTGTAATTGGAATATCTTATTCTGGCATTCTCAGGTTATTGTTATTCATGGTTGTGGCATTTTCAATTAAATATCATTGTGATCAATCGTGTTTTAATAAGCAGCAGTTAATTGTCACTTACTTGTTTACCATTTGCATAACGAGATTTTGTTTGACTCCATAAGGCACTGGTCTTAAACGTGAAATCTAATTTAGATCTGTGGAATCTCGTTCATTCTATCAAGTATTTGATGTTTTAGTTGTGTCTCCTGGATTTGTCATCCTCATTTATAATAGGGTCTACCTCCCTTAGCTTGCAAGGAGACAGCTTAAATAGAGAGATTGGGGATAAGAGTGACAGCCCCCAGTCTGAGCCGTTGTCGCGGTGCCTGGACAATCTGTGCGACAACATTTTTTGGCGCCGTTGCCGGGGATAGAGTTTTTCTGTCCTTGGTCTTAATGACATTTTCTAATCTTCTGATCTTTCATCGCCATTCATTAGCCTGTCGCAAGGGATCACATTTTCTGGCGTTCTTTCATCTCTTCATCATCTAATCTTTTCATCTTTAGCACCTGGACATTTCGGTTGGCTTCTTGTTTGGGTGGCGACTCCACTTATTCATCTTTTTATTCCCAAACAAGAATCCCCCCCTGATATCTATCTGCTATCTCTCGATTATTTCTTTCTATTTTCAGAATTAGTTTCGTGCTCAAGTGGCGACTCCAAATTCTTTCATTTCTTACAAAGGTTCTTGCTAAAAAAGTTCGCTTCTTGAGGACCTTTTGACTGTTCTTGAACACGGATCTATTTCTTAAATTTTAAGCAGGTCATCATGGATGACACCTTTCATGACATGCCGGAAGAGGCCACTTCAAAATTGCCCTTTTTCTCAGGTGGTGATCCAGGCACTGCTCTATTACATCTAAGGACGGTCAACCTTTTTATACATAAATATTGTCGTCCTTCACAATATAATCATGAAGATGTCAAGATACGTGTCTTTGGCTATTCTTTAAAAGGTGATGCTATCGATTGGTTTCGAAATTGTCTTGAGGAGTATTGTTTACAAGACATCATCAATGCTTTTAGAGATAAATATATAGAACAAGATGACTCAGATAGTGAAATTGATCTTGTAGAGAACTCAACTATCAGCAGGAGATTTCCAGACAATTCTCAGGATGAATCCACTTGTACCATGACAGCACAAACCCATGATAGTGGTGAAACAAAAACAAATCGTCAAACCAGTGTTGATAATGATAAGAATCTTGTTAGCGAATTGATTTAGATGGTTAAGGACATACAGCTAAATCAAGCTCAGGTAATCAAGAATATGGAGGCCAACCAGGCTCAAATCATTAAGAATATGGAACTTAATCAAGAAAAAATAATAGCGGATCACGCCAGGGAAATTGGTTCTATGCAGAACAGGTTAAAGGTCATGGAATTTAATCACTCCAATCAAATAATTGCCATGGAAGAAAAACGTGTTAAGGAAATGATGATCATGGAAACAAATCATAAGAAAGAGATGAATTGTATGCAAAATTTCTTCATGGCCATGAAAGCAGATAATGATAAAATGATTCAAAACATGGAAGCTAACCAGATCAATCTTCAGAATCGGATAAATACCTTAGAAGAAAGTCATGCACAGGAAATAAATGTCATGGAAAACAGGTTAAAAATGATGGAAGTTAATCATTCTAATCAGATGTCTCTTCAACACAATTTGTCAACAGATCATAAGACTTCTTGTCTGCTAAAGCCATTTCCATCTCATCACATGAAGGTCACTTTTCCCATTAAGGAAGAGTTAACTATGGCTACAAAGGATGTCGGAAAGACCAAGCTTATGTGTCACCATTGACAGAGTATGTCTAGAATAAGATTGGTTGCGCTCCAGGCTCATCAAAGGTTTTGTACAAGGAATTTCAAGATAAGGACAAGAAATCTACAGTAGTCTCATTGCTGACATCACAACCCACTCAGACGAAGAGAAAGAAGAAGAAAGGAAGAAGTAAGCGGTTTGATTCGTCTGATGGTTGAGAGCAGCTTGACATTCGGATAAGACAAAGTCCCACAATTAGCAAGATTGGGCATGGCACATCTGAAAAGCAGCCCACAGACTTGCCTGAAAGCAGGCAAATGCTCAGCATACACTATATTGAGCACATCTGATGCCATAGGGCATCCTTTGTATTGTATCTCTAGCCTTACACCTTGTTATTTCAACATTTCATTTTGTAGTTAGAGTAGATTTACTTTTCATGTCAAGTAGAATAATAAATAAAAGAGGAGTTTCTATCTTTCATGAGCTTAATTTTATATGATGATATTTGGATGGACGCTACTTATGTAATCTTGTGTGTTGCTTGGATGCAGATTCTGGATTCTCACATTCCTTCAATGAAGCAACGTGTCCCCAAGTAGAGCTAGATGTTGACCGCACTTTGTCAACTACCCCATAGCAGTACACCCCCATTTTTTCAAATGGGATTCGTCATGTTCGACGTGGTTGCGCCATTCAGATTCCATCATCCAGTTTCGATCGACAGTTTTTATAATGATGTAAACCCATTCTGCATTTTATGATGTAAATGATCTAAGTAAGACCGTCCATGTATGTAACAACCTAGGTAAGCCTAGTATGTTGTTGATGACTTCCATTCTAGGAGGTTTTTTGTCTCACTGATTCATGAAAGTGATCGGCAGAGTTTTTCCCTCCAGCCTCACCCCAAAGCTAGGGTGGATTTTGTCATCAGCATGCTAAGTGAGTCCTAGTGTTTCTATCGAGTCCTTGTAAAAGTAGTTTGAGCTACTTGGTCTACTAGATCATATTTTGAGTCACAGAACTGGGTATTTATTTGAGGGTCTATACAAATGGGTATTCCCCCTTTATGTATGTAAATGTATTATCTCATGTAAAAGAGGGTTGGAAAAATAATTATAATCCCCTCTTGGTCAATTAATTAAATTTTCTGGTCAATTAATTAATAAAATATTAAACCAGAAATTTAATTAATTTAGGGTCCTAAGTTAGGATTAAATCTTTAAAGGCAAAATTTGTGGGTCTTTGGAAAATGATTTTGAAAGCCCCAGGCCAAGGGAATATTGCGAATTTTAAGAAATATTGGACCCTTGGGCCTTGGTGGTTAAGTCAAGGTCAAAATTTTGGGGTAATTAACTCAAAAAATAATATTTTTGAGTTAATTAAAATTGAATTAAATGATAAATTCGTTTTTCCCCAAAATTTTAATTTCAACGCTCCGGATTAAAAGATAATTAAATCTTTTGGACGGTTGAGATTATTTTGACGAGGATCATCCAAACTAGCCGTTAGAGATCTTGTCCTATAAATTTAGAGGTCTTTCTCATTCTTGAATCATCCGATCTCAGAATCGTGCACTTGCTCTTAGAAGCTCTTGTAAACTTTTTGAGGAATAAAGCATAAAGACTTTGGGGTTACAAATTTGGATGTTCCTTCTCAGATCTATGTGGTGAATTGTCTCTAAACTCTGCTACTTTGTTTCTTGTATTTTATGGTTGATAGCCTTCATGGATTAATCTGCATACAGGTATCTTGTGCAGTTTTCTGGGTTTATAAAATAACATTCTGATTTTTCTACAAAGGTCTCATGTTGTTTTCTTAAATCTCTATCGATCTAAGATTCAGATCTAAGTGTGCAGGGAAATTTTTTTTAAGATTGGGCGTCTGGGGAAGTCTTCGGTTGGACCAGCCGACTCTCAATAAACATAAATCTGATAAGCTCTTTATTTGTTAAATTCTGGGTCTATCTTACGATATTTGTGATTTTGCAGGGTTTCGAAGGCTTGTGCCTCTCACTAAAAATTTTAAACTTCTGAAAATTGTGCTAAACGGATTCAGATCTGACCATGAGGGTTTTAAATTTGTAAAATAGTTGTAAATTTGTAAATTTTTTTAGGATTGTGAGGGTTTAATCGCTGCTTGGTGTGTATCTTTATCTCACTGAGTTGGCAGGTTACAGATTCAAATCGGATTTTTTTTTTTTTTAGACTAAGGCATCTAGCCTTCAAAGGCCGATTCAAGCGTCAAATGAGATCATGGGCAATTGGGCGCAAGGGTTTCATAGTTTGAAAATCTAAATTCTGGAACAATTTGAAGTTGCCGGATGTTTTTTTTATTGAACTGAGTTCACATCTTCCTTGTCAGATCTCCCCGATCCAATCCGTATGCTTGCCGTCCTTCCTTTGCATCTTCAAATCGAGCTTCATCATTTCATCATCCGAAAAGGCCCTCCATTCCATACACTCCTACTTCACGTGCTCCTATCTCTCGCTGCTACGCGTCGCTTCTTACTTCCTCCCTTGCCGTCGTCAAACTCTTCCATCATCCTCACGAATTCTCAACTCTGCTACTCACACACTGGCTTCCC
>CM076570.1:630983307-631224656 GCA_034641835.2 Pinus albicaulis
TTGTGATCCAAGAGGTGGGCTCCTCAAGGATCCTGCCCAACTGAAGTTCAAGATGAACTACAGTTCTATGTTGCCCCATTTCTCTCCTGGAGAAGCGTGGGCACTCATGGCAAACTCATCCTGCTCGATCTCCACAGCTGCAACTTTAGGATCGTCTTTTTCATCCTTGTCCTTTTTCTTCAAAGGACACTGTGACGCAAAGTGGCCCATCTCGCCACATATGAAACACTTCACCTTCGAAACATCTCTCTTTTGTCTCTGTTGCCCTTGTTGTCCCTTCGATGCGAGGGCTACATTCTCCTCCTCCTCCGAATTCTTCGATCCGGTCCCACTGTTGCCATCAAGCTTACACTTGATTAGATCTCTCCTCAAATCCTCCTAAAGTGCTACCCACATTTGCTCCCAACTAGGAAGCATAGCCTTGCCCCAAAAATACTTAGGACAAAAACTTGCCACTCCTTTGTGACTGCATTAAGGGCTAGCCTCACCATAGTTGCAGCAGTTGGGGTGGATCCTACGGTTGCCAATGAGTCTCGAATCTCCTGAAGTCTTGTAAGGAATGGATTAATGCGCTCCCCCTTCTGCGTCTGGATCATCCGGACCTTTTGCTCCAAGTGCATCTTCCCCTGCTCGAAAGTTCCTTCGTATAGCAGGGCCAAGGCCTCCCATATCTCTCTGGCTTTGTTCTTGCCAGCTATATACGAGACTATATGATCCTTGACACCATCAAGGATAAGACTCTTGGCCTTTGCCATATCAGACTTGTACGTCTTGTTTTGATCTGGATCTGTAGGCATAACAACCACACTGTCCACGAACGTCTTGAGATCATATTCATCCAGAAGGTATTTGATCCTTTCCTTCCAGATTACGTAGTTGGAGGGTCCCTCCAACTGATCTTGATCTCTAAGACCATGAGATGCCATCTTAGCCAAAAACTGTCGAACTGCTCCTCTTCTTCCCCCACTGCGCAGCACTAGGAAGACTTATAAACTCCTTGTGGAGCTCGTAGATCTGTTGCTCAGATATTGGAAAAATGTTGAATTCCTCAGCAAGGAACTCATTGAGGAAGAATTCCCTGCTATGTGCTCTTCTTCTTCTTCTGACACTTCTCTGCCCAACAACTGCCTGCAGAAAACTACGTCCCTCTGGCTCTGCATGAAGGCTCTGCGTTGCTCCCTCTGCCTCGGCAAGATCTCGATCTGGAAGTCTTTCCTCTCTGTCGACTCACTCAGAGAGACAACCTCGAATATTTAGCCCTCCTGGCTAGAACTACGCAATCCCTCTGGGGATTCGATCTGCTGCTGCTGCAGCAATTTGGACTTCACTTCAGTGCTAGATCCGCTCTTCCTGTTTCACATCAATTTCTCTGATACCATGTGAAAATTTCTAGATCTGACAATCTTAGGAATCCTACTACAACTAACTGAATCTACTTCATCTACTTGTAAATTATATTACACAGTTATTTTAAGATTTCTTCATGACAATATTGAGGTAAATTACTGAAGTAGCCTACACTTGATACTTTATGATTCTGAAACAAGGAAATTGAGCGAAGAATAAATCACACATAAGACACCATTATTTTTGGATGAAAGTCCCACGAAAAACCCAATGCGGGAAAATTGGTGCAGCAGATCTTAGGGTTTATTATTATTAAGCAGCAGTTTCTGAATACAATCTCTGGATGCCTTGCTGGCTATCCAGTAGATAGAAATCACGACAGAAAAAAATATAGAGCTTTACCTCACACTACAAGTCTCGGTTGATCTGATAGCTGAACTGATGAAACCCAGCACCCTTTGCACAGTGGCTGCGTAGGCCTACATGGGGACCTATGTGGACTGCGTCACCTCCTTTGTGGGATCGATTTGCTCCTCGGAAAGTCGAGTTCCATCCCTCCCGGCTCAGAACCATGATCTCCTGACAAATCTCGAACATCCCTCCCGGCTCAGAACCATGATCTCCTGACAAATCTCGAACTTTCTCACAAAAACACTATGCAGCCTCTGCGTGGGCCTGCGTCATCACTTCTGGGACCTGCGTCACACCCTTTTGAGGTTGCGCTTCTTCCTCTGCTACTTCTGCTACCTCTCTGCTATGTATTCTTGCTCACGGAGAAGATCCTCCTACCAATAACTGTCTCTGCCCCTCACTGCAACTGGAATCACTTAGATCTGATCTTTGTCCGAGCACTTGCTCTGTCAGAAGAATTCAATCACTTGATTCACTCAATGTATCTTTCCAAATGACCCTCAAGCCTTCCTTTATAGTCTTCTCCTTGAGACATCAACAACCGTGATTGGATCTCTAATCAACGGCTAAGATTATAACTTGACTTGATCTTCGCTTTTTCTAGATTATTTTCACTCTGTTTTATTAATACAGTTTAATTATTTAATTTCCCTAAGTTTAAACTTAGGGTCCCCATTAAAATAATTAATTTTTACAATAAAACATATTCCGAGTGGAATTTTCACAAACGGTTTTTGGGTTCTTTGGAATACCAGTGCCTAAGTCTCTCCACAAATTTGGAGACTTAGAGCACTTCCGATGCTACCAAAAATCAACATGCATGTCACTACAGCAGGCAACGAGGATTGGGAGTTGTGGACCGCTAGTATGGCTATGGGATATAGGGATCTAGTTGATTGTTGGGACACTCCATTTCTTAATGAGTATGGTCAGGATAGAAGGTGATTTGATTCATTCTCAGGCTGATACATGGGGAATCACCAAGGTCTTCATCATATGGCAAGGTAGGTTGTTGCTCAGGATTGGGGCTAGCCATGGAGTGATAGGCTTTGGGATTGTTGAGTCGCTTGGGCAGTTTGGGCATAGCCTCAATCATCACATATATTATGGCCGAGAGTTATAGGTCAGGAGGCTCTGGTACGAGTATGTCGGGCAGTAAGTCATGACTAGAGTGTTGCAGGAACAACAGTGTAGTTTCATCCTACAATGGGCATGGGACCTTAGCGTCACAGTACTTGACAGTTCAACTACCCTTAGGGATGAGCTAGTTTCGATACTGGGATATCATCCCGACCTTCCATTGGATTTTAGTCATTCGTTGTTGATGTGGGGGATTTTACCAGTATGGAGGGATGATCAGTAGGAGGGGATCAGGGAAATCTCATGCGGGCAAAGATTCATCTCCACCGGGGTTGGATTGTATTTTCAGGAGTCCATCCTTGGAGTGCATGAGACTGATGACTTAATAGAACAACTGCACGACAAGTTGATCAGGACTTTATATTATCATGATGCTCTACTTACTGACAGTATGCAGAGGGCTTCACGTGCCTATACTAGGTTGGACATTGAGTGGAGCAAGGGGTGCTTCACGTTGATCATGATGGCTTGGGACCTTGGTATCGAGGGATTTCTTCATGATAGGATAGTGTTGGGGAGGGATGACTCAGTGGCACATTTGGGACCCCAGTATAATTTACAGTAGCCATTTGGGTTAGTTGATAGAGAAAGTGCTTGTTCGAGCATTGCTTGAGGACAAGCAATTTTTGGCGGGGAGGACTGTAATATCCCCAATTTTGTGAGCATAGGATTTTTTCCCAGTTTTGGTAATATTAATTAAAAGGGGCAACTAGTATTTTGGAGAAAGGTGGCATGTATTATTTTATTTCAAATTGGCGGCAAATTATTATTTGATTAAAAATAGTGGAAAAAGTAACTAAGTGGAAAATGGTCCACGCCAATAAAATAATATTAAAAGGAGTGTAGAAAGATAGAGAGAAAATATAAAAGGAGGGACTCATTTTGTGGATCATCTTTTGACTATTACACTTAACACTTCATATTCTCTTGGAGTTGTTTAGCGCAAGGGTAGAGTGTTGTTTAGCACAGCAATTCCAAGCGAGATTCTAGCCCATTTTTTGAGGACTTCGAGTGCCTCCCTAGTTGGGAATTTGGAGAATCCATTATTGGGCTTTCATAGAGAATCATTGACAGCAATATTCCCAGTATGCGTATTTCCTGAGCGTAGAGCCAATTCGGGTTGTTCATTGTGGTCCAACATACAGCGAGATGGAGTTTGGGTTCTTTGCAGGAGGATTTTCCTAGTTGGAGACAAGAATTTTGTGCTGATTTTGAGAATAGAGAGCAACAAATTTGTGGGACGAAATTATGTTCATTTGGTAGTGCGTAGGGGTTTCTAGCTTGGCCTATGTAAGGGAACAAGGGAGAATAATTGTGGAGAGATAAGGGTTGAATATTGGAGGTAAACCTCAAAGGAGAATTTATCTAGTGGTATATTTGGTTATAATTCTGTAATATCAAACTGTGGGTCGTTTTCTGGATGGATTGGGAGATTTGCACTTGTTGGGGGTCACCGGGGGTCAGTCGATTCAGCCCAAATTCTTTCTGGGTTTTTGTGCGTTTGGTGAGAGGATCCTAAGGTTAATTTCGTAGAAATTTTTGGGCAGTATTTCTGGAAGAAATGAGTGTTCTAGTGTAAATTTCTGAAGATGTTTTATGCTGGATGCAAATTTACTTTAAACTTCTAGGGCTCAATCACATGAAAGTAAGATGCAGATAGAACATACCAATAGATCGATGGAAGACAAGTCAAAAACAAAGTTAAAGGATGGTGGCATTACGGCGATCAGCAAGATGCTTCAACCAACAAAGTCTCCATAAGGTCATCCAACCCAATGTATCACACAACCCTAAGACTGCTCATCAAAAACGCTCCATCATTTTACACAACTGTGCAGGCTCTACATTTGGGAGAAAGCTTAAGGTCTTAGAAGCCATGGCCATGACCTGGACTTATGAGGTCATGATCGATCTTGAGTGTGATGGCTTGATTCTGCAGATGTTCCAATGCTTCTTCAGCATTAGGAGACATCATTCTGACATAGCCATAGCTCACATGCAATCCATCCTGTCGTCATGTATCGGAGACCGTGATGGCATTTGTTGGGAGCTGCAGACTAGGTTGTTGAGCATTTGGAGGAGAGAGCAGTTGGTCTCACCCACTGCTTATGAGCTAGCCCAAGGGCTAGTTGAGTGGAACATTGAGCTTTTCAGGAGATAGTTGACCAGGGAGGAGCTGCTCCAGTTTGGTGGATCAGGCAACGGAAATGAGCTGAGGAGGAAGGGACTTTGCTTCATTTGCAAAGAACCTTGGAGGCCTGATCACTCATGTTTGAGAGATGTAGACGAGGTGGCAGAGGTAGAGCAGGTAGATGTTCCTTCGGTACGCCAAGATGAGGACCCTTCTTTAGATGAGTCCATGGGATCAGCTAAGGATGTTTCTGCGGAGCGAGAGCAATCATGTAGAGATGATGACAATAGACTGGAGATGTATTCCAGTGTGCAGGGTGAGTAGTCAGGGGACTCTATGGGAGATACTCTGGGTGATGAGTCACTTGTGACGATTCAGCCAGAGCAGCATATGATGGCGCCTGAGTCAGTAGAGGAGGATAGTATGCATATCATGCATGATAGTCCCTTGGGGGAGAGCCAGATGGAGGCTCACACTGAGTCTATGATGCGTATGCGGCTAACCTTAGGGTCAGCCATTGAGGAGAAGCAGTCAGATGCACAGACATCGAGTATGGTGACAGCAGTTGCAGATCCATATCCTCTGGAGATGGTGGAGGTTGATGGGATAGTTCTGTAGGGGGTTAGTGGACAGCTGGAGCATTACATTCCCGATCAGGAGAGGGAGGAGTTGTTGGAGATGGTGGAGCATCCATCTTTGGGCCAACACATTGATGAGGTGCAGATTGATGTACATGCAGTCAGCAAAGCTACAATACTTTCAGTGAGTAGCACTCTCCAGGAGTACATTGATGGGGCTTGCAGCATATCTTACCCACTTTGGCCCATTATAGAGAGAGGGGCTTTCTTCTATAGGTAGCTTTTGTTGGCAGATAGGGCAGAGCAGTGAGAGTTGATGACGGGCTGGAAACAACACTCCAGGCGTGTTCCGTATGCAGTTGTTGCTACATTGGATTCTTCTTCTAGGATGGATTGGCGAGAGATCATGAGTTGGTACCCTCTTGATGGTACAATATTATTTGTAGGGAGCACAACGGAGCAAGGGCCCTTAGACGTGACATATGATACAGATTCCAGTTGGCAGTGGGGCACAGATCGACAATTCTTCAACATCCCAACCCGGTTTCAGGAGAGCAGGATCAACATTGGATTTAGTCAATGGTTGGATTGGAGAGAGGTGATGAGTTTGTACACAGTTGGTGGGGCAGCTTACACCGTCATAGACACAACACAGCAGGAGACGTGGTCTTCACCTCTTAAAGCATCAGTTATAGCCAGAGGCAGTGCGCAATCCGAGCCGTGGGACTTGGGCGATGATTGGCCATCGTGGCGTGGGGATCCGGGAGGATTGTTTGATGACAGGTACAGTGAGAGATCAGTTTGAGCTCCTAGCATTGAGGGGTCTATTCCGGGTACCTTGACATAGGCACATAGTAGCACCAGGGGGTTTGTATGGGATCCGAGCATTGGGTCTCAGTTGCATCAGGCCAACAGAGTGGCCCACATATTTGGATTGCTGGAGGGCATGCAATCTTGGCGTGGAAGGTCTGTAATATTCCCTTTTTTGGTGTCACCTACGACAGGGTTAGGTTGGAATTCCAGAGTTAGAAGCAAACAGGTCACAGGTACAGATTGGTGCTATCAGCGGGCTCAGGGGCGTTTTGGAGGAGTTTTGAGGAGTTTCCATGGTGTCCGGTGGCATTCGCTTGATATATTCCATCATCCGAGTAGTTTGGCTTTCGTTCCGGTGCATTCCGACAACTTTTGGAAATTTGAGTTATTTGTGGGCTTAACTCAGTTGATTACGCTCAAGGTGGCATTCCAGGAGGAATACATGATGGAACACCTTAGTGTAATAGATCATTGGAACAAGGACGAGGATACCTACATGATGGGACGGTTGAGCATGAGCTTCAGTGACTAGAGGAGACATGGTAGCCGATTTACTCTTTTCAGCATTAAAAATGAATATTTTAATAAGAGGGAAAAGTGCACCATGAATAAAATAATAATAAAATAATGCTCTAGAAGGCTCCAAGAGATCTATAAAAGAAAGGGAGGAGGCCATTGAGGGATTTATTTGGATCACATCATTTTCTTGTATGAGAGGTTTGAGACGTGGTTCTCTACTTTATCCGTAGCCCCAGGACGGAAACCGTCAAGTGATTTGTGAGTGTTGCATGGGAACCCAACTCTCTTTGAGGAAACTTCATTCAGGAGTTTCGCAGAGCTTCAGAGATATTGGAGTGAGGATCATTCAGATCTTCAACAGGTGCTTCAGTGGATTCAATGGTAGCTGTTGCCGGAGGGAGAGTGCAGCAGTTCAGTTTTGGAGGTCATCGCAGTGTAGCAGTGCAGTAGATTATCTTGGTGACCAATTTTCCACCTCAGCTCTTTCTGGGTCAGATCTATATGTAACCCTCATTATTATTTATAATAAAATTTGGGATTCTTCCTATTCTATCTGGTATTGGATTGCAGTGTTTCATGTATTTTTATTTTACATGGCAATCTTCTATTGAGTAAATCTTGATTTTACGGCATAATGTGGAGTTCAGTATTTTTATGCTTTTTTAGTTAAAATATCCCATCCGGGATATTACACAAAACAAAAGGTGCGTCACAAAGACATCACTCCCGGCTAACAAAATTAGCTCAGAGGTCCGAAACCTCTATAGAACTCAAAGGAGTCTCATACTAACTCGAAGTTAGTTTAACTGACCCGAACTGAAACCTCACTTGGACTCAAAAGAGTCATATACTGACCCGAAGTTAGTTTAACTGACCCAAAGTTAGTTGGAGGTCTGAAACCTCACTTGACTTGATCCTAGATCAAATGGTTGGACACGTGCCATCCTAGACATAGAGAGTACGACAATCTCCGATGCATCCATCAGTCTTTCTATCTGTCTCTATCCACATTTCCCACATCATTGGCCAAATGAGAGGTACTTCCCATAAGTCTGGTACTCCATGTGTAGGATGCATACGGGGCACAGATCAAAGAGAGGTAAACCAACTCAATATCATCACGATGGGGCAGAAGAGCACCAACAAGGTTCGGCAAGCCTAGCCCTGTAGTTGCTTATAGCTCCAAGAAGCTATCCCCAAAGCCCCCCTCGAGCTCCCAGAGCTCATCGTCCAACGTGACCCTCCAAATAGGGTCGTTCCACGATTCCAAGATTCTCATGGAAGGTTAGGAACATAACCTTCCCCATGGGCTTTGTGAGAATATTCGCGACCTGCTCATCAGTTCCTATATGATCGAGCCTTATGGTGCCTCTCTGTACCATATCCCGGATAAAATGATACCAGATATCAATATGCTTGGATCGATAGTAGAACACGGGATTCTCTGACAAACGAATCCCCCTCTGGTTTTCACAAAGGATAACGGTGGTATCTAGCACATGTCCGAACAACTCACTGAAGAGCTTTTGCAACCAAGTAGCTTCACAACAGGCCATACACATTGCAATGTATTCGGCCTCAGCGGTGCTCAAAGACAGCGACTTTTGCTTCCTGCCCGAAGTAGACCCAAGTGTGAAGCAGCATCCAAATGTGCTCTTGCGATCCACCACACTATTAGCCCAAACGACACCAGTATATCCACGGAGTCTCAAACTCCCGACAGTGTATCTCAACCCATGGTCTATTGTGCCCTAGAGATATCTCAAGAGTTTCTTGGCACCAACCCAATGAAAGTTATGAGGATCAACCATGTGTTGACTCAAAATGTTCACTGCAAAACATATGTCCAGACGAATGTTCCCTAAGAACATTAGGGCCCCTACGAGTCGACAATACTAAGTAGGATTTGCTAGCACGGGCCCAACAGCGCTTCCACTCAACTTTCTAAAGTTGAGCTCTATCGGTGTCGACACAGACTTACAGTCCATCATTCCAAATCTTTCCAGCAACTTCATAATGTATTTTCCTTGAGAGGAAAATCTTGCCAAGTCTCTACCAGACCTCCAGGGCTAGGAAGTAATGCATCAATCTTAGGTCCTTCATCTCGAACTCAAAAGCAAGCTCCCTCTTATACTGATGAATGAGAGGGTCAGCACCTATCAGGAAGAGATTGTCCACATAAAGAACCAGAATAAGAGGCTTTTCTCTATCAATCTTTAAGTAAAGGTTCGGATCAGCATTACTTCAAGTGAAGCCCAGCTTCATCAAGTAGCTATCTATCCTCTTGTACCAAGCCCTGGGTGCTTGCTTCAATCCATAGAGAGCTTTCTTCAACCTGCATACATGACAGTCTCTATCCTAAACTTTGAACCCTAGAGATTTCTCCACATACACCTCTTCCTTTATCGAACCATGTAGAAAAAGCGGTCTTCACATCCATCTGATGGAGACTCCATCCTTGCGTGGCAGCAAGGTCAATAAATAGATTACAGGTGCAAATTTATCACCATAATCTATGCCTTCCTTTTGAGAGAAGCCTCGGGCAACGAATCTTGCCTTGAACCTTTTAGCACTACCATCAAATCCATGCATGATCTTATAGAGCCATTTAGAGGTGACAACAGCTTTGTCCTCCGGTCTTGCAACCACATCCCACACATCATTCTTCATAATGGACTCGTACTCTTTGTGCATAGCATCCCTCCAGACTTGATGCTTTACGGCTTCTTCAAATGAACTAGGCTCAACTTGTACGATTGTACTCATGGCTGCTAGATACCCTTGGTATCTATTCGGTTTCTTGCTTTGCCAGAATGTCCCCCTTTGGGACCATATGACTCTCGGCATCCTTGAGAGTGTCTCTGAGCCATGAGGGTCTTCTTCTTCTTTCTTCCAGCAACGCCATTTTCTCGGGAGCATATACGGTTGTGGTCTCCCTCTTAATGCCAACTCCTCTTGCGAGAGGAGTCATCTATAAGAGTCACGAAATAAGAACATCCTCCCAAGGATTTCACAGGCAGCATATCAGATAAGTTAGAGTGTATCATATTTCTTTGTGATACTTGAGGAATGAAGAAAATCCCCTTGTATGCTTTCCTTCAGCATAACCCTGACATACGCCTTCATGATTATTTGAGAATTCGGGCATCCCAGACACCAAATTCCTTCCTTTGGAAAGGGATTTATAATCATAGGTCTGAATTTTACTTACCCACTTTCAAAGCTTATTTTATGGAATTATAGCCATACAAGTATCATATCCATATACCGTCATACTTCTATCATACATCTTGACAGGTATCATACACTGTCATATCACTAATTACAGTGTTGCCATGATATTATCATACACATCGCTATCATATTCGTCACTATCATACTGCCATACATTACTGAAAATATCAAACTTCATAGTTATATATATTTTTCCATATGCCACCGAAGATACCACTGATCAAGTTCATATAGACTTTGCCATATAAAGTGAGGTCATATATACTTTGCCATATGTCATTGTTCTAAGGCTCATCGACCAACCATTGATATTATCCTTAGATTTCCTTAAACAACATTCAAAGACAGACACACATTAACAAACTTTCCATGTAAGAATCAATTTTACATACCTCTTCTTTTGTTTGCCTTCTTACAGTAGATTTCCAAAGCACTGTAAATATCAACTCAGCAAGTTTGCCTTCACATACAATGGAGTTGCTTACGGATCACAGGATTTGAACAAGGGCTTTAATACAATGATTTATCCTCAGCAAAATTACTATGCATTAGGCCTTAAATCACTTTGTCTTATTCACCATACAAAGAAACTTCCCCAATGAATCTGCCTCTCTCTTGGATCAGACAATACCATAGAGCTGGTGCACAATTCTATTGAGGGTCCCTATCACAGAGATAAAACCATAACTTATTGTCATCTTTTCAGGGTCTCGGCCCTCTACTCCAAGGCATGAAAATCAGAACTCATCCTCCAATCTGGGCAAAACTTGACTATAAAATTCGATCCTCCTTAAGGTTTCAAGCTGGGAGAGACACTCCTCCTTCACGCTTAGCCCCTAAGATAACCCACACAAGTCACCCTACAGGTGGCTGTCCCCAGTAGCAGAACAAACTAACCTCAAAAACAAGGAAGAAGGCCCTGATTGAGTTGCAGCGTCCTAGTGATGACTGCGGCTGAGTTGGAGAAACCTTTCTACACAGGCTGCTCCAATTTTGATCCAAATCCGGTCAACTCCTTGACCCAACGCACCTCTAAACACTGTTGTTACAATACTGTAGTATTGTTGTCCTGGTTAGGGCACTTTGCAGGTTGCACCAACCACTAACCAGCCATTGGACAACCTCCTTCTAGCTGCGGCCTAGGAAAGACAAGGTGCCATATGTATGGGCTGTTGTTCCGGGCATGTGGCAGCCTTTAAAGACTCCACGTTGGCCTGTTTGGAGTGGCTAGGCCTATGTCCTACCACAGTCCACTGCGGCTCCCTTACAACATACCCAATCAACCTTCCTTCTCCACATGCAACCCACAAAACAGTCCGCAAATAGCTCCTCTTCCTGCGTCCTCTGTTCCAGCAAGTCCGAGCTTGGGACAGACCTTAACGAGGCCTAAAACAGACCTAGAAGAGGCACATTGTACCTACAACAACTCGGCCTCTCTTCTATGCAGATAAGCCTCCTCCACGCTGTCCCAATCTGCTCCTTACAAGGCCTCTTCCAACTGCAGCTAAACCCAAACAAATTCAAGGATGTACTTGCCCAATACAGATTTGTTTCCAGCCCCTAAGGCCTTGGCCTAGCAGCCAGCATATACAGCCTACCTTTTCTTTATTTTTTATTCATACAAATCTTGAGCGAAGTTCCATAGATATAGAGACAGAAATTACAGTGGCAATTAGCTTGGATACAACCCTAACAAGTACACAAGTAGTCTCCCAAAACCAGCGAAGTTGTCTCCACTATTTGCACTGTTGTGCCTGCAATTCTGGTTAGGGCACACAACACAACCCTTAATCCTTCACACAGTTAGCAAATAAGCCCTTCTAGGGTTGCAGTCCACCTTGGAGAGACTCCCCTCAGGCCACTCTGCCTCCTAAAGTTCCTGTCCTCTCTTGACATAACTTAACGCTGCTTCCAGTTGCTTGTTATGGCCTGCGGCCTAGCATAGCAACTTGTTGTAGCTGCGGCTTCCTCCAAAACAAACCCAAACAAGCTCCAAAACAACAACGTCTCGCTTCTCTATTCCTCGGCCTAGTAGCCTAGCACCTCGATCACTTGAAACAACCTTCACAAATCTGTTTTGACCCTAAAACAGTCCCTCAACAAATCTGTTTTGACCCTAAAACAATTCCTCAACAAATCTGTTGTCACTTACAGCTCCTCGGCCTCCAACACAGACCTGTCCACACTGTTTTGAGAAGACTTCTCCACGTTGAAGATTAGGGCACAAAACAGCCCTAAATCTGCCCACGCTATCACTTGCTATGGTGGTATGGCCTGCGGCCTACCACACAGCCTTGTTGTAGCTTACGACACCCTTATTGGCCTTGAAAACAGTCCTTATCTCGCTGCCCTAGATTCTCAACAAGATGGGCTTCGTCTTCTCCTTAGCTCTGATACCATGTAAATTTCTGAAGATGTTCTATGCTAGATGCAAATTTACTTTAAACTTCTAGGGCTCAATCACATGAAAGTAAGATGCAGATAGAACATATCAATAGATCGATGGAAGACAAGCCAAAAACAGAGATAAAGAATGGTGGTGTTACGGCGATCAGCAAGATGCATCAACCAGCAAAATCTCCATAAGGTCAGCCAACCCAATGTATCACACAACCCCAAGACTAATCATAAAAAATGCTCCATCAAGACGCTGCACCAAGAAGCCCTAACCGCATCACCATGAGAAGCCCTAATCGCAGCACCATCCGTGAGAGAAGAGAATTCCTTCAAAAATGTGTGTAAAATGAACTCCAAGTCTCTCCAATATATAGACATCTGTGGGGGTGTGTGACACATGTCTTATGCATGTGGGATAAATCTGGCTGACCTTGCACATATGGAATAAATTCAAAATACATGTTCTTCTCATCTAATCATGATGATATTTAGATCGATCTTGCACCTCTCCGAAAGAGCAATCCAATAAAAATATTGGCATCGTCATCTAAGCATCACAACATGGATTTTGGACGTAGTTGCCCAAAATTAACATCTAGTCAGCAGCCAACAGCGGAAATTATTGGAGAAGGGTGCAGTTCACTCTAGGACCATTTCCACCACTTGGGTTTGTGAGGTTTTTCTGGGTTCCTTGTGAGGAGGCTCCAGATAATTTCCTGGAATTTTCTAAGCAGTTTAAAGGCCCGAAACACCAATTCCATTCTAGAAAGTCGTAACAGAATTTACTGGACCAACGTAGAGACTTGGGGATAGCAATTTCCAACACTTGGGCAACTCCATTTTCATCTAGAATTTGACTAGCTTGTTGTAGCAAGTCCAGGTTCCTCTTCTTCATTTATATGTACCTTGTTTTCTCAGTTAATAAACTGGCTCAGCTCTTGGTACAATTTCTGGTGCAATTTGTCATCATGTTGGTGTGTTAGTTTTATGGTTACATGTTTATGCTTTAGTTTTTGTTATCACTTAATATTTCCATTTGGAATATTACAGGTTATATCACCTAAGGAAATCCCAGCAAGGAAAAGTATATCACCACATCACATCAAAAACCATAGGAAAAGGAATAGAAAAGGTGTTAGCTCCTAGTGATACATCCAGTATGTCCCAACCACAAAGGGGACCATGTACAATAACCCCACCTACTGATGAACCAATATCGTAACACCATAACACAGTCACTAGGATGCTCCAAAAATAAATAACAAATGAAGTAGTAAGCATCCATTTTTCAAGAGACTGACCATTAAGCAAAGGTATGAAAGTAACACCAAACCACTAGATGGCCATCAACCATGGCCATCCACCATACATAGGTGAATTTTCTCCACCAAATGTCTCCATCAAATAATTTATTGTCAAGAAGAGAAGAAGCTCCATGAAGCTATGTACCCCTAGGGCCTAAATCCATCCAAATGCTCCATGGGTACTAGATCAAAACCCCATCAATGTGATGAAAATCAGGATATGAAACCTAAAACAATATGAGGTGTAACAAGTCGTCTTCATCTACTTGTTATAGTTTACACCACGTCTTGGCCAAACTTGGTGGTTGGCCCATGCATCAATATGTGATTCTTAAGGTTCTTAAGAGTTTTACCATATGTTAGAACTTAGAATACTATTTTGTTCTCTAACCATATGAAGGCTTTTATCTTTGGCCATAGCCTAGAATCCCAAATTCTTTAAGCATATAATTATGTAAAGCTGTAAAATATACTTTCTAAACATATTATGTCAGTCATGAAAAGAGAAATGATCATTGAAAGAAGAGTTATAGTGGTTCCATAGTAAATAATGTTCTATGAACTGCAAAAATAATTCATATTCTAATGCATGGAAACATTTTAGTTTGTATGTCAAATTTGTAATTCTATCTTAATAATTAGTCAAAAATACAAAAGGCAATTATGTAGAAAAGATACCATGAGTTTACATGAAAATCCACCCTCATAATATTTTGATGAAGGAAGTCCTTCCATAACTCCTGGCACGGGATTGTAAGTATCACTGCAATGCATTTGACATAAATCACATACATGAACTTTGGAATACAGTTTCACAAAAATCAGAAGAAAAAATTGGTCAACTTTCAAATGTCTTGCTTTGCCCAAAATTTAATCAACATATGTTTGTGAATTCATATTCCTACATTGAACAAAAACAACATTTATGGGTTCTTTTTGTGCAATGCTAATTTCATAATTTCCTCTCGTAACTTCTTTTAGAGTTTAATTTCTATGGAGAAACTGGTTTTAAAAAAGGTATGAAATGCAAAAATGAGAAACAACAAAAGTTTAATGACATGCTATAAATACTTATAAGCAGTTCTACCTTCAAGTACCATCGCCTTTTCAACTTGTCAACCAATTTATAATTCATACATTTACAAAGTTTAAATACTTTACAAATCATTTCATCTGCTTTTTATTTTTACTTTCATATATACAATATATCAAATATCTGCCCTAACCTTTTGTGAAAGCACAAAAATCTATGGGTGATTTAATATCATCAAGTTCTAACCAATGTTGCAAACATTAGCATCGGGACAAAATTGGCAAGGGTCCGGAAAACCAAAAAATCATAAAAATAGAGAAAATATTGGTAAAATTGCCAAACATCAGCAAAATTTAGAAACCACCAAAATATTAGTAAAAATATGCAAATGTCAGCTAGGCCAAAAAATCAAGATTTCACAATAAAACCGGGGTGTTTGCAACACTGTTTCTAACTTTTCAAATATGCAAGATCTGGATCAACTTGGACTTCTGATTTTTCTGCTCTAACACCATGCTGGAAAATGGACTCACAATATACGTAGGATATGGAATATTATTCTATCATGAATGGAGTCATTTGAAACAATGCAGTTGATCCCCTTTTATTCGGTTCATTAGGTAGTTGAGTTATCCATATGACCTCAATACCTCATTTAATGATATCTAATTAACTTATGTCTAATACTTGATTAGTCACTTATATAATGCAACTTTATTGAAATTCTTGCGTTCAGTTCTATTAGAGTTTTATACTCCAACAATCCATTACCTGCAGTGTCTTTGTAACCAAAATGGAATTATTACTGCAGCAATTTATGTAACTGAAACAAAAAACTAAGAGTAAAAGAAATAAAAATCGAAAAGAAAAGAAAATAGTGGGAGCATCTGCACACCTGAGGGTGGATTAAAAATGCAAATCCAAGTAATTGAGGAAACTGGCTGATTATATTGATAAAATGATAGGAGTTACAAATGGGAAGGGGAGCTGCCCCTAGTTACAGCATAAAGAGACAAAAACACTAAAATAAAGATTAGGTCACTAATAAAAGAAACAAGGTCCTCATTACATAAAAGAGGTCTTTTACAAATATTGAAGATGATATTATAAAGGCCTGGTAATATAAGATAGAAATTCATGAGCATATATACTATATACATAATTGCTCATGTACACAGAGTCTACTAACGAGTAAAACTTGGGTTAGGTACACAAGATTACTGACTTTTGATCCTTGGAGGATCTTTTTGCTAAAAGCATACTAGTACAAAATCACAAATATATGTGTGTTTTAATAAAATAGTGAAGACAATCTAAAAATAACTGATTAAGAAGAAACGCAACCTCATTGTTTCTATTGGCACACACAGATCTATCCTACGTTCATTTCACATTCTGATTGATTCTTTTCCCAGGAATGAACAAATGGAATAAAAAATTTAACATCCCAAGAAGGAAAACAAGCTATCCTGTATCATGAACTGTCTACGCTTCTGGAGATTACTTTTGTTATTATGCATTTTATCTTTCTGTTTTGAAACAAGTAAAAAACTGCAAATCAAGGAACATTAGCTAAATGGACCCTATGTATGAAGAAGCCTGCAACCCTAAAACAACTCTGGACTTCACTGAAATCTGAAATAATTTTAACAATTAACAATGGTGATAAACTAGAGAATGCAATACCTGCTCCAACAACGAGCACTTGAAGAATTGAATATTTTTGATAGCGTTAATGCACTAATGCCCAGATGCTGCCCAAGAGCAAGAGCTTCAGATATCCCAGCCATAGAAACTGCCATGGCTAAGTTGTTACAGATCTTTGCAGCCTGGAATAAAGGGCCATGAAAATAATAAAAGAGTATCAGAACTTGAAATATTATAGACAATTATCAACATTTTAGAAGGCACTGGTAGAATGAGTTATAGTTAGGCATTAGATTTAGTTAAGTCAGGAATGTTGATTTATGGTAGCATCGGATGTGCTCTAGCCTTGTAATTTTGTATACAGGCTAAGACACATGTATTCCATAAAACCCAAAAACGATTTTGGGAAATTCCACTTAGAGATGGTTTAATTAAAATAATTAATCATTTTTTAATGTTTTCCTAAGTCTAAACTTAGGGAAATTGATTAATTAAAGGATATTAATTAAACTAAGTGTGAATCTTCTAGATAAAGTCATGGATCACCTCCAAGTTAATCTTAGCCTTTGATTATGTTTTAATCTTGGTCGTTGACCTTTCAACGAAGGATTATAAGGAGGGTGAGGGGCCTATGGAAAACACACATTGTGACAATGAGCATTTGGCATTTTCGAGCTCGTGAGAGAGAGAGCTTTTTGGTCAAGATCGAATCACTAGGGTTGGGTTTGCTAAGTGATTTGATTCAGTGATCAATTCCAGAGAGGGGCAAATGCAGTAACTGGTCAGGAGGACCAGGAGTACATTTCAGAGAGAGAGAGAGGCAACAGTCACACAAAAGAGGCAGCGCAGCCATATGGAGGGGTGACGCAATTCCTGAAGGGAATCACACAGAAGTGACACATTGCCTTCTTGATTCAGTCCGGAGATAGCTGGAAGTTGGGGTTTCTGAGCCAGGAGGGCCAAAACTCAGTTTCAGATCAGCTTGATCTTTTGCAGAGGAGAGGTGACACAGTTCTTCAGTATGCCCATGCAGGCTTACGTAGTTGCAGCGTAGGCCTCACGCAGAGGTAGAGAGGGGCTTCACCAACGCTGTTTAGATCAGTCGGGGACTTGCAGAGTGAGGTATATCTCACATTTCTTCTGTTGCCAAGACTTTCTCTGAAGGGTGAGCCGGATATTGGCACCCTAGTTGTACTCAATATTTCGCTGCTTAATATGTAATATTCCTAATTAGCACCGCTAATTGGAATATTTGATTTTTGTATAGTTTTGCCGACTATAGTTAATTAATAAATAAAAGTGAGAAAAGGGGTCTAACTCACTTAAATAAATTAAAGTGTTTCCCTAGTAGAGGCAGCGTTGTAACTTAAAGGGGAAAGCCTTGGGGGTCCACACACACATGAGAGAGGCCTCACGTAGACTCCTAAGGTAACTGCGCAGGTCAAGGAGGAACTCAAGGACGCAGTTAGGGTTTTGAGGGAGCTAGCACTATAAAAGGTGGGGGTTTCACTCCATTTGGCATTATTGATATGTTATTGATATTGAGAACTAGACTTTTGTCTACTTCAGCACGCCGGTTGTTTAGTCGGTCTGCAGCACTGTTTAGTGCGAACTGAGTGTCTCCGGTCGGAGATCTCACCCTTGGCTCCGGGGGACTTCGAGTGCCTGCTCGAGCAAGGTTTTTCCTTCAGTTCCAGTTTGTGGTTTGCAGTGGTTTCTGGTGGACGTTTTGCAGAGGAGTTGCCCTTTTGAGTGACTGCGCAGTCTAGGAGAGAGGACGCAGTTTCAGTTGAGCAGGACGCAGTCTTTGTTGAGCAGCTTTGTTGAGTGGTTATTTGGCAGTGGTTTCAGCGTTTTTCAGCCTTGAGGAGGTTGCCATTTCAGCCGGAGGTTTTGCAGGAGGATTCGGGCCCTTTCCTCAGCGTGTTTCTTGAGCTTCTGCGCTGTTCCTGGAGGCACAGCGTTTTTGTAGGAGGAGGGTTTCTGGGGGTGATTTTCGGAGGTGGTCCGTTTGGTATATGGTTTTTGGGTTTTGTCTGGAGCAGCGAGTATAGGTGATCTGTAGATTTTTAGCTCATTCTGGCAAGGGGATCAGCCCCTAGCTCCAGTTCATTCCAGCAGCAGCAGTTTACGGCAGTTTCTTCCAGCAGCTGGGATGCAGTTTCTGTAGCAGCCATTTCCTATTTTTCTGAGAGGATTCTTCACTTGCCTTGAGCAACGATAGGTGCATTTATTCTGATTATCCATTGTATCTCATTATATTCTCAGATTAATAAAATGGCTTAGCATTTCCGGCATTTTTATGTCTATTTGTTCCATATTCTAGTTTCGGCATTTTGCTCTATACAGCTGCTTGTTGTTTTGCTGTGTATTACTGTTTATTTCCCATTGGGGATATTACAGTGGTATCAGAGCATAATTCTGGCTCAGCCTGTGGTCTATGACATCGGGAAAGAGATCATACAGAGCAATAGCAGTTGCAGTACCAAAAACGCAATTGGAAAAAGGGCCAAAATATAAAGGGTCAAATTTTGAAGTTTGGAATTAGAAGAAACATTTTCTGGGTTTTTCTGGGTTTTGGACAAGGATCACCTTTCCAAATTCCTGGAATTTTCTGAGTAGTTTTCAGTGGGTAAATCGGAGGTCGAAGTTAAGCAGCAGTATGGTTTTGCAGCAGCCGTGCAGTTTCTGAGGAGCCTGTGAGGGGCACAGAGCAGCGGGATCCGATGGCAGACACAGATAAAAAACTGGATGCAATCCTCCATCACATGCAGGATATGTCACAGAGGCTCGCAGCCGTAGAGGTAGCACAGAGAGAACCCCCTAGGGTTTTCCAGATTGGTGAGGGATCAGGCACATCCCACCATTTGCGGGAGCATGATGCCACTCAGCATATGGCATCACATACACCCACACGCCCTACCATGCCTACCTTCTTGCCAGAGGACGCAGGGACAGCAGCACAGCGAGAGATGGATCCGGCTTGGATGGCTGACATTTTTGCAGAGTATCAGGCTTTCGGACCGGCATTCATGGATGCTATCACCTTCAGAGCCTATATCCAGTTCCAGTATGGCATTAGATTCCGTGATCATCATCGAGGGCACAGGCACCACCGTGATGACCACAGCACAGCTAGTAGACCTCACAACTTTCACAGAGGGAACATGCGCTCACATGATGGGGGCTTACAGCGCACAGTGGACAGATTCCATCTACCGACATTCGACAGGTCATCCAAGCGCTCAGAAAAAGCTTGGGTGGACAAGTGGGATACCTCTTTCCAGCTTGACCGAGTATCGGAGAGGGGAACCATTAAAATGGTTACCTCGCACTTGGAGGATGAGGGAACACAGGGTTGCAGGGAGTCTGAGGTTACACCTAGTGTGACACAGGATTCACCCTCATTGGAGACCTCCTCGGCCGAGTCGGTTGATGTGGTAGTGGAGAAGGTAGAGCCTACCTCAGTAGAGCCATCCATTGAGGTGATGACCGGAGTCGTGTCCGAGTCTTCAGGTGGTGGCAGCACACGACAGATGGGTGAGGCGTTAGGAGATATATCCACCTTCGATGAGGCACTAGCAGGTATAGAGGTATTGGATGATGGTCGCAGACAGCGGTATCATCGGCTTCGGACGGACCTTCGAGTTTTGAGAGAGAGGGCCGCGTCAGTACGGGAGGCCATTTTGTTGCAGGACCAGGAGCTGGAGGGTATGAGCGTGACTTGTGCCAAGTCGGCGGCCAAGTTGGTCCGCATTGGGGAACAGCTGGATTCCCTGATGGTACAACCAGAGGGCATGTTGGAGCGTCAGATCATTCCCCTTCAGGTATGCATGGATGGGACTAGCAGTGTTGTTGGGTCATCTCTTCCCATTGGAGAGAGAGAGGCAGAGCCACCTAGTCAGATCTCATATGTTGACTTGGATAGCGGTATGAGACGATCAGAGTTGCACAGGGCACAGCATCCACATGTTGAGGTTGGATGGAGAGAGATTTTGAGTTGGTACTCGGTGGAGCGGGCTATGGAGATAGTGATGGATCCGATTGTAGCTCAGCGGGATTTTCTATGCATGGGGAGTACAGGAACCCCAGATTGGCATTGGGATCCAGGTGGGATCACCTACTGTTTCCCAGGCAGGTCGGCTCACTATGTCTTGGAGAGTACAGTTGGCCTAGTCGTAGAGCGTGTGCAGTTTCGGTCAGCTCCAATGGCCAACCAGTTTATGGGCAGACTCCCTAGGTTGTCTTGGCATGACATTCATACACGGGATCACGGGGTGGTCAGCACACCTTGGCAGGAGCTTGTCGGAGGAGGTGGCATTGGCAGGCCACCAGATGGCACCTGGTATGGGGCCAAGGATTCTTCACCTTTGTGTGGGGCACAGAGGACGCAGCAGAGCCGAGCAGTGGTGGTAACACTACTGACACACAGGGAGATTCACTTCTCGGACCCCTTGAGGAGTATTTGGAGTGATGATCCATTTGTCGGCGGGTATAGTGATGCGACGGTGGGCATGACGATATCGATTGGTGGTAATCCGATATGTAGAGGCACAGCTCTAGGACATCACATCCATGGATGTGTGGGAGCCTCTAGCAGTGATCAGTCGACTACTGGTAGACATGGAGCTACATGGTGGTGTATCGTAGTGTGTGGGACTGCATTGTGGAGTAGGAGTGCCCTACATCACATTGAGAGCACGCGGGGAGTGACAGATTCCTGGACACAGTCAGGGCACGAGACGATACAGGGTGGTACAGCAGTAGCATGGGGTATCCAGCAGTATTCAGGGGTATGCCTCAGTGTGCAGTGGCATGTTGAGGAGTATATGGATGGTCAGTGGTATGCGAGGGCATACGGTGCTGCACAGCAGGGTCTTAGAGCATTGCTTCCAGAGAGACTCATGGACAGGGACATCGGGCTTACCTTTGAGAGTAGTTCACCCAGGATCGATGGAGAGACAGAGGAGCGATACTTGGCAGTATCTATGGGGACTCACACACCTGACTCGCTTCGACATCACTCACAGGTACAGTCGATTATGCTTTTGACCTTTGGCACCTTGGGCGTGAGCAGCAGGGTACGCGAGGCTCACCCAAGATGGTTGGATGACACTCAGTACACTAGGCGAGAGACTTCTCAGCAGTGGCACTGGGTTGGTGTGCTAGTTGACAGCCACAGGTTGGGGGATGAGGTGATCCTTTGCAAAGGTGGTGCATCAGTGATCACTGAGCCTACGCTTGGGGAGCAAGTCATGAGGGGGACATGCATCATTTTTCCCTCAGGGCATGTCGAGATCATGCATGAGCAGAGGATACGGGGTATAGCAGAGGTAGTATCCCAGTATGTGTTTGGGCTCCAGACACTGTATCGACACTTTGTCGAGAGGGTGGATTTAGCAGAGGTAGTATCCCAGTATGTGTTTGGGCTCCAGACACTGTATCGACACTTTGTCGAGAGGGTGGATTGGCATGTTCGATGCAGATGAGATGGCGGAGGTAGAACAGGAGGGCATTCCTTCTGTATGCCAGGGTGAGGACTCATTTTCACATGAGTCCATAGGATCAGTTGAGGTCGCTTCGGGGGAGCGAGGGCAGTCATGCATGGATGGTGACAGTAGACTGGAGCTATATTCTAGTGTCCAGGGTGAGCAGTCATGGGACTCTGTGAGAGATACTCTGGGTGAAGAGTCACTTGTGACAATTCAGCTAGAGCAGCAGGTGATGGAGCCTGAGTCGACAGAGGAGGGCACTACTCACATCAGGCATGATATTCCTTTGAGAGAGAGCCAGATGGGCACTTGCATCGAGTCTGTGGTGGAGATGCAGCTAACCGCAGGGTCAGTCATTGAGGAGGAGAAGTCAGTTGCATTGACATCGAGTACCGTGACAGCAGCTACAGATCCATATCCTCTGGAGATGTTGGAGGTAGATGTGATAGTTTGGCCGTGGGAGATGATTACGGGTTGGCGGCAACCTTCCAGGCATGTTCCACATGCAGTTGTTGTTGTTGCTACATCAGATGCTTCCTCCAGGATGGACTGGCGGGAGATCATGAGTTGGTACCCTCTTGATGGTACGGTACTCTACGTAGGGAGCACAGCGGAGCAGGGGCCCTTGGACATAGTAGATGTTACAGATCCCAGTTGGCAGGAGGGCACCGATTCTCATTACTTCAGGACTCCTTCCCAATGTCAGGAGAGCAGGGTCAGCATGGGATTGAGTCAGGACGTGGATTGGAGAGAGGTGATGAGTTGGTATGCAGTTGGAGAGGCAGTATATGCAGTCACAGGTACGTCACAGCAGGAGCCCGAGAGCATGGATGCTTATTGGTGGTCTTCACCTATTAGAGCATTAGTCATAGCCAGAGGCAGTGCCCAGTCCGAGCCGTGGGACTTGGGCTATTATTGGCCACGGTGGCGATGGGATCCGGGAGGATTATTGGTTGGCTGGTACTGTGAGAGGTCACTTTGGGATCCCGGCGTTGAGATATCCCTTCGTATCAAAGTGATGCAGGAGACAGAGAGGTTTCAGTGGGACCCAGGCACATTTTGCAGTATTGGTGGGGAGCATCAGCTAGAGAGTAGGCTTGTTCAAGCGTTGCTTGAGGACAAGCAATTTTTTCCGGATGAGGATGCCACTTGGGAGAGCGAGCAGATTTTACAGCATCCATCACTTCAGTTGCTTGAGGACAAGCAACGTTTTGCCGGGGGAGACTGTAATATTCCTAATTAGCACCGCTAATTGGAATATTTGATTTTTGTATAGTTTTGCCAACTATAGTTAATTAATAAATAAAAGTGAGAAAAGGGGTCTAACTCACTTAAATAAAATAAAGTGTTTCCCTAGTAGAGGCAACGTTGTAACTTAAAGGGGGAAGCCTTAGGGGTCCACACACACATGAGAGAGGCCTCACGTAAACTCCTAAGGTAACTGCGCAGGTCAAGGAGGAACTCAAGGACGCAGTTAGGGTTTTGGGGGAGCTAGCACTATAAAAGGTGGGGGTTTCACTCCATTTGGCATTATTGATATGTTATTGATATTGAGAGCTAGACTTCTGTCTACTTCAGCACGCCGGTTGTTTAGTCGGTCTGCAGCACTGTTTAGTGCGAACTGAGTGTCTCCGGTCGAAGATCTCACCCTTGGCTCCGGGGGACTTCGAGTGCCTGCTCGAGCAAGGTTTTTCCTTCAGTTCCAGTTGGTGGTTTGCAGTGGTTTCTGGTGGACGTTTTGCAGAGGAGCTGCCCCGTCCGGCTAGCGATGCAGGAGAGAAGACCTTGATATAGTTGAGAGGACGCGATCTTTGTTGAGTAGTTATTTGGCGGTGGTTTCGGCGTTTTCCTTGAGGTTTGCCATTTCTTTTGAAGGTTTTGCGGGAGATTTAGGCCCTTTCCTCAGCGTGTTTCTTGAGCACGCGGCTGTTCCTGGAGAGCCACGACGTTTTGTAGGAGGAGGGTTTACGGGGGTGATTTTCGGAGGTGGTGCGTTTGGTATATGGTTTCGCAGGTTTTGTATGTGGGCGAGTATAGGTAATCTGTGGAATTTTTGAGCTCATTCGGCAAGGGGATCGATACAGCAGTTCATTCCGACGACGGCGATTCCATGATTTCTTCCGGCGGTAGGATGCGGTTTTCGCGCGACCATTTTCCTATTTTCCTGAGAGGATTCTTCACTTGCCTTGAGCAAGGATAGGTGCATTTATTCTGATTATCCATTGTATCTCATTATATTCTCAGATTAATAAAATGGCTTAGCATTTCCGGCATTTTTATGTCTATTTGTTCCATATTCTAGTTTCGGCATTTTGCTCTATACAGCTGCTTGTTGTTTTGCTGTGTATTACTGTTTATTTCCCATTGGGGATATTACATAATAATATAAAACCCTCAGGTCTGCTGCTCCGGTTTTCTCGAGTTGGGTTTTTCCGGGGACTTAGTCCAAAAATAACTGTGTCAAATGTGGATGTTTTCATTGTATTTTGTTCAGTTTGTTTCAGCAATTAGATTTATTCCGCAGCATTATTTGTGTAGACTGCTTCAGTAATTACTTGGATATTTCACTGTAATGAAATAACTATGAAAAATAATAGGAGAAGTAATTTAGATTTGTTGCGGTAGGAATCCATATTTAGGATTTTTCACATGGTATTGGAGCTTATTCAAGTTGAAGAACAGGAAAAACAAAAGAGAACCAGCAGATCAGCGCTGAAGAGACTGGGCACTGCGAAGAAACAATAGAATACCCCAGAAGTTACGCAGTCCAGGCCAGGAGGGCATTCCAGCGCAGAGAAAGCTCCCTCTGAGAGAATTGACAAAGGTGTAAGATTTTTCAGTTGCAGAAGAGGCAGCATAACAGACCAGCGTAGTTGAAGGACGCAGTAGCTGCACAACAGTGAATGCTGGTGCATAAGCGTCAGAAAATTTCTGAAAAACACAGATTGGGGATTTCTTGACCTCAGAGAGTTTTCTTACTCAAAGAAACTCATTTTTTCTCGTGCAGCAGATGATGCATTAACTTACTCCTCAAGCAGTGCATAAGTCTAGCTGAGCAGAGGGTTAGAGGAAGAAATCGACAGTTGAGGAGATGGCCAGCAACAGACTGCGTGACCAAGATAGATTGGAGGGTGGCTCCAACTATGTTATTTGGAAGTTAAGGATTCAGTTTCTTCTTGATGAGCATGATCTAAAGGCCCTCATTGACAGTGCAGTTGGAGAACCACTGGATGCAACACATCTGAGAGCCTTCAAGAAGAACATGGCAAGAGCCAAACGATTGATCCTAGATGGTGTGAAGGATCACATCATACCTCACATAACAGCAAAGAACACTACTAGAAAAATGTGGGTAGGGCTGGAAAAGCTATACCAAGGATCTTCCGAGCAATGGAAGATGTATCTGGAGGAGAAGATGCGTAATACCAGGATGAAGAAGGGAGAGCATTTGACTCCTTCCTATCTCGTATTCAGGATAACCAAGACCAACTTTCAGCAGTGGGGTCAGCACCTAGAGACTCAGAGCTAGCAAGGCTCACTCTGAACTCTGTTTTAGAAGACTATCAGGTCTTTGTCCAGAGCATTCTGGGCAGAGAAAAGCTTCCATAATGTGAAGGGATGTGGGCAGCCTTGCAGCAAGAAGACCTGAGAAGAGACCTCCTCAAAATCCATATTGAGGATGGTAGCAGCGGTCTGAAAGTCAAGGAGGAGGAGGAAGAAAACACAACCCTTGCATCAAAAGGACAACAAAGGCATAAGAAGAAATATTTGTCCAAGATCAAGTGATTCAGGTGTGGGGAAATGGGACATTATGCCACACAATGTCCTCTTAAGAAAATGGATGAGGAGAAGAAAGATCCTCAAGCTGGAGCTGCCAAGATTGAGGCAGAAGGTGATTGTGCTATGTTAGCTCATATTCCAAAAGGAGAGAAGTGGGTTGACTTGGAGTTGTAGATCCAGAATCTACAGGTGGCAGGATCCTTGAGTATTTTCGGACTCTTGGATCACATATGAGCTACGACAGCCTAAAGACAGTAGCAGGATGGACAGTTGCAGCGGAAGATGAAGAGACAATGCAGTGGCTAGCAGCACTAGAGCTTGATCAACACAAAGAGGGAGCAACAGCAACACAGTGCAGTGCAATGCTCACGTAGTGCAGAGCAGCAACATATTCAGAGAGCTAGTGCAGAAGTTAGCAATAGACAGTCTTATTATTCAAATGCAGTTTTGCTTGTCCAATTTGGGATTTTTTTTGTTGCAATTAGCAACAGCAGCAGCAGTAGTTGAGAAGCAGCAGCAGATGAGCAGCAGTAGCGTAGGGCATAGTGGTGCAGCACAGTCCAAAGCAGTGCTCATGCGGTGCAGCAACATGGTTGCAGAATTCAAAGGGAGTTGCAGGGCAGTGGCAGTTGGCATGTAAATTTATGTAGATGTTCTCTGCTTGATGCAACTTTACTTTCTCTTCAATATTAGAGAACAATCACATAAACAATAAAGTAAAATGTTGATAGAACATACCAGTAGATCGACAGAAGACAAGCCAGAAATATATAAGTGTGTTGGTGCGTTATGGTGGTCAATAGGATGATTCAACCAGCAAAGTATCAATATGGTCAGCCAACCAGCAATGTCACACAACCCTCTAGAACAGCCAAACGGTCAACTCAAAAGTCAACGGTCAACACAAACAGCAGTAGCAGCTAGGTCAACGCTGAAAATGTCAAAGTCAACATTTTGCCTTGGGAATAGTGCCAAAAAATGCGGATTAGGAAAATCAAAATTTTGGGAGAGTTTCCGGTCGTTTTGACCTTGCGTTGACTAAAGTCAACGCTGGTCAAAGTTTGCTGCAGAAACCCTAGACCGAAATCAGAAATGTGCTGCTACTGGAAATTTCCCACTTGTGGAGAGATGAGCCACTAAAGACATCGAACCAATCAGATGAGGAGAGAGAAATGTGTGAGGGTGAGATGAGTGAAAATGTCCTCCAACGTTGACCAATATATATCCATCAGTGAGGGTGTGTGACACAACTGCTGGGGCACAAAACCTTAAGGCCGACCTGCACATATCTTGAATAAATTCAAAATAAATGTTCTGCTCATCAGATCAAGATGATTTTTAGATCAATCTTGTAGCTCTCCGAAAGAGGAACCCAATAAAAATATTGGTATCTTCATCTGAGCATCACAACATGGAGTTTGGACCTAGTTGTCCAAAATTAACACTCCCTCCCAACTAGGGAGAACTCCATCCACCGTGCAATCCAATCATCGTGTGTCATCTCGTCGTAACTTGCTTTGCTGGCTTCTTATTTCAGAATAGAAGTGGGTCAGTCACAAAGACATCATTCCCGGCTGACAGATTCAGCCCAGAGGTCCGAAACCTCTATAGGACTCACAAAGAGTCTCATACCAACCCAAAGTTGGTTTATCTGACCTAAAGTTAGTAGGAGATACGAAACCTCACTAGACTTGATCCCAAATAAAGTGGTTCGACCGCACCATCCTAGATAGAGAGTACGACAATCATCTGTGATTCAGCACAGATAATGAGAGGTGAACCAACTCAATCATCACAACGGTGGGGCAGAAGCACACCAACAAGGTTTGGCAAGCCTAGCCCTGTGGTTGCTCATAGCTCCGAGAAGCTATCCCGAAAGCCCCAGAGCTCCTAGAGCTCATCGTCCAACATGACCCTCAGCATAGGGTCGTTCCACGATACCAAGGCTCTCATCGAAGGTTAGGAACTTGACCTTCCCCAGGGGCTTTGTAAGAATATCCGCGACCTGCTCATCAGTTCCTATATGATCGAGCCTTACAGCACCTCGTTGTACCATATCCCGGATAAAGTGGTACCTGATATCAAGATGCTTGGATCGATCATGGAACACGGGATTCTCGGACAACTGAATCCCACTCTGGTTATCACAAAGTATCACGATGGTATCTAGCACATGCCCAAACAACTCACTGAAGAGCTTTCGCAACCAAACTGCTTCACAACAGGCCATACTCGCTGTAATGTATTCGGCCTCCACAGTGCTCAAAGCCACTGACTTCTACTTCCTGCTCATCCATGATATCGAAGCAGATCCAAGTGTGAAGCAGCATCCCGATGTGCTTTTACGATCCACCACACTGCCAGCCCAATCGGCATCAGTATATCCAAGGAGTGTCACACTCTCGGCAGTGTATCTCAGCCCATGGTTTATCGTGCCCCGAAGATATCTCAGAAGATTCTTGGCACCAACCCAGTGAGTGTGGTGAGCCTCAACCATCTATTGACTCAAAGAGTTCACTACAAAACATATGTCTAGACGGTTGTTCACTAAGAACATTAGGGCCCCTACGAGTTGATGATACTAAGTAGGATTTGCTAACACGGGCCCAGCAGCACTACCACTCAAATTCTTAAATTTGAGCTCCATTGGTGTCGACACAGACTTACAGTGCACCATACCAAATCTTTCCAGAAGCTTCACATTGTATTTTCCTTGAGAAAGGAAAATCTCACCAGGTCTCTCCCAGACCTCCAGGCCTAGGAAGTAATGCATCAGTCCTAGGTCCTTCATCTCAAACTCAGCAGCGAGCTCCCTCTTGCACTGATGAATGAGAGGTTCAACACCTGTCAGGAAGAGGTCGTCCACATACAGCACCAGAATGAGAGGCTTCTCTCTATCAACCTTGAAGTAAAGGTTCGGATCAACATACTACGAGTGAAGCCCAGCTTCATTAGGTAGCTATCTATCCTCTCGTACCAAGCTCTGGGTGCTTGCTCCAACCCATAGAGGGCTTTCTTCAACCTGTAGACATGGGTGTCCCAATCTTGGACTTTGAACCCCAGAGGTTGCTCCACATACACCTCTTCCTTTATCGCACCATGCAGAAATGCAGTCTTCACATCCATCTGATGAAGAATCCATCCTTGCGTAGCAGCAAGGGTTATGATAGATCGGATGGTGGTATATCGGGCCACAGGTGCAAATATGTCATCATAGTCTCTGCCTTCCTTTGGAGAGAAGCCACGGGCAACGAATCTTACCTTGAACTTTTCAACACTTCCATCAGATCCATGCTTGATCTTGTAGAGCCAATTCGAGGTGACAACTGCTTTGTCCTCTGGTCTTGGAACCACATCCCAAACATCATTCTTCAATATGACTCATACTCTTCGTGCATAGCATCCTTCCAGACTTGATCCTTTACGGCTTCCTCAAAATATCCAGGCTCAAATTGTACAATAGTACTCATTGCTGCTAGATACCCTTGGTATCTATTCGGCTTCTTGCTTTCACGAAATGTCCCCCTTGGGGCCATATGTCCCTCGACATCCTCGAGAGTGTACCTGAGCCATGATGGTCTCTTCCCTAGTGAAGGAGGTGGATCAATCAGGTCCATCAATCCTTCAACATCGGTCATCGTCTCATCCTTCGGTTCTTCTTGATTTCCAGGCCTTGATTCATGATCTTCCTCAAATCTCGGAAGATTGACTACTTTCCTCAAGGAAGCATCTTCGTCAAAGGTGACATCGTGGCATATCTCCACTTCCCTTTGACTAGGAACATAGACTCTATAGGCCTTTGAAGTTTCGCTGTAGCCCACAAACATTCCCTTATTCCCAGAAGCATCCAGCTTGCTCCTCTTCTCTTTTGGCACATGATAATAAACAAGACATCCAAAAACTCTAAAATGTGAGGCGTCAGGTTTCTTACCAGTGAAAATCTCTTCGGGAGTTTTGAAGTCTAGAGCGGAATGCAGGCATCAGTTTTGTATGTACACAGCAGTGTTCGCAGCTTCTCCCCACAGAAACTTTGGTAGACCCTGGTCACATAGTATGGCACGCGCAACTTCCACAATGGTCATGTTCTTTTATTCAGCAATGCCATTCTCCTCAAGTGTATAGACAATTGTGGTCTCTGTAATATCCCGTTTCGGGGATATCTCTAAAACACGGCTAACTCCAACCAGAGATGGACTGGGAGGGCGTTTACCAGATATGCCGCCTCTGAAAGAGGACGAAATCTGGAGGCTACCTAGCCCTTTCTAGACTCTGTCTAAGAGTATGAAATAAACACACCAAGTGGTATAGAACTAGAATGCCTGAAAATATATAAAGATAACAGTGCAGCAAACATACAATAACATAGAAAGAATGTACGACAAATCATCCAAAAATATAGAGAGAGAATGCTAAGCCATTTTATTAAATTGAGAAATATAATGAAGTACAATAGGTGATCAGAGTGATGGCACCTAGACTTGCTCAAGGCAAGTGAAGAAATACTCTCAAAATACACAAGAAATGGCTACTCTCCGAACTGCGTCCCAGCTGCTGGAAAACTGCCATGTAGCTGCAACTGTTGAGATGAACTGATGACTAGGGGCTGTTCCCCTTGCCGAAATGAGCTTAAAATCTGGAATCCTCCTCTACTCACCAATCTCGGCAAAACCCAAAAACCATATCAGAAATGGCTGATCCCCGAAAAATACCCCCTTGGGGAATTACGTTGGCCTCCAAGGCTCTGCGCAGAGGCTGAATAGGAATGAATAAAATACGGCCTCAAACTCCACCAAAATCCTCCCAAAGACAAAGGCTGATCCTCTGCTCAATCTCCTGGCAAAAAATCCTTGCAAAATCCCAAATCGGAGCTCCTCCTAGATGGACTGCGTCCTCCCTATCAATGACTGCACAGTCTCTCTGAATGCTAGGCTCCGCAAAAAAACCAAACACCAAACCTCCCGCAAAATGCTGAAGAAAATACCTTACTCGAGTAGGCACTCGAAGTCCCCCGGGGCTAAGGGCGAGATCTCCAATCGGAGACACTCAATGCACTAAACAGTGCTGCAGATAGGCTAAACAGCCAGCGTGCTCAAGAAGTCAAAACGACCAGCTCAATATCATCAAAAACGAATGAATGGAATGAGGAGGCTCCTCCCTCTTTTATGACGTTGGCCTTCCTCCAAAACCCTAAGGCCTATCTCCTCAACGTAGCCTCCCTCTTGCCACGTGCTCATCCTCATCTACGCAGTCTCTTCTAGAGCATACGTGGGCCCCCTCTCTACGTGGTGCTTGGCCCCCCGTGGCTCCCTTTAAGTCACAACGTTGTGCTACTAGGGAATGTGTTTTATTCCACTAAGTGAGTTAGACCCTCTCCACTCACCTTTTTATTTATTAATAAACTATGGACGACAAAATTGAGCAAAATTGAATATTCCAATTAGCCACTGCTAATTAGGAATATTACAGTCTCCCCCGGCAAAATGTTGCTTATCCTCAAGCAACTGAAGTGATGGATGCTGCAAAATCTTCTCACTCTCCCAAGTGGCATCCTCATCCAACAAATTCTTCCACCTCACCAAGAATTCCTAGACTGTCCTGCTCCGTAGCTGCCTCTCCCTGGTATCAATAATAGCCTCTGGCTGCAACACCAAATGCCCCTCATCATCCGTGGGTGGTAGCTCATCTGTCATTGTCACCTGCTGCCCCAGTGCCTTCTTCAGGCATGATACATGAAAAACGTTATGGATCTTGTTGCCTTGGGGCAGCTCCAACTCATACGCAACCTGTCCAATCCTGCGTATCACCCTGTATGGCCCGTAAAAGCGGGCTTGAGCTTTTCAGCTCCCTTCTGCTTCAGTGACGACTGTCGATATGGTTGTAATCGTAGGTAGACCAAGTCCCCTACCTCAAACTGTCTCTCCACCCAACCTCTATCAGCATACAACTTCTATTGGTTTTGCGCTGTAGCCATATTATCCTTGAGAGATCGGAGAATGTCCTGACTCTCTTGGATCCAAATCTTGGCTCTAGGAGCCTTGCTAGCACCGAACATCACATCAGCAAAAGATAAAGAATGATACCCATACAAGGCATAAAATGGTGACATACCAATAGACATGTGATGTGTCGTGTTATAGCAGTACTCCCCTAGATGCAACCACTTTAGCCATGCTCGCTGCTGCCCACTGACATAGTTACGCAAGTAGCCCTCCAGCCACTTGTTAACTATCTCCGTCTGTGGGTGATAACTGGTACTCGGTGTCAACTCTGTCCCCACTAATCGGAAAAGCTCCTGCCAAAATCCGCCCATGAAGCGGCTGTCCCTGTCACTGATGATGGTCTTAGGAAGACCATGTAGCCTGAAAACCTCTTGGAAGAACAGCTCGGCCACCTGTGCTGCTGTGTAGTGCGCAGATATGGCAAAAAAATGTGCATACTTTGTCAGTCGATCAACGACGACAAAGATACAATCCTTGCCTTGCGCCATGGAAAACCCTGTGATGAAGTCCATCGAGATACTCTCCCATTTCCCCTCCGGAATGGGAAGAGGCTGCAATAATCCTGCGGGATGGCTCATTTCCCCTTGTTCCTATGGCAAACATCGCACTCCTTGATGTGCTAGAGTACGTCCTCCTTGAGGCCCTTCCATGAGAACCTCTCTCTAATGGCCCTGTAGGTTTTGGTAAACCCCTAATGGCCGGCCAATGGTGAATCATGTGATGCCTGGAGTATCTTCATCTTGAGCTGAGATCCCTCGGTCAAGAAGATCCTGTCCCTGTAGTAGATGATCTCATCGACCACCATGTACCTGTCATCCGCCACCTGTCCATCCAGAACCTCACATGCATATCTGTCCTTGGAGTACTCTACTAAAAGTCAAGCCCTCCAATCTGTATCCAAGCTCATAAGAGATAACGTGGCTAGTCTACCTGAAAGGGCATCTGCTACCACGTTATTCTTACCCTTGACATACTCAATGTCAAAGTCATATGCTTGGATCTTACTGATCCACTTCTGCTGCCTCTCCTGTAACTGCTTCTGCTCCAAAAAGAATCTGAGGCTGTTGTGATCAGTCCTCACCCTGAACCTGTTCCCTACCAAATACTGCCGGAATTTGGCCAGTGCATGCATAATGGCCAACATCTCCTTGTTGTATATAGAATACAACCTCTCGTGTGGAAGGAGCTTCCGGCTCTCAAAGGCTATAGGGTGTCCTCCCTGCATCAACACTGCGCCGATCCCCTCTCCCGATGCATCACACTCCAAAACAAATGGCTACGTAAAATCCGGCAATGCAAGCACTGAGCAGCTACTCATCACCTCCTTGAGCCTGTCAAAGGCTCGCTATGCTGTATCCGACCAAATGAATGCCCCCTTCTTCGTCAAATCTATAAGGGGTGCAGCACGCTGTGAGAAACTCTTGACGAACTTCCTGTAATAAGTACATATGCCAATGAACCCTCGAAGTTCCGTCACGTTCCTCGGCTCCGGCCAATCTCTGATGGCCTTGATCTTCTCCTCGTGGACTCTCACTCCGTCCACTCCAATAATGTGACCCAAATGCAACATCTCTGTCATCCCAAACTCACACTTGGAGAGCTTAGCATAGAACTGTTGCTCTTCCAAGATATGTAGTACTGCCTCTATATGCTGGAGATGCTCCTCCCAAGTCCTGCTATATATGAGTACGTCATCGAAAAAGACCAATACAAACTTCCTCAGATGACTGCGGAAGATATGGTTCATGCAAGACTGAAAAGTCGCTGGGGCATTGGTTAGCCCAAAAGGCATAACCAAAAACTCAAAGTGCCCATAATGACACCTAAAGGCGGTCTTGGGAATGTCCTGTTTCCTCACGCGAATCTGATGGTACCCTGATCTCAAATCAATCTTTGAGAAGAACTTGGCTCCTCTCAGCTCATCCATCAACTCATCGATCCTGGGTATAGGATACTCGTTCTTCAGGGTCTTCTTGTTCAGGGCCCTGTAGTCAATACACATCTTCAAGGTGTCGTCCTTCTTCTTCACCAACACCACGGAAGAAGCAAACGGATTCATGCTCGGTCTGATGTGCCCAAGAGCCAGCAACTCCTGGATGGCCCGCTCAGTCTCATCCCGATAGGCTTTGGGATGCCTATAAGGGGTAGTAATCACTGCCTGAATGCCCTGCTCAAGCTCAATGGTGTGCTCGAACCCTCGATCCAGTGGCCGACCTAGTGGTATATCCCCAAACACTGCATCATACCTGTCAAGGATGGCCTGTATATCAGGATGAACTGCCTGACCAGTGGTCTCTGCCTCTGATGCCCGCAACTCAACTGCCCACTCTATGTCTCCTTTCCGGAAATCTGCCTCCATCCGGTGTGCCGAAACAGTTTGAGGTGAGTAAGTGTGCATCCCGCGGATCTTCTCGTGCTTCCTGGTCTTCTTATCATCCCACTCCATCTCTAAGGCCTCCCAATCTGTGGTGACCTTCCCCAGAGTAATCAACCACTGAACACCCAATACCACATTGGTATCCGGAATGTTGACCACGAAAAAGTGATCGGTCACGGTGTAAGTACCCATCGTCACTGCTAACTCTGGAACATACCGGGCACACTGCATTGTCTGGGCTCCTGGGACCAAAACTGAAAATCCATCGAAGCTCTTGGTCGGTATACCTCTCCGCTTGACCATTTGTGCATCAATGAAATTGTGGGTTGCCCCACTGTCAACCAAAACTAACACTCGCTGGCCACGTATTGTCCCTCGTACGCGCAACATCAAATACTTGGGAACTCCTCGCAATGCTGCAAGGGTCCCTCCTATGGGTGCAAAAGCTGCACCTCCTGTCCCTGGAGGTGGAGGTGGCAACTGATCCTGGGCCGTCTGACTGTCTCTTGCCTCCTCGTCATCCTCGTCATCCTCTTCCCCGCTATCATCGGAGAAGACCTCAGTGAAGTGTGCTTTGCCAGCAGCACACCTATGCCCTGGTGCCCACGGCTCCTAACAAGTAAAGCACAGCCGCTTCTTCTTCAGCTCCCTCCTGGCATCATCATCTGTCTGTGCCTGTCCTAGATTCCCCTTTGGAGGCAGAATCCTCACATCCTTCCCCTTGGGCTGGAAGCCCTGTCTCTAGGGGTAAGGTGTCTGAGTCCTGGGCAATGCATCCTGTAAGTCTCGGGTCCTGCTAATAGCATCTTGAAGTGTAGCTGGTCTAGTAGATCTGACTAGACCCCGAAGTGGCTCTACTAACCCCTCCACAAACATATAGATCATCCGTGTTGCGGATAGATCTGGCACCATCACTGAAACGCTCAAGAAATTTGCAATGTATGTCTTTGGGCTCCTAATCTGCTTGAGCCTCGTCAGCTCAACAAAGTGCTGTTCCGGATCCCTCCGGTCAAATCGCTCCATCAATCTCCCGGTAAACTCGGCATACGTCGTCACTGTAGAGTGTCCGAGTGTGACCATCCCATGGAACCACCAGTCCTGGGCCTCACCATCCAAATGTAATGTCGCCACCTTGATGGCCTCCGTCTCCGACATCTGGTTAAGCTGGAAATAGATGTCCAGCTTCTCCACCCAAGACTTTGCCGAATTGTTTGATGACCCATCAAACGTAGGCAAATGGAATCTGCTAGATGTACGGTGGCTATCTCCATCATGATAATGCCGGTGCCCTCTATGATGGTCGCAGGGTCTACTGTCCCGCTGGAGCTGAACAAAATCTTGGAATGAGAGAGCATCCCTGAACTCCTGCCCATATGCCTGATACTCTGCAAAATACTCTCCCATGTGTCCGAGCTCTGCCTCCTGTTGGGCTCCTGCCCCTGTGTCTGCTCCCAAGAAAGTGGGCATGGTAGAGCGTGTAGGTGCATGTGAAGCCATCGGCTGAGTAGTATCACACTGAGCAGCACCATGCTCTAGCAAATGGTGGGATGTACCTAATCCCTCACCTACCTGGAATACTCGTGGGGTCTCACGCTGTCTAGCCTCTACAACGGTGAATCTCTGACTCATCACCTCAATCTGCCTCACTAAATCCTGCACCAATTTGATGCCTCCCCAAACTGTTTGGCCTCAGTATCATCTGCCATCGGCTCTCTTTGCTCTGAATCTAACACAGGGTCCTCCTGTTCTGCGTCTGTCACAGGCTCCTCCTGCTCTGTGTCCACCACTCGAGCAGTCTCCCTCTCCGTAGGTGTTCTCCAACCTACGCTCACGATCTCTGTACTTCCTGCCTCTGTAACAAATATATGGCCTCTTCCTCGGTGTCATAGACAACTAGCTCCACAGGCTGAGCCAGAACTATGCTCTGATACCACTGTAATATCTCGTTTCGGGGATATCTCTAAAACACGGCTAACTCCAACCAGAGATGGGCTGGGAGGGCATTTACCAGATATGCCGCCTCTGAGAGAGGACGAAATCTGGAGGCTACCTGGCCCTTTCCAGACTCTGTCTAAGAGTATGAAATAAACGCACCAAGTGGTATAGAACTAGAATGCCCGAAAATATATAAAGATAATAGTGCAGCAGACATATAATAACATAGAAAGAATGTATGACAAATCATCCAGAAATATAGAGAGAGAATGCAAAGCCATTTTATTAAACTGAGAAATATAATGAAGTACAATAGGTGATCAGAGTGATGGCACCTTGACTTGCTCAAGGCAAGTGAAGTAATACTCTTAGAATACACAGGAAATGGCTGCTCTCTGAACTGCGTCCCAACTGCTGGAAAACTACCGTGTAGCTGCAACTGTTGAGATGAACTGATGACTAGGGGTTGTTCCCCTTGCCGGAATGAGCTGAAAATCTGGAATCCTCCTCTACTCACCAATCTCGGCAAAACCCAAAAACCATATCAGAAATGGTTGACCCCCGAAAAACACCCCCTTGGGGAATTACGCTGGCCTCGAAGGCTCTGCGCAGAGGCTGAATAGGAATGAATAAAATATGGCCTCAAACTCCACCAAAATACTCCCAAAGGCAAAGGTTGATCCTCTGCTCAATCTCCTGGCACAAAACCCCTGCAAAATCCCAAACCGGAGCTCCTCGTAGATGGACTACATCCTCCCTCTCAATGACTATGCAGTCTCTCTGAATGCTAGGCTCCGCAACAAAACCAAACACCAAACTTCGCGCAAAATGCTAAATAAAATACCTTGCTCGAGTAGGCACTCGAAGACCCCCGGGGCTAAGGGCGAGATCTTCGATCGGAGACACTCAATGCACTAAACAATGCTGCAGACAGGCTAAACAACTAGCGTGCTCAAGAAGTCAAAACGACCAACTCAATATCATCAACAACGAATGAATAGAATGAGGAGGCTCCTCCCTCTTTTATAATGTTGGCCTTCCTCCAAAACCTTGAGGCCTATCTCCTCAACGTAGCCTCCCTCTTGCCACGTGCTCATCCTCATCTGCGCAGTCTCTTCTAGAGCATACGTGGGCCCCCTCTCTACGTGGTGCTTGGCCCCCCTTGGCTCCCTTTAAGTCACAACGTTGTGCTACTAGGGAGTGTGTTTTATTCCACTAAGTGAGTTAGAGCCTCTTCACTCACCTTTTTATTTATTAATAAACTATAGACAGCAAAATTGAGCAAAATTGAATATTCCAATTAGCCAACAACGAATGAATGAAATGAAGAGGCTCCTCCCTCTTTTATAACGTTGACCTTCCTCCAAAACCCTAAGGCCTATCTCTTCAACGTAGCCTCCCTCTTGCCACGTCCTCATCCTCATCTGCGCAGTCTTTTCTAGAGCATACGTGGGCCCCCTCTCTACGTGGTGCTTGGCCCCCCCTTGGCTCCCTTTAAGTCACAACGTTGTGCTACTAGGGAGTGTGTTTTATTCCATTAAGTGAGTTAGACCCTCTCCACTCACCTTTTTATTTATTAATAAACTATAACCGGCAAAATTGAGCAAAATTGAATATTCCAATTAGCCACTGCTAATTAGGAATATCACAAGGATCCAATTTCGGAGACATGCATGTGTTCTCAAAGTACTATTTTTAGTAGAAGAAAATAGTGCATACAGTTTTTTTACACCAGTGCATTCAAAACATGATTAGTTTCTAAATTATATTGTAATTGAAATATGTTGAAGGGGTCCCTCATGTAGTATCCACAAGTAATAATTTCACAAATCTGTAAGTGGTAAGAAGACATGAATATGCATGAGCATATTTGTTAAGGCTTAGTCTCGAGATTGCCATAGCCAAGAAACACACAGTAACAAAATCAGAAACAAAATAATCTTATTGCTATTCACATAATACTCTATCTTAGCCCAAGAAATGTGATTGAAAATCAAGTTACTAGGAGGATGTACATAACTAAATTTCATTTTGTAATATTCCCTTTTTTGGTATCATCTATGATAGGGCTACGATTGACTTCCAGAGTTAGGAGCAGATGGGTCATAGGTACAGGTTGGTGGCATCAGCGGGCCCAGGGGATTTTTGGAGGAGTTTTGAGGAGTTTCTATGTGTTCGGATGGCATTTTCTTGATATATTCCATCATCTGAGCAGTTTGGCTTTCGTTCCGGTGCATTCCGACAACTTTCGGAAATTTGAGTTATTTATGGGCTTAACTCAGCTAATTATGCTCACGGTGGCTTTCTGGGAGGAATACATGACAGAACACCTCAGTGTAATAGCACATTGGAACCGGGACGAGGATACCTCCATGATGGGACAGTTGGACATGAGTTTCAGTGACCAGGGGAGACATGGTAGCCAATTTACTCTTTTCTGCATTAAAAATGAATATTTTAATAAGAGGGAAAAGTGCACCATGAATAAAATAATAATAAAATAATGCTCTAGAAGGCTCCAAGAGTTCTATAAAAGAAAGGGAGGAGGCCATTGAGGGATATCTTCGGAGTAGATCATTTACTGGTGTATGAGAGGTTTGAGGACGTGGTTCTCTACTTCAGCCGTAGCCCCAGGACAGAAACCCTCGAGTGATTTGTGAGTGTTGGACGAAAACCCAACTCTCTTGAGGAGACTTCACTTAGAAGTTTCACAGAGCTTCAGAGATTGGTGTGAGGATCATTCAGATCTTCAACTTGGGCTTCATCATCTTCAGTGGGTTTAGTGACAGTTGTTGCCGGAGGGAGAGTGCAGCAGTTCAATTTTGGAGGCCATCGTCGTGTAGCAGTGCAGCAGATTGTATTGTTGGCCAGTTTCCCATCTCAGCGCTTTCTGGGTCAGATCTATATGTAAACCCCTCTTATTAGTTATAATAAAAGATGAGATTTCTCCTGTTCTATGTGGTATTGGATTGCAGTATTTTATGTGTTTAATTTTACATGGCAATCTTCTGTTAAATAAATGTTGAATTTATGGCATATAAGTAAATTTAGGCAAATTCAGTGAAATATCCCATTTGGGGATATTACAGTGGTATCAGAGTTGTTGCTCTTGGCTCAGCTTGCGGGTTTACAGTTTAATTGAGGGTTTATTCTGAAAATCCAAGTTTGAGGGATTATTATCGCTGGAAGAGCCTAAACCCAACTCTTGTTGCAGAATAAAGATTCAGAGTTGGCTGAGTTTGTGTATTATTTTAAGTGGAGCCATAAAGTTAAAGTGGCCAAGGACGCATGTCTCAAAATTTCTTTTGCAGCCAAATTATCATCGATTGTGGTCTTGGCATAGGTTATTGGACTTGCCAACATTATTTGAGAAGTCGTGGAATTAAAGGACCGAGAGTGAAGTTATGGTTCGATTTTTTTTAACTATCATCAAAGAATTGCATTGGGTCAAGTTGTGACAAAGGTATGAACAGACCATTTCTAGAATTACCGCTGGCAGAGATATTTTTGGCGTCTAAATTCCTCGATTTGAATAAGCCGTCTAAATTATTTTGAAGGAGGATCGAGCAAGTGAGGGCAGTCGGTATTGGGTCTATTAGGCGCGTTGGAAGGGCCGCTTATCAAAAACCATGAGGCAGTTCATAATGCTGATGACAGATGGGAAAAGGCGTTATGACTCCCGTGGAAGCTAAACTCAGCAGTATCGGGTCAAGTCACTTACGAACTGACAAAGCCAAGCCGCTAGCTAAACAGTGAAGCCAAACCTTACATGTGGTGAAGCCGAGATGCATGTAAGGCACGTAAGGTGATTTTGGTTGCAGGGAAGCCGTCTAATAAATTGAAAAGAGAAAACTTCAATAAATCATAGTGCGAATCGATTTGGCGAGGCCCAAATTTCCCTAAAGTGTGTAACAAGATCATTATATCTCTGAGTGTGTTCTCGTGAATCTTCTTAGCAGTCGGTAATGGGTGTGTCGATTTGGGATGATATTGCAATTTGGAATTATCTGGTGACAATTCGGGGTTTCAGAAATCAAGTTGATCCCAATCCCATAAATGACTGGTGTGTAATTTGAACTGTCCAGAGCCGAACTTCATAAATTATAAATTCTGATTAGCGAGAAAAAATTGTTAGAGGAGCTAAACCTCTAATCATTTGTGACGTCGGTTTCTTGTCTCCAAAAGGGGACCGCAAATATTATTCAGACAGAGGGATCGAGGAAGGAGCTGTCAGATTGGTGCGATTGGCAAGGCAACGAGTTCATGTACACTGAGTCAGGCAAGGAGCAAATTCCCTCAATTCCATGGATAGTGTCTACTGTTGGGTGAGCATGTGTGCAATTGCTGAAGCAGGGGCTATGGCAACTTTGTGAAGCAGAAAACCAAAGGAGCTGTCAAACAGAATCAAAAACGGTGATGCACTAGACGGGTTGATATTGAGTTGCAGAAGCTGTGAGCATTATTTCCTCTTGCATACCGAGATATTATTCACCTGCAATAGACCGAGTCTCAATTCTCCGCGTGACTGCTTTCTGAAACTCGTGAGAAGAACGAGCATGCTAATCTGGGGTCCAATTGTGAACTTTTTCTCTTTCAGACAAACGCATTTTTTTTTCTCATAGGAAACGAGTCATTGTATTTCCAGAATTTGCAGTCCTTGTTGTAAACTGATCGCTTGAGGAGTTGAGTAGTGAATTTTTGCAATTTTTCAGGGAGCCATGGCGCTATCTATGGGCCAAATTTTGCATTGAATGGATTTTATTTAAAGCAGAAAAGAACTGTGTATTGCTACCTTTGCGTGAAAGACAACTCACAGAGGCAAGGAGTATATGTGGCTGTAACAGTGTTAGAGGACAGAGAGATAAGGTACGTTGAGGTGCTAAGGCTGAAGATTGCATGCGGGCTGAGAATCATATTGAAGACTCAACACTGTGCACTAACCCAGGTTTCACCACTTTAATTGCTCACTGTTTATTCATTTTTCGAATGTAGAGAAGGGTAGTCTATGTTGTCTCAATATTATCAGCTGAATATTATTTTCTGAGTAGTATGAAATTATTTTGAAGTCTGCTGGGTATGTGTGGAATGCTGTAAATGATTTTGGGAATGAATAATGTCAGTCACCTACAGCAAGTTTGCTACCTAACAGCTTGAAAATAATTCTCAAAGAAATTACACCCAAAACACACTAAAAAAAAACAGTGACCACATCATTGGTTGAACCATGGAGGGATTCCTAAACAGATTGATGAAAATAAAAATAGAAGTTGGTTCCTTAAACCACCATGCATCAGAAGACCAGAAAACAAAACCAAACAATAGACCCTTTTCAATAGGAATTTATGCCATCCTTCAAAAAGGACAGCCAAAAGATTTGCAGGAAGAATTGGGGATTGGTCACAAAATCCTTGCACTTGGGACAGATTTGAAACACATGAAGATAACATGGAGAGTTATGTCCAAACTTGATGAACTTAATGAACTTCTGTCCAAAATAAGCCAAGAAGAAGGGAAGAAACTGATTTGGGCTCTAAAACCAGCTATGCTTGCTCTTATACAACCCAAATTCTTTGAGGAACCTTGTGAAGGGGTCACACTTCCAGTTGCAGCTTGTCTCTGTAACATCATGAAGTTGACCGCACCTATAGCTCCATACAATGATGATGTTATGAGGAGGATTGTGAGATTGATTGTAGAGAATTTTCAGGATTTGGACAACAGTGCAGGCTCTTCCTTTGGGAAGAAGCTTGAGATTTTATGGGGTATGGCCACATTCAAGACTTATGTCATCATGTTTGACCTTGAGTGTGATGACTTGATTTTGCAGATGTTCCAATGCTTCTTCAGCATTAGGAGACATCATCCTGACACCGTCATAGCACACATGCAGTCCATCTTGTCATCATGTATGAGAGACCATGAGACCATTGGCCGAGAGTTGCAGACCCGGTTGTTGAGCGTATGGAGGAGAGAGCAGTTGGTCTCGCCCACTGCTTATGAGCTAGCCCAAGGGCTAGTTGAGCAAAACATTGATTTTCTCCGGAGACAATTGACCAGGGAGGAGCTGCTTCAGTTTGGTGGATCAGGCAGCAGAAATGAGTTGAGAAGGAAGGGACTTTGCTTCATTTGCAAAGAACCTTGGGGGCCTAATCACTCATGTTTGAGAGATGCAGATGATGTGGCGGAGGTAGGACAGGAGGGCATTCCTTCTGTATGCCAAGGTGAGGACTCTTCTTTATATGAGTCCATAGGATCAGTTGAGGACGCTTTTGGGGAGCGAGAGCAGTCATGCAAAGATGATGACAGTAGATCGGAGCTGCATTCCAGTGTACAGGGTGAGCAGTTAGGCGACTCCGCGAGAGATACTCTGGGTGAAGAGTCACTTGTGACGATTCAGCCAGAGCAGCATGTGATGGAGCCTGAGTCGGCAGAGGAGGACACTATTCACATCAGGCATGATATTCCTTTGGGGGAGAGTCAGATGGGCGCCCACATTGAGCTGATGAGGGATATACGGCTAACATTGGGGTCAGCCATTGAGGTGGAGCAGTCAGATGCACTGACATCGAGTACGGTGACAGCAGTTGCAGATCCATATCCTCTAGGGGCGTTGGAGGTTGATGGGATTGTTCTGCAGGGGGCTAGTAGACAGCAGGAGCATGACATTCCTGATCAGGAGTGGGAGGAGCTGTTGGAAATGGTGGAGCATCCATCTGTGGGTCGACACAGGGATGAGGCACAGATAGATGTCCACACAGTCAGCAGAGCTGCAGTATTTTCAGTGAGTAGCACTCTCCAGGAGTACATCGATGGGGCTTGCAACATATCTTGCCCACTTTGGCCCATTATAGAGAGAGGGGCTTCCTTCTACAGGTAGCTTTCATTGGCAGATAGGGCAGAGCAGTGGGAGTTGATTACGAGCTGGCGGCAACACTCTGGGCATGTTCCATATGCAGTTGTTGCTACATTGGATTCTTCTTCCAGGATGGACTGGCAGGAGATCATGAGTTGGTACCCTCTTGATGGTACGGTATTCTTTGTAGGGAGCACAGTGGAGCAGGGGCCCTTAGACATAGTAGATGTTACAGATTCCAGTTGGCAGGGGGCACAGGTCGTCGTTTCTTCAGCACTCCTTCCCGATTTTAGGAGAGCGGGATCAGCGTGGGATTGAGTCAAGACTTGGATTGGAGAGAGGTGATGAGTTGGTACGCAGTTGAGGGAGCAACTTATACAGTTAGAGGTACAGCACAGCAAGAACCAGGGAGCATTGATGCTCGTTGGTGATCTTCACCTCTTAGAGCATCAGTCATAGCTAGAGGCAGTGCGCAGTCCAGGCCGTGGGACTTGGGCGATGATTGGCCATTGTGGCATGGGGATCCGAGAGGTTTATTTGATGACAGGTACAGTGAGAGATTAGTTTGGGATCCCGGCATTGAGGGGTCTATTCCGAGTGACTTGACACATGCACATAGTTGCACCAGGAGGTTTGTATGGGATCCGGGCATTGGGTCTCAGTTGCAGCGGGCCAACAGAGTGGCCCACATATTTCGATTGCTTGAGGGCAAGCAATCTTGGGGCGGAAGGTCTATAGTATTCCCTTTTTTAGTATCATCTATGACAGGGCTAGGATTGACTTCTAGAGTTAGGAGTAGACTAGTCACAGGTACAGGTTGGTGGCATCAGCGGGCCCAAGGGCTTTTTGGAGGAGTTTTGAAGAGTTTCTGTGTTTGGATGGCATTCGCTTGATATATTCCATCATCCGAGCAGTTTGGCTTTCGTTCCGGTGCATTCCAACAACTTTCGAAAATTTGAGTTATTTATGGGCTTAACTCAGCTAATTATGCTCACGGTGGCTTTCTGGGAGGAATACATGACAGAACACCTCAGTGTAATAGCTCATTGGAACCGGGATGACGATACCTCCATGATGGGACAGTTGGACATGAGTTTCAGTGACCAGGGGAGACATGGTAGCCAATTTACTATTTTCTGCATTAAAAAGGAATATTTTAATAAGAGGGAAAAGTGCACCATGAATAAAATAATAATAAAATAATGCTCTAGAAGGCTCCAAGAGTTCTATAAAAGAAAGGGAGGAGGCCATTGAGGGATATCTTTGGAGTAGATCATTTGCTGGTGTATGAGAGGTTTGAGGACGTGGTTATCTACTTCAGCCGTAGCCCCAGGACGGAAACCCTCGGGTGATTTGTGAGTGTTGGACGAAAACCCAACTCTCTTGAGGAGACTTCACTTAGAAGTTTCACAGAGCTTCAGAGATTGATGTGAGGATCATTCAGATCTTCAACTTGGGCTTCATCATCTTCAGTGGGTTCAGTGACAGCTGTTGCCGGAGGGAGAGTGCAACAGTTCAATTTTGGAGGCCATCGCCGTGTAGCGGTGCAGCAGATTGTATTGTTGGCCAGTTTCCCATCTCAGCACTTTCTGGATCAAATCTATATGTAAACCCCTCTTATTAGTTATAATAAAAGCTGAGATTTCTCCTGTTCTATGTGGTATTGGATTGCAATATCTTATGTGTTTAATTTTACATGGCAATCCTCTGTTAAATAAATGTTGAATTTATGGCATATAAGTAAATTTAGGCAAATTCAGTGAAATATCCCATTTGGGGATATTACACATTTTAATCAACATAAGAAGAACCCATCAATTATCTCCAAGAATTCCAAGAACAACATAACAAGGAAAGATCCATTCTTGTATGGGGTTATGTGATCAATACAAGCTTTGAAATTTAGATGGATTTATTCATTTTAGCCCTCAGAATTTGGGGGAATCATGTAAAACTATAGAACCATGTTAAAATTGGGATCAAATAACCTATCATAGTCCTCCAATACACATTGGCCTCATTTTTGAGTGAAACCTCTCACCCCTAAGATACTAGAGGGCATTCTTAGCACCCAAGAACCATGCAATCTAGGATATGGAAATAATCATGTCATTTAAGGCAAGGTCATAATGGAGTTAGAAAATGCAAGAATCGTGTCATTTAGGGCATGGCACATTATATATTGAAATTTGGAAATGTCGACTAGAAGTGTTGGGTTGAAGGTTGTAACTATTTTGTTTATCTAATCAATAGGATTTTGACTAAAGTAAATTGGAATCTCACACCAAAGCAAGCATGGAGTGGATACAAGCCTATCATCAAGAATTTGTACACATTTTGAAGAATTTTAGAATTTCTATATGCATATGCAAAAGATATAGTGAAACTCAAGGCTGTCAAATGCAGGGCACTACTACCCCCTCACTTCCAGGGGTAGCTACAGAGATTTTCCCTTGATGATCCACATCATAGATAGTGGTTGCAATAATGATATTTAGCATTCTCCACAAATAACATCCGATAAATGCCTCTTATATCATGCCCAGCTCATTCATTTGACAATATTGGTGTTAAACACAGATGAGGTACGCTTTTCCGTTGCTTCATCTTAAGTGTTTACATTCAAGGCATTTGGCATGGAAGTCAGGATCATGGGTTGAATCAAATAATGAATCATGATGCTTGGAAGTTATGCCTTTTTCCTTATTTCACTTTGGTAGTCATCATCACCTTCCTAGTCATTGTTGCCACTCTTGGAGAGAGGGGTACTACTAGGGGACCTTGATAAGGGTAACATATCCATGTCATTTCCACACTAAACATATTTCATCAATCCCCTCTGTGTTGTCCTTTGTTTGGATTGCCTATTACATGTACCCCAAAAAAGTTCATGCTTCATAATCCCATGAGAAGAAGGGGCTTGAATGCTCGAGGTTGATGCAATTGTATAAGAAAAAAGAAAGAAAGAGTTTGACATGTATTTCATAATGCAAACGAAAAATGAAAGGGATATTAATGATAAATCAAAATCCAAAATAAGATTGACTTTACCCCCTCACTATGAGGCCACTACCCTAAGTCCTATGCAATGAAACACATAACTAAATAAAGACGAAGATGAATTAACTCGACCCCTATGCAATGAAATGCATATACAAGAAAACCAGGCTTGAAAACCAAAAATAAGAATATAAGAAAAATACAAGAAAACGGGTAGTAAGACATAGTGCGAAGGAAAGGGTAACTCAATGCATAAATGCTCTCTAAGTATCAAGGTTTGCCAAACATCTTGGTTGAGGTTCATAAATTGGCAAGCCCCAAATAAAACTAATTTTTTGTTTCAGTTCGGCCAATGGTTCATTTTGGTCTGACGCTGTCAGCCCACTCAACGTGCTACTATATGGTTGACCTTTGTGCATCTAAGAGAGCAACTTTTAAGCACTCTTACATAGGGAGCGAGATCACTATATGAATAATGGGTGCTCAAAGGGGGAAAAAACAGGGATGAATTAACTCACGTTAGGGCTGCAATCAATTGGACAACGGATCTCAACAACTAGCACTCATCAATGCACTCTTAAGGCCCAGGGAGGCATAAGAAAATTGGTGAGGGAAAGAGTGGACTCGACCTATCAATCATGGCATAACCCAGGAGCTACAACATATTATTAACGTATTATCTATATAACTTATTAACTTCTTCCTTTTTCCGAAGTTAAAATTTTGGGCATTTGGTACTATTGACCTTGCCGCCTACACCTACCTACAAGTTAGTGAGAAAATCCTTTAACCCCACAAGGTGTGGTTGGTGGCAAGGAACTCAGAGAAGGGGTTGTCTGTAATATCCCAAATGGGAAAATAACAGTAATAACAGGGTAAAATAAATTAAGAGAACAACAAAACAAAAACTGATATCAAAACACCATTGGAGCCATAAAATATTGTTGAGCCATTTTATTAATATCGGTAAAATGTGTACAATGGAGGTGCTGGAATGAAGGCGCCTGGGCTTGCTCAAGGCAAGTTGAAGATAGCCTTGGAACAAACCTGAAATCTCCCCCATAAATGTACATTGCGTGGTTGTAGCTTTGTGCTGCTCTACCAAGTCACTCGCTAGAAATATTGTTGCTGCTCCGGCTCTGCGCTGTTACTACTACTCTGTGCTACTACTCCTGCTCTGCGTTGTTACTCCTACTCTGCGTTGCTACTCCTACTCTGCGCTACTAATGGTCAGAAATGTTGTTGTTGCTCCGAATGAAATGTTGCTAGGGCCTACTACGCTGCTCTAAAAATTGTGGGATTTTAGCCACGGACTCTGGTTAAGAAACCCACAATAAACCGCAAAGGAATTGGGCAAATATTGACCTCGAAATTTTAGCCCAATTTTCCCCTAGCTCCTCTAGCTACTCGCTGAGTTGGGATCCTTTTTTGGCCTCTTAATTCTACCCAAAAAATTCTTCCAAATTAATCTTGGCCGCTCCTCAATAATCCCAGAAAAACCCAGAAAGGGTATCTCCCAGTTTTGACCTAGGAAATCGGCCCTCTTGGGCTTGGCTCACCCAGCTGCTGGGCAATTCAGTCCTCCTAGAAATTCTGATGGAGGCCACCAAAATGCTTGAAAAACCCATGTTAGGAAGTTCTAAGCCTCCGGCTCCCCATCAAGTGTCCTCCCAAAATCTCCACTCACTCCCCTAGCCCCTATAGTGATCCCTTCACTGAATGAGCATCCTCTGCACTATTGTAGATGCCACTACGTTGTTGAAGAGTTGACTGCATTGCGGATGAAGTACGTGCTATTGAAATTCTCCTCCAAAATGATAAGACTCCTCTCCTGAGTAGGCACTCGAGGTCCCCCGAGGCAGAGGTTGAGATCTTCGGCTAAAAATCTCATGTGTTAAACAACACTGCAAACTTAGCACCTGGCACAAGCGTGCTCTCTATCAAAGACAAAGTCGAAATGGATGATTGAATGAATGCCCAAAATGAGCATCATGCTTCCTTTTAACTAACCCTGCCCAACATTCCCTTGGGCCCCACCTCAAAACTGCGCTGCCTCTAACTTGTACCAATGAGCTACGCTGCCACATGTGGGACGCAGTCTATCCTCATTGGGCCCACATAGTCGCAATATTTCCCTTGGCTTAATGCTTTGATCTCTATAGTTTCCTAAGTCTAATTGTGGGCCCCCAAACCCACATCTTCATAGTCAAAACGTAATAGTTAGCAAAATATCAAAATATTAATATTCTAATTAGTAGAATTGCTAATTAGGAATATTACACTGTCACACTAATCCCAACCCTATCTGTTTAAGCTATCTCCTAGGTTAGCTATGGGGGGTGGTCTCTAAAGAAAGACTAAGTTAAAGATGTGAGGTTCTAGGAGACTAAGATTAGAAGGAATTACTTATCCAAGATGACTCAATTCCAAGATGTAAACAAGCATATAAGTATGAGCAATATTCAATAATGTATTCAAAATATAGACTAGTGCTTCAAAGTAAATGACAAGTGCTTGCTCAAAATGAAATTCAAGATAAAATGATGATAATCCTGCAAGGCAAATGTTAGACCAAGATAAACATATAAACATCACGTGCAATAAATGAAAAAGTATTTGTAAGAGAGTGCTCAAGTAACAAAAGATAATGACATTAAATAGTCATGAGCTAAATAACCACCAAAGTAACAAGTACATGAGATGGCAAAATTGCAAGTAAAGGATGCGAATGAAAAACTCCACAATACTTGCAAAAACAAAGATAATGCTAATTGAAAGAACGATGATGCTTTCCAATAAGATTTAATAAACTCAAGATAGCTCATGCATGAGAATGTATTGTAAGTGAAGTAAATTTGTGATGTGAAGGTGCTCTTGGTTTATTTTATTAATAGCATTCTAAAAAAGCAAGTTTCAATTTAACTCCTGTCCCCAGACCTCAACCTCACCAGAGATCTGGACCTCACAGCGAGGAGTCAATAGGGGTGGAGGGTCCCCAATGTCTATACAACCAACTTAAGTTGGAGGTTAATTTTAGAGATGCAAAGTACTAAAATGTTTGCTTTAGTGAATGTTGTTGCTTCCAAAAAGGCGATATTGATGCTCGAGTATAATAGACAATGCTTAAGTAAACAATACCAATATCTTCAAATGGAAGTGAAAGTGAAACAATTAACTCAAGGTAGCTCCACAAATTCCAAGTTGATTGTTTTGTAAGAAATAAAATCAATGCCGAATTGCTTCAATGACACAAGAATGCTCAATAATAACCAAAATGTCACATAAATTGAATTTACAATGATAAAGCAATGTTCTTCAAGAGACTTGTGTAATATCCCCAAATAAGCAGTCAGCTAATTGGGATATTAACTTTGATTAATTTTGGCAATTCCTAATGATGGGTGGAAATAAAGTGGGTAGGGGACCCACAATTAATAATTAGGCCAAATAAAGTCTTTTCCTAAAGTCCCTATGGGAAAATTGAGGCTCTAGTGGTGGGGTCGAGTTGGCCTTAGGTGGCAGCATAGAAGAGGCACGAAAAGGACAACGTGAGATTGGCTAGAGGAAGGCAGCGTGTGATTGGCCAAGGAGAGGTAGCGCGGTCACGGTGGGACCCAAGGCATATGTTGGGCCTCAATCGATAAAAGGATGAAGGGAAGGCTCATTAGGCATTCATTCATTCATCTTATTTCTCTTGGTCATTTTGATTGAAGCACGCTTAAGCCAGAGAGCCAAGTCTGCAGTGCTATTTAGCACATGAGATCTTTAAGCGGAGATCTCAACCTCTACCTCGGGGGACTTTGAGTGCCCGCTTAGGAGAGGAGTTCTGCATTTTGGTGAGGGAATTACACTACAGCAACAACAGGAAGAGTGTAGCCCCTTCAAGATTGCGCAGAGGTAGAGTAGACTGTGCAGTGACTGTGCAGTTCAGTTCGGTGTGGGTGTCGGGAGTGTGGAGAGCAGCGGAGTTTTAGCAGGAGATTTGGAGGGGAGGTTAGCCACCTCCTACCAGGGATTTTGGTAGCTCTCTGGAGGCATTTTCCAGTAGATTCATCCAGAGGTTCGATTTACCTAGCAATGCAGTGAGCCAAGCCCAAGAAAGCCAAATTTCGAAGTCAAGCTTTGGGTGAACCCTTTCTGGGTTTTTCTGGGTTTATTGAGGAGAAGCCAAGATAAATCTGGCAAAATTTTCTAGGCAGGTTTGAGGCTTCAAACAAAGATCCTAACACAACCAGCAACTAAAGGAGCTAGAGGAAATTGGGCCGAAATTCCGAGGTCAACATTTGGCCAATTCCTTTGCAAGTTTTTGTGGGTTTGGTGAGTAGAGTCCAAGGTTAAAAGCCCAAAATTTTCTGAGCAGAGGAAGCAGCCCAACCAACATTCCAAAGTCAACCAGTAGTAGCATTTCTGGGCTAGGTAGTGCAAAGACTGAGCCACACAGAGGCACTTTTTCAACGAGAGTTTTTTCTTGGTTTTGAGTTGTCCTTCAGCCTATGCCTACCTTGAGCAAGCCCAGGTGCAATCTTTTCAGAACCCCATTTGTACTCTTTCCCAGCATATTAATAAAATGGTTCAACAATGATTTTGGCTCCAAATTCTGTGTTTTAATGGTGTTTTCCTTATTGTTGTAATTTTAGTCTATTATTGCTTGTATTATTGCCATTTTCCCATTTGGGATTATTACAGTGGTATCAGAGCTTCGTTCTTGGCTCAGTTGTGGGGATCTTTTCCTATAAACAAGGAGGGTAGGTAGTAGAGGTGGCAAATATGGGGGAGTCAAGGAGCAAAGGGGAATCAACATTTGGTAGCATCTGAAAGGCCCTAAATGATTTAGCCAAAGAACAGAAGGGAATGTTGGAAGGACTCAAGCAACATAATAGGGATAAGAGCATCCATCATGAGTTCCTAATTGGGAAGACTTCAGGGGTCTCACAACAGTGTGACCACCCTTTACCAACCACTCACCCACGAGCCTTCAGTAGGCCAATTGGGATTGTTGACCACACTTTGTCAACAACCCCATAGCAGTACACCCCCATTTTTTCAAATGGGACTTATCATGTTCAAGGCTCGTGTCATCCAGATTTCATCGCCGATCGACAGCTGACATTGTTATAAATGATGTAAACCCATTTTGTGTTTTATGATGTAAATGATCTAAGTAAGACCGTCCATGTATGTAACAACCTAGGTAAGCCTAGTATGTTGTTGATGACTTCCATTCTAGGAGGTTTTTTGTCTCACTGATTCACGAAAGTGATCGGCAGAGTTTTTCCCTCCAGCCTCACCCCAAAGCTAGGGTGGAATTTGTCATCAGCATGCTAAGTGAGTCCTAGTGTTTTTATCGAGTCCTTGTAAAAGTAGCTTGAGCTACTTGGTCTACTAGATCATATTTTGAGTCGCGGAATTGGGTATTTATTTGAGGGTCTATACAAATGGGTTTTCCCCCTTCATGTATGTAAATGTATTATCTCATGTAAAAGAGGGTTGGAAAAATAATTATAATCCCCTCTTAGTCAATTAATTAAATTTTCTGGTCAATTAATTAATAAAATCCTAAACCATAAATTTAATTAATTTAGGGTCCTAAATTAGGATTAAATCTTTAAAGGCAAAATTTGTGGGTCCTTGGAAAATGATTTTGAAAGCCCCAAACCAAGGGAATATTGAGAATTTTAAGAAATATTGGACCCTTGGGCCTTGGTGGTTAAGTCAAAGTCAAAATTGTGAGGTAATTAACTCAAAAATAGTATTTTTGAGTTAATTAAAATTGAATTAAATGATAAATTCGTTTTTTCCCCAAAATTTTAATTTCAACGCTCTGGATTAAAAGATAATTAAATCTTTTGGACGGTTGAGATTATTTTGACAAGGATCATCCAAACTAGCCGTTAGAGGTCTTGTCCTATAAATTTAGAGGTCTTTCTCATTTTTGAATCATCCGATCTCAGAATCGTGTACTGGTCTTGGAAGCTCTTGTGAATTTTTCTTGATGAATAAAGCATAAAGACTTTGGGATTACAAATCTTGATGTTCCTTCTCAAATTTATGTGGTGAATTGTCTCTAAACTCTGCTACTTGGTTTCTTGCATTTTATGGTTGATGGCCTACATGGATTAATCTACATACAGGTATCTTGTGCAGTTTTCTGAGTTTATAAAATAACATTCTGATTTTTCTAAGTGTCTCATGTTGTTTTCTTAAATCTCTATCAATCTAAAATTCAGATCTAAGTATGCAGGGAAATATTTTTTAAGATTTGAGCGTCTGGGGAAGTCTTTGGTTGGACCAGCCAACTCTCAATAAACATAAACTAGAGAAGTTTCTTAGATTGTTCAATTCTAAGCCTTATCTTTATTGTTTTTAGGTTTTCAGTGTTGTGCCTCTCACTAAAATCTTAATCTCTGAAAATTGAGCTAAAATGGATTTCAAATTTGACCATGAGGGTTTTAAATTGTAAACTAGTTGTAAATTTGTAATTTATCTGTGAGGGTTTAATTGTTTCTTGGTGTGTGTCTTCAGATCTGACTGATTGTTGCAGGTTACAGGTTCAAATCAAAATTTTTTTAAGATCTAGGGCAGATCTGGCTTCCAAAGGCCAGATCTGGCCTCAAAGCTGCCATTGTGGGCAAAATCTGGACCATATTTGATTACAAGAGCATAAAATCTGAGCGTAAACCGAAAGAATTTTAAGTTTTGGGTTAATTATTGGCTCAGAATTCTTTTCTTGCCCTGCAATCTGCAATATTCGTTTGCTATATCTCATTGACCTGCCTCTATCTCCCCTCATATTTCTCCAATCCAGTCTTCTTCAGCATCGAACCCTCCTTACCCTGCTCCCATTCCTTTGCGTTACATCTGCTGTCCATCTCATTTTTGCCCTAGCCGTCTTGCCACTCGAATCCACTTTTCCCATCGACCCTAACCTGCAAAACAAAACCATTCCGTTCAATTCTGCCAGCGTTTCTCCTTCCCGCGGCGTTCCTTTCTCACTCCATTGAGCCGACGTCCGAGCTTCAACTCTTCAATCTGTCATCGTGCCTCTGTCCAAGTCGACCTGCGAAAACACAAAGCAAACGACAAACAGCAAAATCACAAAAAATCGCGTCGAATTTTCCTCACGCCGTTCGAAGCTTTCAGATTCTACTTTGACCTGCAGTCGTGCCATACCTCCTCGTCGTTATTGCCTTTGAACAGTCGACCTGCAGCAAGCACAAACGCACGCACATAAAAAATAAGAAAAATAAACTGACGTTCATTTTTGGATAGGCTTAGGTTTTAATTTTAATTTGGTAAGCGTAGGTGTAGTGAAAATTTTTGACTTAAGTTTTGTTTTATTTTTTTTAAATATTCAGATCATAGTTTAACATTGTTAAGTTTTAGTGTGGTCCGTTCTAGATTAGTTTTTATTTTTTTAGTCGAATTCTAATTTAGTTTCAAATTAGCTAGATTTAATCTTAGTTTAAATTTAACTTCGTTTTAGTTTTAAATTTGGTTGGCTTTTAGATGTTTAATTTTAGTTTGTTTTAGTTTTAGATTAAAATTTTAAATTTAGATCTTGATTTAGATTAAAAAAAAATATATGATAAAAAATCTAAAAAATACAAAATATAAAAATTTTCAAATTTTCTATGGTCAACTGAGCCTTAAAATTTTTATCTAAGTTTGGCTGTGGATAGTTTCATTTTTTCGAACTGGATTAAGATTGGAGTATTTTTTGTTTTCGGAAATCCTTCAAGTATCTGGCATTTTCATTCATGGTTGTAGCATTCTCAAGAAAATATCATTGATCAATCGTGTTTTAATAAGTAGCAGTTAGTCATCATTTACTGGTTTATAATTTACTGTGGGAAATGTGTGACTCATAGGCAAGTCATCAAACGTGAAATCTAATCTAGATCTGTGAAATCCTGTTAATTTTATCAAGTATTTGATGTTTTAGCTGTGTCTCCTGGATTTATCCTTCATTTCTAACAGGGTCTACCTCCCTTAGCCTGCAAGGAGACAGCTTAAAGAGAGAGGTTGGGGATGGTATGAGCTGACCCTGAACCGTTGTCGTGGTGCCTTGACAATCTGTGCGACAACATTTTTTGGCGCCGTTGCCGGGGATAGAGTTTTTCTGTCCTTGGTCTTCACGACAATTTAATCTTCTGATCTTTCATCGATATTCATCTCTTTATTCATTTTCATCTCATGTATCTGAGTTAGCTTCCTGTCCTAGTGGCGACTCCATTGGCTTCATCTTCCATAAGGACCTATACGAGAAGGCATCCTAGTAGCTTGGTTAATCCTACTCCAGATCCTGAAAGGGTTTTTAGAGTCCGATTACACAAGCTCGCTTCTCGTACACTCCTTAATAATCTCGGCCAGGAAGCTCTCTCTGATATCCATTCGCTTTTTTGTGATCTGCCTCAACCTGATATCATGGATATTTTTGCCCCGTGTAATTTTGCTAATATTCAAGGTTATCCCCATGATACCCCTCAAACTGGAATGGATAAATTACCTATCTTTCAAGAAAATGATGCAATTAGTGTTAAATCTCATTTGTTTGCTTTCACTAGCTGGTGGAATAGATTTGCAGTTACAAATAATAATTTTGATGATGTAAAGATGAAAACTTTTGTTCTTACTTTTGGTGAGGATGTTGCTGAATGGTTCATGGAAAAACCTGATAATTCATTTGATACTTTTGAATCAATTGTAGCTGCCTTTAAGGAAAAGTATGGTGATAAAAGGGAAGATAGGCATTTGGTAATAGAAATCAGTACCATAAAAAAGAAAGAAAACGAAACAATTGAAGAATTCAATAGGAGATTTAATGGTATCCTTAGAGAAATATCTCAAACTCATAAACCTCCTGATGGATCTCTTTTGAATTTTTACATTGATGCTTTTAATTCTGAAACTTCATATGAGTTAAGGCGGGCTAAAACTGCAAATTATAAGGCTTGTCAATCTTTGGCTGAAGAGCTTGAAAAAGATAGAAGGGCTTCTGGAAAGTCTGAAATTCCTGGTTTTGATAGGGCTGCTACTAAGTTAAAAACATCTAAAAGTAAAGAACCTCTAGAAGATGATGATGACCTTGTGAAAAAGTTAATGCAAAAACTTGAAAACATGGAGCTTAATCATACTAAAAAACTTGAAAGCATAGAGCTTAGTCATGCTAAGGAAATAAGCACTTTACAATCTAGGTTGGTTCAAATGGAAAAGGTTCAAACGCATAATTCCCAACCTAGGAATCATAATAATATTAATCGAAATAATAATACTTGGCAGAGAAAGGGTCAGACGAGTGAGCAGAGACCTCTGAATCCGCTTGAATCTACCAATCTGGTTGATGAAGCTCCTCCTTATTGTAGAGTTTGTGATGCTCTTCACGAAGAAGCTACTTGTCCCATTGTCGAAAGAATCATAAATAATAGAATGTTTGGGGCAAGTAATCAGATAAATGTTGTTGGTAAGGAGTTCTCTTTATCTATGGAAGATTGGATGGAAGTTAAGGAACATAGTCAAGATGTTAGGCCTTTCACATCTTCGCATAGCATCAATAATTTTGATTATGAGAATGATTTGATTGTTGAAATGTTTGGTGAAAAGCCTTCTCCTGATCGAGTTTTAGAAATCGCTAAAGACAAAGGATTAACTTATCAAAGAAGGGATAAAGAGCAAAGTCATAATCAAAATCCTCCTTGAATTTTTAATCCTAGTCCTGGTTTGGATATTGATTTGGGTGCATGGTTGAGAAATGCTAAGATCTTGGTACCTTTCACTGAGGCTATAAAGCTTCCTAATCAGAAAGCTAAAGTTTTAGATGTTCTTGGAGCTTCACATGTTAATGTTACTCAAAATGAAACTCCTGAAGTGTCGTATCAAGATGCCCCTATATACTTACAGAAAATGGAATCGGATAACAAAGATCATCAACCATTTTTTGTTAGTTTGATGGTTAATGATTATAAATTGAATAATTGTATGCTGGATTCTGGTGCTTCAGCTTGTGTTATGACTAAGAGGGTCATGGAACAGCTTAATTTAAGAGTTTCTAGACCATATTACAACATATGTGCCATGGATTCTAAGAAAATTGAAGTTCATGGGTTGATCAAGGATTTACAGGTTCATTTAGCGATTTACCCTGATATCATGATTGTTATGGACATAGTTGTAGTTGATGTTCCGGATGCTTGGGGTATGTTGTTATCGAGAAAGTGGGCTTCTGATCTAGGAGGAAGTATTCAGATGAACTGGTCTTATGCTATGATTCCTTCTCCTAGAGGTGAAGGGTTTGTAAGGCTTAATAGAGAACCTAAAAGAAGATTCCATGTAGAAGATCCTAAAAGACCTCATAATGAAATAATTAAGGAACAACCTGACATGGGGAATTATGCTATTTTGTCTAATTTTACGATTCCCTTAGATGACAAGGTTGATGAGAAATCTGAGGACTTAAATAATCAAGTTTGGTACATGCATTTTGATGGTGCAGCATCTAGGTATGGTAAGGGTGCTGGAATTGTTTTAAAGTCTCCCCTTGGTAATGTTCTAAAGTTTGCTTATAGACTTGAGTTTGATGCAACTAATAATGTCGCTGAGTATGAGGCTTTGTTGTTGGGTTTTGAATTGGCGAAGGCTTTAGGAATTAAGTTGCTTAGTATCAAGGGAGACTCTGATCTGGTTATCATGCAAGTTAAGAACAAATTCACATGTAAAAATCAGAGGTTGAGAAATTATCGAAATGCTGTGTGGGATGTTATGGAACACTTTGATGCTATTAACCTTGAAGCTATCCCAAGAGAAAAGAATGCTTTAGCAGATGAGCTTGCTGTGGCCGCTTCTACCTTACAATTATCTGATGAATTAATTAAGGAAGAGATAAAAATGGAAATTATTTTCAGACCATCTGTCCCGGGGAATTTTGAACATTGGCAAGTTTTTGATGATGAAAAACAAGCTATTCGTTTTCTTAATTGTTTGGATGAGTTTGAAGATTTTCGGATAAGTTCTAGGGAGGATGGATCTGAGGATCATGATGATATTATAAATCCTACTCCTTGGAATATTGTTGCTTTAGAACAACATTTTGATCGGCATGATGCTATGAAGTTAAAGGAAGAAAATAGAAGGGATCCAGGTGAATTCATTGAAGTAAATCTTGGTACTTCTAAAGATCCTAAAATTGTTAAAATCGGTAAAGGTACTAGTGAAGAAGAAAGGAAGCAATTGATTAATTTACTTCATGAGTACAGGGATGTTTTAGCATTTTCTTATGATGAGTTAAAAGGATATAGGGAAGATGTCATGCAACACACTATCCCTTTAAAAGATGAGAATGCTAAACCTTTTCGTCAAAAGCTTAGGCAAATACATCCTAAGTTAGCTTCTTTGGTTCAGAAAGAGCTTTCGAAAATGCTTGCGGCTGGAATCATTGCTCAAACTAGACATTCAACATGGTGTTCCAACCTGGTGATTGTTAGGAAGAAGAACGGTACCATTAGACTTTGTGTTGATTTTAGAAACCTTAATCTAGCATGTAAAAAAGATAATTACCCTTTGCCTAACATGGAGACTATGTTGCAAAGAGTAACAAGTTCAGGAATGATGTCATTGCTAGATGGTTTTTCTGGATACAATCAAGTTTGGGTTAAAAAAGAAGATCGTCACAAAACGACATTCACCACACCATGGGGTACTTTTGAATACATTAGAATGCCTTTTGGTTTGACTAACGCTGGGGCTACCTTTCAAAGGGCTATGGATTATGCTTTTAAGGGCTTAATTGGAAAAATTATTGAAATTTACCAGGATGATCTTACTGTTTTTTCTAAAGATGGTATTACTCATATAGGTCATCTTAGGCAGGTTTTTGATAGATGTAGAGAGTTTGGGATTTCCTTAAATCCGGCTAAATCTGTTTTTGGGGTAACTGAAGGGAAGTTACTTGGTCACATCATCTCCAAAGATGGGACCAAGATTGATCCTGAAAGAGTTGAGGCAATCCAAAAGATTCCTCTACCTCATAATCTTAAATCCCTTCAGTCTTTTCTAGGAAAAACTAATTTTCTTAGAAGATTTATTCCAAATTACGCAGAAATAGCTAAGCCTATTCAAAATCTTCTTAAAAAAGATGTAAATTTTTTATGGAAAGAAGATGGTAAAAAGGCTTTCCAAGGGATTAAGGGTGCTATTGCTCAAGCTCCGGTTTTGGTGAGTCCTGATTACTCAAAAGATTTTATGATTTTCTCTTTCGCTTCTGAAGATACTATTGCTGGTGTCTTGTTACAAAAGAATAAGGAAGGTCACGAACAGCCTATTTCTTTCATGAGTAGAGCGCTTCAAAATTCCGAATTAAAGTATACTACTATGGAAAAGCAAGCCTATGCTTTGGTTAAGTCCCTTAAGCATTTTAAGACTTATGTGGGTTATTCTAAGATTATTGCTTTTGTTCCGCATTCCGCAATTAAAGATATTTGAACTCAAACTGATTGCTTAGGGACTCGTGCTAGGTGGGTTACTAAAATTCAAGAATATGATCTAGAGATTAGACCCACTAAGTTAGTCAAAGGTCAAGGCTTGGCTGAGATGTTGACCGAGGGTAATGAAAAGGCGCTTGGTTTGATCTGTCTTAATGATGCATCTTCGCCTGAGCTGCAAAGGTTAGGAGAGCATGAATGGTATAGGGACATTATTCATTATTTGTTAAATCTTACATGTCCTGATCATTTAGTTGCTCATAGAAGAAGGGCTCTTAGATTAAAAGCTACTAAGTATTGCCTCATGAAGGATGGCCTTGGATGGAGGAATCCTGAAGGAATAATACTTAGGTGTGTTGATGAAGTTGAGTCTAAAAAGTTGATTTCTGAGTTTCATTCAGGATTTTGTGGTGGTCATTATGCTGCTAGAACTATCGCCCACAAAATTCTGAGAGCTGGTTATTTTTGGCCTTCAATTTTTTCTGATGTTCATAAATTCGTTAGAAGTTGCCAAACCTATCAACTTTTCACTGGGAAGCAGAAGCTAGCTGCCCTGCCCCTACAACCTGTGGTTGTTGAGGCACCTTTTCAACATTGGGGTCTGGATTTCATCGGGAAATTCCATGAAAATTCTAGCAATGGCTACTCCTGGATCTTAACTACGACTGATTATTTTACTAAATGGGTTGAAGCCATTCCTGCTAAGAATGCCAATGAAAAGGTCATTATGGACTTTATTGAAAATCAAATCATTACTAGATTTGGTGTCCCTTCCAAGATCACTACTGATAATGCCAAGGCTTTTAGTTCTCTTGAATTCTCATCTTTTTGTTTTAAGTATGGCATTACTTTATCTCATTCATCTAATTACTATCCTCAGGGTAATGGCTTAGCTGAATCAAGTAATAAAAATCTTATAACCATTATCAAGAAGATAGTAGGAGATAACAAGCGATCTTGGGACAACAAAATCAAGTATGCTTTGTGGGCAAATAGGATTACTAAAAAGAAAGCTACTGGTAAAAGTCCCTTTGAATTAGTTTATGGCTGTTCACCTTAAATTGCCAGCTTACCAACTCCTTCAACATTTTTCCACTGATAAAGATGTTGTTCAAAATAGAATTGATCAGATTGTGGAGTTGGATGAAACTCGTAGGAAGGCTTTGGATAATATGTATAAGAATCAATCTAACATTAAGAAAAGTTTGGATAAATCATCTAGATCTAGATCTTTGCAGGTTGGAGACATGGTATTGCTTTGGGACAGAAAAAATGAGAAGCCTGGAAAACACAAGAAATTCGACAGTTTGTGGCTGGGACCTTATATTATCAGAGGCATTGCTGGACCAAACTCATTTCACTTGAGCACATTGGAAGGTGAACCACTGCAGCTACCTGCTAATGGCCAATTGCTCAAGTTGTTCTTCAAAGATGACATCTGATGCCATTTGGGCATCCTCTGTATTGTATTTCTAACCCTACTCCTTGTTATTTCAGCATTTCATTTTTGCAGTTAGAGTAGATTTACTTTTCATGTTAAGTAGAATAATGAATAAAAGAAGAGCTTCTATTTTTCATGTACTTAATGTTATATGATGATATTTGGATGGACACTACTTATATAATTTTGTGTGTTGCTTGGATGCAGATTCTGGATTCTCACATTCCTTCGATGAAGCAACGTGTCCCCAAGTAGAGCCAGATGTTGACCACATTTTGTCAATGACCCCATAGCAGTACACCCCCATTTTTTTAAATGGGACCTATCATATTCGAGGCTCGTGTCATCCAGATTTCATCGCCGATCGACAGTCTTTATAATGATGTAAACCCATTCTGCATTGTTATGATGTAAATGATCTAAGTAAAACCGTCAGTGTATGTAATAGCCTAGGTAAGCCTAGTATGTTGTTGATGACTTCCATTCTAGGAGGTTTTTTGTCTCACTGATTCACGAAAGTGATCGGCAGAGTTTTTCCCTCCAGCCTCACCCCAAAGCTAGGGTGGATTTTGTCATCAGCATGCTAAGTGAGTCCTAGTGTTTTTTTTTTATCGAGTCCTTGTAAAAGTAGTTTGAACTACTTGGTCTACTAGATCATATGTTGAGTCACAGAACTGGGTATTTATTTGAGGGTCTATACAAATGGGTTTTCTCCCTTTCATGTATGTAAAAGTATTATCTCATGTAAAAGAGGGTTGGAAAAATAACTATAATCCCCTCTTAGTCAATTAATAAAATCCTAAACCAGAAATTTAATTAATTTAGGGTCCTAAATTAGGATTAAATCTTTAAAGGCAAAATTTGTGGGTCCTTGGAAAATGATTTTGAAAGCCCCAAACCAAGGGAATATTGAGAATTTTAAGAAATATTGGACCCTTGGGCCTTGGTGGTTAAGTCAAAGTCAAAATTTTGGGGTAATTAACTCAAAAATAATATTTTTGAGTTAATTAAAATTGAATTAAATGATAAATTCGTTTTTTTCCCAAAATTTTAATTTCAACGCTCCAGATTAAAAGATAATTAAATCTTTTGGACGGTTGAGATTATTTTGACAAGGATCATCCAAACTAGCCGTTAGAGATCTTGTCCTATAAATTTAGAGGTCTTTGTCAGTATTGAGTCATCCGATCTCAGAATCGTGTACTTGTCTTGGAAGCTCTTGTGAATTTTTCTTGATGAATAAAGCATAAAGACTTTGGGGTTACAAATCTTGATGTTCCTTCTCAAATTTATGTGGTGAATTGTCTCTAAAATCTGCTACTTGGTTTCTTGCATTTTATGGTTGATGGCCTACATGGATTAATCTGCATACAGGTATCTTGTGCAGTTTTCTGGGTTTCTAAAATAACATTCTGATTTTTCTACGGGTCTCATGTTGTTTTCTTAAATCTCTATTGACCTAAGATCCAGATCTAAGTGTGCAGGAAATTTTTTTAAGATTGAGCGTCTGGGGAAGTCTTCGGTTGGACCAGCCGACTCTCAATAAACATAAATCTGATAAGCTCTTTATTTGTTAAATTTCGGGTCTATCTTACGATATTTGGGTTTTGCAGGGTTTTCTAAGGCTTGTGCCTCTCACTAAAATCTTAATCTCTGAAAATTGAGCTAAAATGGATTTCAAATTTGACCATGAGGGTTTTAAATTGTAAACTAGTTGTAAATTTGTAATTTATCTGTGAGGGTTTAATTGTTTCTTGGTGTGTGTCTTCAGATCTGACTGATTGTTGCAGGTTACAGGTTCAAATCGAAATTTTTTTAAGATCTAGGGCAGATCTGGCTTCCAAAGGCCAGATCTAGCCTCAAAGCTGCCACTGTGGGCAAAATCTGGACCATATTTGATTACAAGAGCATAAAATCTGAGCGTAAACCGAAAGAATTTTAAGTTTTGGGTTAATTATTGGCTCAGAATTATTTTCTTGCCCTGCAATCTGCAATATTCGTTTGCTATATCTCATTGACCTGCCTCTATCTCCCCTCATATTTCTCCAATCCAGTCTTCTTCAGCATCGAACCCTCCTTACCCTGCTCCCATTCCTTTGTGTTACATCTGCTGTCCATTTCATTTTTTCCCTAGCCGTCTTGCCACTCGAATCCACTTTTCCCATCGACCCTAACCTGCAAAACAAAACCATTCCGTTCAATTCTGCCAGCGTTTCTCCTTCCCGCGGCGTCCCTTTCTCACTCCATTGAGCCGACGTCCGAGCTTCAACTCTTCAATCTGTCATCGTGCCTCTGTCCAAGTCGACCTGCGAAAACACAAAGCAAACAACAAACAGCAAAATCACAAAAAATCACGTCGAATTTTCCTCACGCCGTTCGAAGCTTTCAGATTCTACTTTGACCTGTAGTCGTGCCATACCTCCTCGCCGTTATTGCCTTTGAACAGTCGACCTGCAGCAAGCACAAACGCACGCACATAAAAAATAAGAAAAATAAACTGACGTTCATTTTTGGATAAGCTTAGGTTTTAATTTTAATTTGGTAAGCGTAGGTGTAGTGAAAATTTTTGACTTAAGTTTTGTTTTATTTTTTTTAAATATTTAGATCATAGTTTAACATTGTTAAGTTTTAGTGTGGTCCGTTCTAGATTAGTTTTTATTTTTTTAGTCGAATTCTAATTTAGTTTCAAATTAGCTAGATTTAATCTTAGTTTAAATTTAACTTCGTTTTAGTTTTAAATTTGGTTGGCTTTTAGATGTTTAATTTTAGTTTGTTTTAGTTTTAGATTAAAATTTTAAATTTAGATCTTGATTTAGATTAAAAAAAAATATATGATAAAAAATCTAAAAAATACAAAATATAAAAATTTTCAAATTTTATATGGTCAACTGAGCCTTAAAATTTTTATCTAAGTTTGGCTGTGGATATTTTCATTTTTCGAACTGGATTAAAATTGGAGTATTTTTTGTTTTCGGAAATCTTTCAAGTATCTGGCATTTTCATTCATGGTTGTAGCATTCTCAAGAAAATATCAATCGTGTTTTAATAAGCAGCAGTTAGTCATCATTACTGGTTTATAATTGCATAATGGGATTTTGTGTGACTCCATAAGGCACTGATCATCAAACGTGAAATCTAATCTAGATCTGTGAAATCGTGTTAATTTTATCAAGTATTTGATGTTTTAGCTGTGTCTCCTGGATTTATCCTTCATTTCTAATAGGGTCTACCTCCCTTAGCCTGCAAGGAGACAGCTTAAAGAGAGAGGTTGGGGATAGAGGTGACAGCCCCCAATCTGAACCGTTGTCGTGGTGCCTTGACAATCTGTGCGACAACAGGGATCACGATGCCTACATTCTTACCTCCACTACCAAGTGAGCAAGGTAGGCAGCATGATCATATACCCATGGGAGATTATTTCCGAGAATGGCAGTCCATGGGAAAAACTTCAGAACGACTTTGTCCTTCAGAGATTACTGCCAGCTCAGGCGGGATGAAGAAGGAAGGAATAGTGGGGGGTCTAGCACGCAGAGTTCAGAGTTGCAGGGTACCATTGGGAGGACACCTTTTCCCATGTATGATGGATACACTAATTTCACAGCTCAGGATTGGGTGGAAAAGTTGGATACCTCTTTCCAGCTTGACTGAATAACAGAGGGGAAAGCCATCAAAATGGCTACCTCGCACTTGGAGGATGAGAGCACACAGGATTGTGGGGAGCTCGTAGATACACCTAGTGTGATGCAGGACTCACCGTTGTTGGAGACTTCCTTGACCGTGTCAGTTGACATCTTAGTGGAGAGAGTAGAGCCTACCCTAGTAGAGCCATCCATTGAGGTGATGATCGGAGTCATGTCCAAGTTTTTGGGTGACAACTGCACACAGCAGATGGGTGAGATGCTAGGAGATGTATCCACCTTTGATGAGGCACTAAAAGATACAAAGGTAGAGCAGGAGTACATTCCTTTTATATGTCAGGATGAGGACTCTTCTTTGGATGAGTCCATGGGGTCATATGAGGATGCTTCTGGGGAGCACGAGCAGTCATGCAAAGTTGATGATAGTAGGCCAGTTTTGTATTCCAGTGTGCATGTGGTATCAGGGGACTCTATGGGAGATATTCAGGATGATGAGTCACTCGTGATGATTCAGCTGGAGCAACCTATGGTACAGCTAAAGGGCACATTGGAGCGTCAGAGCAACCCCCTTCAGGCATACATAGATGAAGGTAGCAGCACAGTTGGGTCACCTTTGGCCATTGGAGAGAGAGAGAAGAAGCTACCTAGTCAGATCTCATGCATTGACTTGGATAGCGGGATGAGACGACCTGAGTTGCACAGGGTGCAACATCTACATGTGGGCTGCTCTAGGTGTGGGAGTTCACACATTCAATACCTCTCTTGGGGTTGGATGGCGAGAGATTCTGAGTTGGTACCCGAGGGAGTGGGTTACGGAGATGGTGATGCACCGAGGTGTAGCTCAGCAAGAGCTTCCAGGCACTAGGGTTACCAGAAGCTCGAACTGGCATTGGAATCTGGGCGGACTGGCATTGGGATCCAAGCGAGACTACCTATCACTTCCCAGGTATGCCGGTTGACTACGACCTGGAGTGTACAGTTGACGTAGTAGTTGAACGTGCACATTCACTAGGGGAGTTTTTGCCAGCACTAGTGTCCAACAAGTTTAGGTACAGACTCCTTGAGTTGTCTTGGTACGAGGATTGTACACAGGATCACGGGATGATCAACATACTCTGGCAGGAGTTTGACAGAGGAGGGGGCATTGGTAGGCCACCAAACAGTGTCTTGTATGGAGCTCGGGATTCTTCGCATTTGCGTGGGGCACGGAGGACACAGAGGAGCAGAGCAGGATTGGCATTGCTACTGGTACCTAGGGAGATTCATTTCTTGGGTCCCTCAGGGAGGATTTGGAAGGGAGATCCATTCATTAGAGAGTATGGTGATGCGACAGTGGAGGTGATGGTACCGTTTGAGTATGGGCCGACCCATATGGATAGAACCTTAGGCCATCACACCCTGGGACGTGTAGGAGCATCCATCATTGGGAAGTGGTCTGTAGATGGGCATGGAGATGCATGGGGGTGTGTTGTAGCATGTCAGACTATGTTGTGGAGTAGGAGAGATTCCCATCGCATTGAGTACATGCAGTGAGTGACAGGTGCGGCGACGTAGGATGGACACATGACGGTACAGGATGGTATAGTTGTTACCGGGGGTATCCATTGCTTTACAAGGGCAGGTTGCGACATACAGTGGTTGGTCAAGGAGTGCAGTGATACTTGGTGGTATGCAGTGACACATGATGCGGAGCAGTGGGCTCTTGGAGTGTTGCCTCCAAAGAGACATATGAACAGGGGCAGTAGGTGTACCATGGGATGCAGCTCACCTAGGATCGATGAGGATCTTATTGATCATATAGAGACACCACGTTTTGCAGAGACAGGGCTACGAGGGTGTTATCAGCAAATCTGAGGCAGAAAGAGTGTCATCTGGAGGATTACTCTTGAGCATTCAGGTGGACTCTCGGTCACACCCTTTGGGACATACCTACCCATCATCCTCTAGTGTTGCTTATGGTCGCGGAGTGTTTGGTTGGTGCCCCTTGACACTCTCCATTTAGGCAGCAAGGCATGGGAGCCTCACCCTAGACAGTTGGATGAGATACCACGTGTCATAAATCGGGAGGAGACTCTTGAGTTGAGACACTTGGTAGGTGCACGAGTTGACGGGTCTAGGCATAGGGATGGCATGGTTGATTGCCAAGGTAGCATATGTTCCACCCCTGGGCTCATATTTGAGGGACGGTGGATGGTAGACTTCATCTACAGGAGGGTACCCAGACTTTGAGCAATATCCAGGTGTATCAGCAGGAGTTGGGATATCAGATATCGCGACATGGTCTGGCAGGAGCAGGGCAGGTATGCATACGTGGGACAGACTCCTGATACTTGGGGTCCACCTAGGGGATAAATACAGGGTCAAAGATGAGGGCCAAATGGGTTCTAGCAGGTAGCGGCGCTACGCAGCGGCATCCCGTGGGGAGTAGGATTTGTGAGCTCCCAGTATGGTTGGGGGATCCAGGGGTCTGTTGGGCAGGTGGATCACTCCACTTTGTGATGAGCAGGGACAGAGCAGACGGTGATCCAGTCCACCTTGGGTTTGAGACGTGGGGGAGCACTGAGACCTCCATTGCATGGCGAGGCAGACTTATCTTGTTGTTGCTCAGGGTCATGATTGACAGTGAATCGGGTAGATATCGACATCATGGAGATGCCCGGGCAGGGTGAGCTTTGACTTCACAGGTTTTTCGCCACAAGGCCCCAGGAAAGAGGGATATAGTCTGCACAAGATGGAGGTTATCTCATAATCAAAGTGGTACAACGACATCATGGTGGCACCTCTACGAGATTAGCAGGGGACCCGAGCATTACAGCTCTACACAGCTCGATAACCTTTAGGGGTGAGCTGTATACTACATGGGGTGATCATGTAGATCTTCCATTGGGCTTTAGCGAATCATCGATGGAGTGGGGGACTTCATTAGTATGGCAGGTTGGTCAGCGGGATGATAGCAAGAGGGGCTCATGTGAGTGAGACGCTATCTCTGTAGGCATTAGGCGGTAGCTTCGAGGGTTTACTCTTGGAGTGCGTGGGATGGAATACTTGGTAGGGAAACTTCATGAGGAGTTGGTCATAGTGCCACATTATCATGATTCCCTACTCACTAATGATGTTCATAGGGCTTCTGCTACTTGTTCTTGGCAGGATGGTGAGTGGAGCAAGGGGAGCTTCATGTTGGACATGATGGCTTGGGATCCAGGTATTGAGGGATCCCTTCATATCCAGGGGATGCAGAGGTCAGGGATGATTTAGTGGCGCATCTGAAACCCTAACACAACTTCGCAGTGACAGTGGGGAGCGTCAACTAGAGAGGATACTTGTTCAACCATTGCTTGAGGATAAGCAAATTTTGGCGGGGATGATTGTAATATCCCCAAATTAGCAATCAGCTAATTGTGATCTTAATTTTGATTAATTTTGGCAAATCCTAATGATGGGTGGAAATAAAGTGTGTAGGGGACCCACAATTAATAATTAGACCAAATAAAGTCTTTTCCTAAAGTCCCCAGGGGAAAATTGAGGCTCTAGTGGTGGGGTCGAGTTGGCCTTAGGTGGCAGCGTAGAAGAGGCACGAAAAGGACAGCGTGAGATTGGCTTGAGGGACGCAACACATGATTGGCCAAGGAGAGGCAGGGCAGGTCAAAGTGGGACCCAAGGCATACGTTGGGTCTCAATGAATAAAAGGAAGAAGGGGAGGTTCATTCGGCATTCATTCTTTCATCTTATTTCTCTTGTTCATTTTGACTGAAGCATGCTTGAGCCGGAGAGCCAAGTCTGCAATGTTGTTTAGCACACGAGATCTTCAAGCGAAGATCTCAACCTCTACCTCGGGGGACTTCAAGTGTCCGCTCAGGAGAGGAGTTTTGCATTTTGGTGAGGGAATTACACAATAGCAGCAATAGGAAGAGTGTATCCCCTTCAGGATTGCGCAGAGGTAGAGTAGATTGTTTAGTGATTGCGCAGTTCAGTTCGATGTGGGTGCCGAGAGTGTATAGAGCAAGGAGTTTCAACAGGAGATTTGGAGAGGAGGTTAGCCACCTCCTACCAAGGATTTTAGTAGCTCTCTGGAGGCATTTTCCAGCAGATTCATCCAGAGGTTCGATTTACCTAGCAACGTAATGAGCCAAGCCCAAGAGGGCCAAATTCCAAAGTCAAGCTTTGGGAAAATCCTTTCTGGGTTTTTCTGGGTTTATTGAGGAGAAGCCAAGATTAATTTGGCTGAAATTTCTAGGCAGGTTTGAGGCTTCAAACAAAGATCCTAATGCAGCCAGCAACTAAAGGAGCTAGAGGAAATTGGGCCGAAATTCCGGGGTCAACATCTGGCCAATTCCTTCGTGGGTTTTTGTGGGTTTGGTGAGTAGAGTCTAGGGTTAAAAGCCCAGAATTTTCTAAGCAGAGGAAGCAGCCCAACTAGCAGTCCGAAGTTAGCCAGCAACAACATTTCTGGGCTAGGCAGTGTAGAGACTGAGGCACGCAGAGGCACTTTTAGCCGGAGTTTTTGCTTGGGTTTGAGTTGTCCTCAACCTGCCTTGAGCAAGCCTAGCTGCAATCTTTTTAGCACCCCATTTGTACTCTTTCCCAGCATATTAATAAAATGGCTTAGCAATGATTTTGGCTCCAAATTCTGTGTTTTAATGGTGTTTTCATTATTGCTGTAATTTTAGTCTATTATTGTTTGTATTATTGTCATTTTCCCATTTGGGGATATTACAACTTGTGAAACGAAAGTGGATGAATGAATTAAACTAGTTTAAGCTTGCCAAGTAAATGTGAAATATTGGCTTGCGCCAAAAGAAAATTTGCAAGTGCTGTAATATATTGCCCAATACAAGTATTCAAGAAGTTGAAATAGCAAACATAAACCAATGTCAAATTTATGCCAAAAAGAAAATGGATATGAGTGCTATGTTAGAAAACTAATCATGCATGAGTGAGCTTAGCAAATGAGATTAACAAAGAATCTAGAGAAACTAAACTAACATATTGGTCCACCCACAAGCTAATAACATCCCTCCAAATTGGGAGAATGGATACCATGGTTAAAATCCCAAACTCCCTCACAAGAAAGCTAATTTTTTTATTAGTGGTTGGTTACAATCTAACAAGAGAAAAGAGAAAGCCCTCTTGAGAAGACTTCCCAAGGAAAACAAAGGAATTGTTTACAACATGCCACTTTCAAGGGTTAAATCCCTTCCTTAACAAGTGAAAATTACAACAGATGCCTTGCCAAAATCTAAAAATACAAGGGACTAATTTGCAATAGTCAAATCAGCCTTGAAAAAGTGGAAAATGATGCTTGAAGAAGGGAAGAAAAGCTTCCTAAATCCTATGGCCTTGTCAAGGAAAGAGGAAGCCTTGATATCAACTCAAGATCTTGTCCAAATCTGCCCCAAAAATTGACCACGGCTCCCTCAAAAGGCTGCCAAATACATGCTAAAGGTTTTGCAAGAAATATATTAATAGTTTTCGAGGGCTCCTCCTTCAAACTTGCCACCAAAATGAGTTTGTAAATCTGCTCAAATGGGCTACAAAACAGATCCAAATAAATATTTAAAAAGGCATAAAAGAAAGGAAATGATAATTTGCAATAAGTGTACAATAACTAGCTCAAGCCATGCAAGTAGAACTCCATACTTATCTAGTTAAAATCATGCTCTAGATAGCAAATAAAATCTTTGAAAGCACAAGATATTAATCAAGAAAAATATTGAATTTAATCTTATGTGATCTTAGTAGGCTAGAGGAAAATAAACTCCACTTTTCAACTTCGTTTGATGAGATCCTTAAGGCAAATCGATTGGGTCCTTCAATCCTTGAGCTTGAGTTCTCCCACGCCCAAGCAGTCTTTCAACAAACTATAAAAGAATTTTCTACACACTTGGAAATAGATATTAGCATTCATAAAGGTGTTAAATAGTACAATAGGTGAGAAGGCTAGAGATTCCTCCTAAAATCATCCAGTGCTTCTCACTCTAAGAGTATTTCTCTACTCAAAAAATAAATGACAAGAGAGCTTGCATATATTAATCCAAGATGAATCGAAAGATGATAACTAACATAATCCAAATTGCATATAGAAAGTAAAGCACATAAATCAAAACATCACCTCAATGAGAGAAGGAAAACACCCTTCGATATAATACCCCAAAGTCTTTATTGATAATGAAAGTACACAAAGGAGCAAAGCTTCCGCAAACACAATAGCTCATATCCAATTACAATATGAGAGCCAATGGCTCATTTAAATAGAACTATGGGAGCCAATCCTAATAAATAACCAATGACAAGTGGATAAAGGAGATAATCCCAATGCAAAAACGAATTTATACAAGTGGCACCATAATTTTCCAATGCTGGAGATCACTATCAAAACTGTTTCTTGATTAGTTGTGCATATCTCCCTTGAGAATCAGCGTTCATCCTTTGGTAACCTGTGTGTGTGTCTCACTGTTGCCACATGTAATTAGAGTGGAAAGGTGAGGGGGAAAAGATCCACTAAATCTGTTGTGCAATCCCATTTAATCTGCCACCTCAAATCTAATCAAACTAGCTCTGCGTGCTTGCTGGAGGTGACTGGCAGCATTGAGGATAATTTGTTGAGCGTATCTGATGGACTGTACTGTTGTAGCGTACAAGTGTAAGATGACTTGGGAGTGTATTGAAGATTGTTGGAGACATATTCCACTTTAATCTCAATCAAACATTTTGTTATCTGATAATTTCTCAAGCCTGCGTGGAAATTCCCTTGGCTGGTTGCATTGCACTTCGACTGTCCACCGTGTATGCTTTTAATTTGGCATGTGCATAAGTCTCTATGCTATGCGTACACTATGGAGAATGAGTGGTGGGTCCATTTACTACTTTATTCAACCTTATATAATAATTCCATTGACAATTGAATTAATTCTAACTTGAATTTGCCATTCGTAACAGTTCAACTTTGCCTCTTTGAGTTTTTTTGGAATTTTTGACTTCAGTTTGTTGTACATTATGTGGTGGGGCCCACATGCTTGCCACATCATCTTTTACTTCCCCTCAATATGCCTTGTCACTTGGTTGACTTATTTTGACTTTGGAAAAAATTATGAATTTTTCCAATTATTGATTTTTGTTTAATTTTTTTTCATTTTTGCCAGTGACATTAGGAAAATCGGCTTTTGAGGGACTATATGTTGTTTTTTGACCCTCAAAATAGGCCCTAGGATATTGTTGGGTCTTTGAGGATGAATTTTGAATGGTCACACGCCACAAACATTTCATAAGGCCACTTATTTACATCATTATATAGAAATTAATTAAAAAATCCCATTTTGCATGAAATTTTTAATTATTAAAAAATCCTACTTAGACCTAGCCAAAGTCCACGAAATTTTAGAGATGACCTAGAATGGTAATATATATTGACTCTAGACACTAAGACGCATTTGGGGCTCAACCTTCAAGACGTCACCCCGCCTTTGGGGTAATGCAATGAGTGAAAAAACCTAGAAAATTATTCACTGCTAAAAGGAAGGGATAATTAACCAAGTAAAAAAACACTCCAATGTGTACTCACTTGTTGATCGAGTCCCAACATCCTAGACCTATTACATGGCTTTATTCATCATGCTAGTGACATTTATACAATATCCCCGTAGGGTTGCGAAATCTGAGGACTGAAGAAAAAAATGATAAGAAGAAGAAGTAGAGTTTAAAAACTCTGTTGAACTGATGATATCTGATGGTATAAATGTCTTCTGGTTCATCCTTGGGCATGGAGTCTTCTCATTATCATCAGGTGCCACTCCAATGGTCAACATGTACAAAACTAATATTGTGTGTAATCATAAAGCTACTGCAACCATCATATCATCAAATCAATATAGATATACCGGCTTATATGATTACTCATGTAGCAAATGTCAAAGCGAAGGTGGACAGAATCACATAGATGATAAGGTCGGTGGGAGGTAGAGAAATAGGATGCCCACACATGGATGATTATGTGAGAAGAGGTACGAAAGGATGTAATCTAGTCCATGAGATCCTCTCTTCTAACCAAAATATAGAGATGTCAATGATTAGGCTCATAAAAGTTTGATGGATGGCAATCTCGGACATATTATTTCCATGATGGTCCTTATCATTTATGTCATTTTTTATGGCCTCCATAGTGTTATTATTAGTAGGAAAGGGAAACTGATGAGATGGAGAAACAGACATGTTTCCCATGATGATCACACTGGAAAGGGGAGATTACAGATTGATCATGATCCTAAGGGGGTGCCCAAGGAGGTAAAGTATAATCAATGAGGGGCTCATCCTTGATATTATATTTGGAAGGGGGAAAGGGCTCATTGCTACTTGAGATCATGTGACAGGAGGTGAGAAGAAATCACTTAATGAAGACTCAAGATGATGGCCAATAGGCAAAAGGTAGGATGAGGTATTACATTCAACAGGTTTTTCTTTCCTACCATCATAATCTAAAGCCTCAAGTGATTTGGACATAGAATCATACTTGGGAGAGATGGGAGCCTTATCAATTTCCTTAGTATCAACTATTGGGTCATTAGAAGGAAGCTCCAAAGGCAATAGTGAAAATCCAAACATCATAGTGCATCAAGAAAACTCCAAAAAGTTCATCTTGGCAACAACTGCGAAAAATCTCTCAAGAGATACTAATCCAATCCAAGTGATAACGTGTAATATTCCTAATTAGCACCGCTAATTGGAATATTTGATTTTTGTATAGTTTTGCCGACTATAGTTTGTTAATAAATAAAAGTGAGAAAGGGGGTCTAACTCACTTAAATAAAATAAAGTGTTTCCCTAGTAGGTGCAACGTTATAACTTAAGGGGGAGCCTTGGGGGTCCACACCACGTATGAGGGGAGGCTCACGTAGCTTCTAGGAGCTTCTGCGCAGTCTTATGAGGAGCACGTGGGAGAGAGAGGGACCACGTTAGGGTTTTTGAGGAGGGCCAGCGTTATAAAAGGTGGGAGAGCCATCTCATTTGGCATTCTTGTTGTTGATGATATTTGAGCTAGACTTTTGTCTTCTTGAGCATGCTGGCTGTTTAGCTTGTCTGCAGCACTGTTTAGTGCGTTGAGTGTCTCCGATCGGAGATCTCGCCCTTAGCCCCGGGGGAATTCGAGTGCCTGCTCGGGCAAGGTTTTTCCTTCAGTCTTTTACGGGAGATTTGGTTGTTTGTTTTGCGGAGGAGCTGGGCTTCTTTTGGTGACTGCGCAATCTCTGGGAGAGAGGACGCAGTTCTTGTTGGAGGTGTTCCGGTGCGGGGTTTTCTGCAGGAGTTTCAGTGAGATCCGGTGTGGAGGCTCAGTCTTTACCAGTTGGAGATTTTCCGGGGAGTTTGTGGCTCTGTTTCAGCATCTATCATTTGGCATCTGCGCTGGCCCTGGAGGGACAACGTAATTCCTTGAGGAGGGTTTCCTTGGTGATTTTCGGAGGTGGTCCATTTTTGTTATGGTTTCTGGGTTTGGTCCGAGTTGGCGAGTACAGGTGATTTGCAGATTTTCAGCCCATTCCGGCAAGGGGATCAGCCTCTAGTTTCAGTTCATTCCCGCAGCAGCAGTAGTTTACGGCAGTTTCCTAGCAGCTAGGAAGCAGTTTCTTGTGGCAGCCATTTCCTATCTTTCTGAGAGAGTTCTTCACTTGCCTTGAGCAAGAATAGGTGCTATCATTCTGATTATCCATTGTATTTCATTATATTCTCAGATTAATAAAATGGCTTAGCATTCCCGGCATTTTTATGAGTATTTGCTTTATGTTCTATTTCTGGCATTTTCCATATTGTCGTATGCTTGTATTGCTGTCTATTTCCCTTTCGGGATACTACAGTGGTATCAGAGCATAGATCTGGCTCAGCCTGTGGAGCTATCAGTCTATGAGGCCGAGGGATAGACCCCACATCTGTTACAGAGGTAAGAGATACAGGACATTGAGCATAGGTTGGAGAACACCTACGGAGAGGGGGACTGTGTTCGAGTGGTGGACACAGATCAGGAGCAGCCTGTGACAGATACAGATCAGGAGCAGCCTGTGACAGATACAGAGCAGGAGCAGCCTGTGGTGGACGCAGAGCAGCAGGATCCTATGGCAGACCAGGAGGATGCGAGGAGCTATAGGGATACGCTCCTCCAAACAATGCAGGATCTGTAAAAATTGTTAACTGGGTGAAGAATTTTTTTTTTATGTACGCTAATTGTGCCTGAATAAATCCATTGTTGCCCGCCCCTCTTCATTCCTTTCCTGTCCGCTACCAGTTTTCTGCTCTTCTTACTGCTTAGACGTGCTCTCATCCTTGCTGTCCGTACGCAGCCCCATCCTCTGTCTGCATCCTTCTCCTGCCTTCCTCACTGCTGTCACTGGCCATATCAGTCTCCATCCTCATTCGCAGCCTCCACTTATCCATCATCCGCAACCCTTTGCCATCTTCTCCCTCCTCCATTCCACGTTGCATCGTTGTTTTGACGGTTGCCTCTTGTACGCAATCCTTTTGACCTGCATAACCCAACAAAACAAAACCCAAAGTATTCACGCTTTTCTTTTCCATTTCGATTTTGACTTTTTTTTTAGTTCAACATTAACATTAGATTTCATTTTTTTGTTTTAATTTTAGATTTTAATTTTTATTAATTTTTGGGCTATAGTTTATTTCTGAGTTTTAGAGTTTTCAATTATTCTGAATTTGTCTAGTTAGTTAGTGTTAAAGTTTGATTTATTTCTAGGATTTGATTTTTTAGTTTTTAGATTTTGAAATTTTAAGATATAAAAAATAATAATAATAATAAAATTTCAAAATTCTTAACTTTTTCATTTTTTTAGAACTTTAGCTTTAGTTGTATATATATTTTTGTTTTTAGTTTTATTAACTTTAGATTTAAAAAGGAAAATATAAAAAATATAAAAAAAATTAGAAAAGGGTCAAAGAACTTTAATAAAGTGGTTTTCGATCTAAATTTTGCATAGTCAAAAGTGAACTTTAAATTTCTTTTTATCTAAAGTTTGGCTATATATTTTGAATTGGAATTACTTAGAATCAGTGTGGAAAAAGTCGGCAAAAAGTCCCGAATTTTTCCCTGAGCCGACTTTATCGGCCGACTTTTTACCGACTCTTTCATCACTGAAAAAGTCGCGATTTTATCCTCGAAGTCACTACTTTTTGCCGACTTTTTTCAAAAAATCGTGAGTGAGGTAGTTTCTTTAATAATTTTTTTTTTTTTTTTGAAAAAATCGGGATTTTTTCCAAAAAATCGGGACTTTTTCCAAAAAGTCGAGATTTTTTCAAAATATGAATATTTTTTTATTTTTTTAGTTTTTCCGACTTTTTGCCGACTTCTTCAAAAAACACCCGACTTTGTCGAGTTTTTCAACTTTTTGACCCTCGCTGATTTAATCCCGACTTCGACTTTTTCCACATTCCTTAGAATATCATTTAAATTCAAAAATATTGGAAATGTCTGGCATTTAAATTCGATGGTACTCTCATGATAACATAATTGTTTCTAAGTTTAAATTGTTCGTTCGAAGTATTTTCATGCTTAGCCGTGGTTGATGATCGTTGAGCTATCTTTAATTGTAATTTTAAGTTGCTTGAAATTGGTGAGTAATTGTTTTAGTCAACTTTGAGAATATTTCAGGTGATGATAAATTTCATGTCTTTATTGAACATTGTTAATGCATAATTGTGAGGGGTTTTATTGAATATCATTGTGGTGGATTGATTTTTCATAGCAGTGGTTATTTATCAATTACTTGATTTTAATTTCATAACGAGATATTTTGACTCCACAAGGCACTGGTTTTAAACTTCAAATCTAATTGGATCTATAAAATCTCGTTAATATTAACAAGCAGTTGCTCATTTAACTGTGTCTCCTGAATTGGTTGGTTTTCAACCAGTTCTCCTTCTTCATTTTCGTTAAGGGTCTACCTCTCTTAGTCTGCAAGGAGACAGCTTAGATAGAGAGATTGGGGATCAGGGGGGCAGCCCTCGATCTGAGTCGTTATCGCGGTGCCTAAACATTCTGTGCGATAACATTTTTTGGCGCCGTTGCCGGGGACCAATTTATTGGACTTTGGCTTTACAACATTCATCTCTTTATTCATCTTTCATCTCAGGTATTTGAGTTAGCTTCCTGTCCTAGTGGCGACTCCATTGGCTTCATTTTCCACAAGAATTTGTACTAGAAGACATCCAAGTAGCTTGCTTAATCTTACTCCAGATCCTGAAAGGGTTCTGAGAGTTCGATTACACAAGCTTTCTTCTCGTACACTTCTTGTTAATCTTGGCCAGGAAGCTCTCTTTGATATCCACTCTCTTTTTTGTGATTCTGTTCAGCAAGACATCATGGATATCTTTGCCCCGTGTAACTTTACTAACATTCGAGGTTATCCTAATGATTACCCTGAACATGGCATGGAAAGGTTACCTACTTTTCAGGGAAATAATGCGGTTAGTGTCAAAGATCATTTGTTTGCTTTCACTAGTTGGTGGAATAAATTTGCGGTCTTAAATAGCAATTTCGAGGATGTAAAGATGAAGCTTTTTATTCTTACTTTTGAGCAAGATGCTATCGAATGTTTTATTGAAAAACCTGATAATTCATTCAATACCTTTAACTCAATTATATTTGCCTTTAAGGATAAGTTTGGCGATAAAAGGGAAGATAGGCATTTGGTAAAAGATATCAGTACCATAAAAAAGAAAGAAAATGAAATGATTGAAGAATTTAGCAGGAGATTTAATGGTATCCTTAGGGAAATATCTCAAACTCATAAGCCTCTTGATGGATCTCTTCTGAATTTTTACATTGATGTTTTTAATTCTGATACTCCATCTGAGTTAAGGCATGCTAAAACTGTTGATTATAAGGCTTGTCAGTCTTTAGATGAACAACTTGAAAAGGATAAAAGGGCATCAAGGAAGTCTGAAATTCCTGGTTTTGATAGGGCTTCGACTAAATTGAAAGGGCCTAAAGGTAAAGAGCCTCTAGAAAATGATGATGACTGTTAAAATCGAACAACTAGGTCCAAACTCCATGTTGTGATGCTCAGATGAAGACACCAATATTTTTATTGGATTCCTCCTTCGAAGAGGTGAAAGATCGATCTAAAGATCATCTTGATCCGATGAGCAGAACATTTATTTTGAATTTATTTTTAATACTTTCAAAATATGTGTAGGTCGGCCTTAAGGTTTTATACCCCCAACAAATGTGTCACACACCCTCAATGATTGATATAAATAGTCAACATTGGAGGACATTTCAATCATCTCATCACACACACCCTCATGATCAAGAAATGGATGTCGTAAATATGGATAATGTCGTAAATCTAGATGATGTCGTAAATCTAGATGCCGTAAATATTGATGATGTCGCAAATCTGGGTGATGCCGGAAATGGATGCTGTAAATCTGGATGATGCCGGAAATGGATGCCGTAAATATGGATGATGTCGGAAATCTGGATGTGGGATTCTTTTGTTGAATTATGTTGATTTTTGATGAGTTGTCTTTAAGGGTTGTGTGTGTGACACTTCTGGTTGGCTGACCGTATTGAGACTTTGTTGGTTGAAGCATCCTGTTGACTGTCGTAACGCACCAACACACTTATATTTTTCTGGCTTGTCTTTTGTCGATCTACTGGTATGTTCTATCAGCACTTTACTTTCTTGTTTATGTGATTGCTGACTAACATTGGGGATAAAAGTAAAGTTGCATCAAGCATAGAACATCTTCAAAAATTTACATGGTATTGGAGCTGAGGTGAACACAAAGCCCTATTTTGTAGCAATCACCGAAGAAGAGGATGGGTTCCTCAAACTACAATGGCTTTAAGGCTGATCAAAAATTCACTGGGAAGGATGACTTCCATGCTTGGAAGATGACATTGGATCTTAATTTGGAAGACCAAGATGTCATGGACTATGTGCAGGGTAAAATCCAAGAGCCTCCATCCAATGCAACTGCTGCTGCCAAATCAAAGTACAAGAAGGGGGAAATCAAAGCTAAGTTGATGATCAGGGACTCAATTCATAAGAGTCTGGTTACCTACATCGCTGAGCTAGGTCACTATGCTAGAGAATGCCCTTTCAAGAAGGTCAAGAAAAGGAAGGCTCCCTCCGGCGGAAATGGGCAACCTTTCAAAAGGTCAAGAAATTCCAGGTATGAGGAATCAAATGTTTTTTATGATAAAAGAAATGAATTCATTCTTGTATCTGCCCTCTTTGCTGCATCTCCAGCTGACACTATGGATGTCTAGTTGATAGATAGTGGTGCCTCAAGGCGCATCTTTGGGTTCAAGGAAGCACTTACTGATATGGTTGAGAAGGATACTAATCTACAAATTATCCTTGGAGATAATGCCACATATCCCTGAAAGGGACAGGGACTGTGACCCTCCACTTGTCTCAAGGTCAAGTCCTCCGCCTGCAAGATGTACTATATGTACCTAATTTGAAGAAGAACCTTGTGTCTATTTTGGCCATGGAAGACAAAGGTTTCAATGTGGCATTCATTGATGGAAGGTGCACATGTGGAAGAAGAGTTTCAAGGAAGCTATCACGATTGGGTTTAGAGTTGGTACACTCTACCAAGTTGGAGGAAGTCCACTGGGAGCGATGACATGTGATACTATCCGACAGACTAAACTATGGCACTGGAGGTTTGAACAACTTTACTACAAGGCCCTTCCTGAAGAAAGGAAGGTGGTGACGGGGATGTCTGAGTTCTCAAATAATCATGAAGGTGTATGTCAGGGTTGTGCCGAAGGAAAGCATACAAGGGGACCTTTCCCCTCAAGTGTCACGAAGACATCTGATGTCTTGCAATTAGTACACTCTGGTTTGTCTGGTATGCTGCCCGTGTCATCCTTGGGAGGATGTTCTTATTATATGAGATGAACGAGTTCAAGAACTTTTGTAGAGGAGCTAGCATCAAGAGGGAGACCACAATGTTTGTGGGCTACAACGAAACTTCGAAGGCCTATAAAGTATATGTGTCTAGTCGAAGGGAAGTGGAGATATGCCACGATGTTACCTTTGACAAAGATGCTTCCCTAAGGAAAGTAGTCAATCTTCCGAGATCTGAGGAAGATCATGAAGCAAGGCCTAGAATTCAAGAAGAACCGAAGGATGAGACGATGCCCGATGCTGAAGGACCAATGGACCCGATTGATCCACCTCCTTCAATAGGGAAGAGACCATCATGGCTCAAGGGCACTCTCGAGGATGCCGAGGGACATATGGCCCCAAAGGGGGACATTTGTTTAAGCAAGAAGCTAAGTATATACCAAGGGTATCTAGCAGCCATGAGTACTATTGTACAATCTGAGCCTGGATCTTACGAGGAAGTCGTAAAGCATCAAGTCTGGAAGGATGCTATGCACGAAGAGTATGAGTCCATAATGAAGAATGATATCTAGGATGTGATTCCAAGACCGGAGGACAAAGCAGTTGTCACCTCGAAATGACTCTACAAGATCAAGCATGGATCTGATGGAAGTGCTAAAAAGTTCAAGGCAAGATTCATTGCCCGTGGCTTCTCTCAAAAGGAAGGCATCGACTATGATGATATATTTGCACCCATGGCCCAATATACCACCATCCGATCTATCATAGCCCTTGCTGCTACGCAGGGATGGATTCTTCATCAGATGGATATGAAAACCGCATTTCTGCATGGTGCGATAAAGGAAGAGGTGTATGTGGAGCAACCTCTGGGGTTTGAAGTCCAGGATCGGGACACCCATGTTTGCAGGTTGAAGAAAGCCCTCTATGGGTTGAAGCAAGCACCCAGAGCTTGGTACGAGAGGATAGATAGCTACCTGATGAAGCCAGGCTTCACTCGTAGTAATGCTGATCTGAACCTTTAACTCAAGGTTGATAGAGAGAAGCCTCTCATTCTGGTGCTGTATGTGGACGACCTCTTCCTGGCAAGTGTTGTCCCTCTCATTCATCAGTGCAAGAGGGAGCTTGCTGCTGTGTTCGAGATGAAGGACCTAAGACTGATGCACTACTTCCTAAGCCTGGAGGTCTGACAGAGACCTGGCGAGATTTTCCTTTCTCAAGGAAAAATACATTGTGAAGCTTCTGGAAAGATTTAGTATGATGGACTGTAAGTCCATGTCGACACTAATCGAGCTCAACTTTAAGAAGTTGAGTGGCAGCGCTACTGGGCCCCTACTAGCAAATCCTACTGAGTATCTTCAACTTGTAGGGGCCCTGATGTTCTTAGTGAACACCCGTCCAGACGTATGTTGTGCTGTGAACACTTTGAGACAACACATGGTTGATCATAACATTCACTGGGTTGGTGCCAAGAAACTCTTGACATATCTCTGAGGCACGATAGACCATGGGCTGAGATACACTGCCAGGAGTATGACAATCCATGGATATACTGATGTCGATTGGGTTGGCAGTGTGGTGGATCGCAAGAGCACATCTGGATGCTACTTCACACATAGATCTGCTTCGGGCAGGAAACTGAAGTCGGTAGCCTTGAGCACTGCTGAGGCCGAATACATTGTAACATGTATGGCCTGTTGTGAAGTCAATTGGTTGCGAAAGCTCTTCAGTGAGTTGTTCGAGCATGTGCTAGATGCCACCGTTATCGTTTGTGATAACTAGAGAGGGATTTGTTTGTCATAGAATCTCGTGTTCCATGAACGATCCAAGCATGTTGATGGCTGGTACCACTTTATCTGGGATATGGTACAGGGAGGCTTTGTAAGGCTCGATCATATAGGAACTGATGAGCAGGTCGCGGATATTCTCACAATGCCCTTGGGGAAGGTCATGTTCCTAACCTTCTGTGAGAATCTTGGTATCGTGGAACGACCCTATTCTGAGGGTCTTGTTGGACGATAAGCTCTGGGAGCTATGGGGGGCTTTGGAGATAGCTTCTCAGAGCTATAAGCAACCACAGGGCTAGGCTTGCTGAACCTTGTTGGTGTGCTTGGGCCCCACCGTTATTATGATTGAGTTGGTTCGCCTCTCATGATCTATGCCCTGTATGCATCCTACCCATTTGCGTTCTGGACACATGGGAAGTACCTCTCATTTGGCCAATGAGGTGGGAAAAGCTAAAGACTAGTAGCAAAGACTGATGGAAACATCAGAGATTGCCATACTCTCTATCTAGGATGACACGTGTCCAACCACTTGATCTGGGATCAAGTCTGGTGAGGTTTCGGACCTCCTACTGACTTCGGGTCAGATAAACCAACTTCGAGTTGGTATGTGACTCTTTGAGCCCATGTGAGGTTTCGGACCTCCTACTGACTTCGGGTCAGATAAACCAACTTTGGGTTGGTATGTGACTCTGAGTCCATGTGAGGTTTCGGACCTCCAACTGACTTCAGGTTAGTGAGACTAACTTCAGGTTAGTATATATGACTCTCTTGAGTCCAAGTGAGGTTTCGGACCTCCTACTGACTTTGGGTCAAATAAACTGACTCTGGGTTGGTATGAGACTCTTTGTGAGTCCTAAGGAGGTTTCGGACCTCTGGGCTAAATCTGTCAGCCAAGAATGATGTCTTTGTGACTGACCCACTTCTGTTCTGAAATAAAGAGGCCAACAAAGCAAGTTACGGCGGGATGACGCACGATGTTTGATTGCACAGGTGGATGGAGTTCTCCCTAGTTGAGAGGGAGTGTTAAAATCGGACAACTAGGTCCAAACCAATGTGGAAAAAGTCGAAGTCAGGATTAAATCGGCAAGGGTCCAAAAGTTGAAATACTCGATAAAGTCGGGAGTTTTTTGAAAAAGTCTGCAAAACTAAAAAAATACAAAAATATTCATTTTTGGAAAAAATCCTGATTTTTTTTTAAAAAATTAAAAAATTATTAAAGAAACTACCTCACTCAAGACTTTTTCGAAAAAGTCGGCAAAAAGTCGGGACTTCAAGGATAAAATCGCGACTTTTTCAGGGATGAAAAAGTTAGCCGATAAAGTCGGCTCCGAGAAAAATTCGGGATTTTTTCAAAAAGTCGAGACTTTTTGCCGACTTTTTCCACACTGGTCCAAACTCCATGTTGTGATGCTCAGATGAAGACACCAATATTTTTATTGGGTTCCTCTTTCGAAGAGGTGCAAGATTGATCTAAAGATCATCTTGATCCAATGAGCAGAACATTTATTTTGAATTTATTTTTAATACTTTCAAAATATGTGCAGGTCGGCCTTAAGGTTATACACCCCCAGCAAATGTGTCACACACCCTCAGTGATTGATATAAATAGAGTCAACGTTGGAGGACATTTCAATCATCTCATCACACACATCCTCATGATCTAGAAATGGATGCCGTAAATATGGATGATGCCGTAAATTTGGATGATGCCGAAAATGGATGTCGTAAATCTGGATGATGCCGAAAATGGATCTCGTAAATCTGGATGCTGTAAATATGGATGATGTCGTAAATATGGATGATGCCGGAAATGGGTGTCGTAAATCTAGATGATGCCGTAAATATGGATGATGTCGTAAATCTGGATGATGCCGGAAATCTGGACGTGGGATTCTTTTGCTGAATTATGTTGATTTTTGATGAGCTGTTTTAAGGGCTATGTAATATTCCTAATTAGCAGTGGCTAATTGGAATATTCGATTTTTCTCAATTTTTCCGTCTATAGTTTATTAATAAATAAAAAGGTGAGTAGAGAGGGTCTAACTCACTTTTTGGAATAAAACCCACTCCCTAGTAACACAACGTTGTGACTTAAAGGGAGCCAAGGGGGGCCAAGCACCACGTAGAGAGGGGGCCCACGTATGCACTAGGAGAGACTGCGCAGATGAGGAGGAGCACGTGGCAAGAGGGAGGCTACGTTGAGGAGATAGGCCTTAGGGTTTGCAGGAAGGCCAATGTTATAAAAGAGGGAGGAGCCTCCTCGTCTCATTCATTCGTTGTTGATGATATTGAGTTGGTCGTTTGACTTCTTGAGCACGCTGGCTGTTTAGCCTGTCTGCAGCACTGTTTAGTGCGTTGAGTGTCTCCGATCTGAGATCTCGCCCTTAGCCCCGGGGGACTTTGAGTGCCTGCTCGGGCAAGGTAGTTTCTTCAGCATTTTGCGGGAGGTTTGGTGTTTGGATTTTGTTGTGGAGCCGAGCATTCAGAGAGACTACGCAGTCATTGAGAGGGAGGACGCAATCCATCCAGGAGAAGCTCCGGATTGGGATTCTTGCAGAGGTTTTGAGCCAAGAGATTGAGCAGAGATCAGCCTTTGCCTTTGGGAGGATTTTGGTGGAGTCTGAGGCCGTATTTCATTCATTCCTATTGAGCCTCTGCGCAGAGCCTTGGAGGCCAGCGTAATTCCCCAAGGGGGTGTTTTTTCGGGGTCAGCCATTTCTGATATGATTTATGGGTTTTGCCGAGATTGGTGAGTAGAGGAGGATTCCAGATTTTCAGCTCATTCCGGAAAGGGGAACAGCCCCTAGTCATCAGTTCATTTCAGCAGTAGCAGCTACACGACAGTTTTCCAGCAGCTGGGACGCAGTTCAGAGAGCAGCCATTTCCTGTGTATTTTGAGAGTATTTCTTCACTTGCCTTGAGCAAGTTTAAGTGCCATCACTCTGATCACCTATTGTACTTCATTATATTTCTCAGTCTAATAAAATGGCTTAGCATTCTCTCTCTATATTTCTGGATGATTTGTCGTACATTCTTTCTATGCTATTGTATGTCTGTTGTACTGTTATCTTTATATATTTTCGGGCATTCTAGTTCTATACCACTTGGTGTGTTTATCTTATACTCTTAGACAGAGTCTGGAAAGGGCCAAGTAGCCTCCAGATCTCACCCTCTTCTCAGAGGTGAAATATCTGGTAAACGCCCTCCCAGTCCATCTTTGGTTAGAGTTTGTTGTGTTTTAGAGATATCCCAAAAACGAGATATTACAGTGGTATCAGAGCATAGTTCTGGCTCATCATGTGGAACTAGTTGTCCATGACACCGGGGAAGAGGCCATATATTTGTTACAAAGGCAGGAAGTACAGAGATCGTGAGCGTAGTTTGGAGAACACCTACGGAGAGGGAGACTGTGTTCAGGTGGTGGACACAGAGCAGGAGGAGCCTGTGACAGACGCAGAACAGGAGGAGCCTGTGTTAGATTCAGAGCAGAGAGAGCCGATGGCAAATGAAACTGAGGCCAAACAGTTTGGGGAGGCACTCCTCAAATCGATGCAGGATTTAGCGAGGCAAATTGAGGTGATGGGTCAGAGATTCACCGTTGTAGAGGCTAGACAGCGTGAGACCCCACGGGTATTCCAAGTAGGTGAGGGATCAGGTACATCCCACCATTTGCTGGAGCATGGTGCTGCTCAGCGTGATACTACTCAGCCGATGGCTTCACATGCACCTACACACTCTACCATGCCCACTTTCTTGGGAGCAGACACAGGGGCAGGAGCCCAGCAGGAGGCAGAGCCTGGACACATGGGCGATTATTTTGCAGAGTATCAGGCCTATGGGCAGGAGTTCAGGGATGCTCTCTCGTTCAGAGATTTTGTTCAGCTCCAGCGGGACAGTAGACCCCGCAACCATCATAGAGGGCACTGGCATTATCATGATGGAGATACCCACCGCACATCTAGCAGATTCCATTTGCCTACGTTTGATGGTTCATCAAACAGTTTGGCAAAGTCTTGGGTGGAGAAGCTGGACATCTATTTCCAGCTTAACCAGATGTCGGAGACGGAGGCCATCAAGGTGGCAACATTACATTTGGATGGTGAGGCCCAAGACTGGTGGTTCCATAGAATGGTTACACTCGGACATTCTACAGTGACGACATATGTCGAGTTTACCAGGAGGATGATGGAGTGATTTGACCGGAGGGATCCGGAACAGCACTTTGTTGAGTTGACGAGGCTCAAGCAGACTGGGAGCCCCGAGACATATATTGCAGATTTTTTGAGGGTTTCAGTGATGGTGCCAGATCTATCCACGGCACGGATGATCTATATGTTTGTGGAGGGGTTAGCAGAGCCACTTCGGGGTCTAGTCAGATCTACTAGACCAGCTACACTCCAGGATGCTATTAGCAGGACCTGGGATTTACAGGATGCATTGCCCAGGACTCGAACACCTTACCCCCAGAGACAGGACTTCCAGCCCAAGGGGAAGGATGTGAGGATTCCGCCTCCAACGGGGAATCCAAAACGGGCACAGACAAATGATGATGCCAGGAGGGAGCTGAAGAAGAAGCGGTTGTGCTTTACTTGTCAGGAGCCGTGGGCACCAGGACATAGGTGTGCTGCTGGCAAAGCACACTTCATTGAGGTCTTCTCCGAGGATAGTGGGGAAGAGGATGAGGAGGATGACAAGGAGGCAGGAGATAGTCAGACAGCCCAGGATCAGTTGCCACCTCCACCTCTAGGAACAGGAGGTGCAGCTTTTTCTCCCACAGGAGAGACCCTTGCAGCATTGCGAGGAGTTCCCAAGTATTTGACGCTGCGCATACGAGAGACAATACGTGGCCAGCGAGTATCAGTTTTGGTTGACAGTGGGACAACCCACAACTTCATCGATGCACAGATGGTCGAGCGGAGAGGTATACCGACCAAGAGCTTCGACGGATTTTCAGTTTTGGTCCTAGGAGCTCAGACGATGCAGTGTGCCCGGTATGTTCTAGAGTTAGCAGTGACGATGGGTACCTACACCGTGACCGACCACTTTTTCGTGGTCAACATACCGGATACCAATGTGGTACTGGGTGTTCAGTGGTTGATTACTCTGGGGAAGGTCACCACAGATTAGGAGGCCTTAGAGATGGACTGGGATGATAAGAAGACCGGGAAGCATGAGAAGATTCGCGGGATGCACACTTACCCACCTCAGACTGTTTCAGCTCACCGGATGGAGGCAGATTTCTGGAAGGGGGACATAGAGTGGGCGGTTGAGTTGCGGGCATTAGAGGCAGGGACCACCGGTCAGGCAATTAGTCCTGATATACAGGCCATCCTTGACAGGTATGATGCAGTGTTTGGGGATATACCACCAGGTCGGCCACCGGACCGAGGGTTCGAGCACACCATTGAGCTTGAGCAGGGCATTCAGGCAGTGATTACTACCCCCTATAGGCATCCCAAAGCCTATCGGGATGAGACTGAGTTGGCCATCCAGGAGTTGCTGGCTCTTGGGCACATCAGACCGAGCACGAGTCCGTTTGCTTCTTCCGTGGTGTTGGTGAAGAAGAAGGATGGCAACTTGAGGATGTGTATTGACTATGGGGCCTTGAACAAGAAGACCTTGAAGAACAGGTATCCTATACCCAGGATCGATGAGTTGATGGATGAGCTGAGAGGAGCCAAGTTCTTCTCAAAGATTGATTTGAGATCAGGGTACCATCAGATTCGCGTGAGGGAACAGGACATTCCCAAGACCGCCTTCAGGTGTCATTATGGGCACTTTGAGTTTTTGGTTATGCCCTTCGGGCTAACCAATGCCCCAGCTACTTTTCAGTCTTGCATGAACCATATCTTCCGCAGTCATCTGAGGAAGTTTGTATTGGTCTTTTTCGATGACATACTCATATATAGCAGGACTTGGGAGGAGCATCTCCAGCATATAGAGGCAGTATTACATATCTTGGAAGAGCAACAATTCTATGCTAAGCTCTCCAAGTGTGAGTTTGGGATGACGGAGATGTTGTATTTGGGTCACATTATTGGAGTGGACGGGGTGAGAGTCCATGAGGAGAAGATCAGGGCCATCAGAGATTGGCCGGAGCCGAGGAACGTGACGGAACTTCGAGGATTCATTGGCATATGTACTTATTACCGGAAGTTCGTCAAGAGTTTCTCACAGCTTGCTGCACCCCTTACAAATTTGACGAAGAAGGGGGCATTTAGTTGGTCGGATACAGCGCAGCAAGCCTTTGACAGGCTCAAGGAGGTGATGAGTAGCTGCCCAGTGCTTGCATTGTCGGATTTTACGCAGCCATTTGTTTTAGAGTGTGATGCATCGAGAGAGGGGATCGGCGCAGTATTGATGCAGGGAGGACACCCTATAGCCTTTGAGAGTCGGAAGCTCCTTCCACACGAGAGGTTGTATTCTATATACGACAAGGAGATGTTGGCCATTATGCATGCATTGGCCAAATTCCAGCAGTATTTAGTGGGTAACAGGTTCAGGGTGAGGATTGATCACAACAGCCTCAGGTTCTTTTTGGAGCAGAAGCAGCTACAGGAAAGGTAGCAGAAGTGGATCAGTAAAATCCAAGCATATGACTTTGACATTGAGTATGTCAATGGTAAGAACAACGTGGTAGCAGATGCCCTTTCACGTAGACCAGCCACGTTGTCTCTTATGAGCTTGGATACAGACTGGAGGGCTCGACTTTTCGTACAGTACTCCAAGGACAAATTTGCATGTGAGGTTCTGGATGGACAGGTGGCGGATGACAGGTACAGGGTGGTCGATGAGATCATCTACTACAGGGATTGGATCTTCTTGACTGAGGGATCTCAGTTCAAGAAGAAGATACTTCAAGCATCACATGATTCACCATTGGCTGGCCATCAGGGGTTTACCAAAACCTACAGGGCCATTAGAGAGAGGTTCTCATGGAAGGGCCTCAAGGAGGACGTACTCCAGCACATCAGGGAGTGCGATGTTTGCTAAAGGAACAAGGGGGAGATGAGCCATCCCGCAGGATTATTGCAGCCTCTTCCCATTCCGGAGGGGAAATGGGAGAGTATTTCGATGGACTTCATCACAGGGTTGCCCATGGTGCAGGGCAAGGATTGTATCTTTGTCGTTGTTGATCCACTGACAAAGTATGCGCATTTTTTCGCCATATCTGCGCACTACATTGCAGCACAGGTGGCCGAGCTGTTCTTCAGAGAGGTTTTCAGGCTATATGGTCTTCCTAAGACCATCATTAGTGACAGGGGCAGCCGCTTCATGGGCAGATTTTGGCAGGAGCTTTTTCGGTTGGTGGGGACAGAGTTGACACCGAGTACTAGTTATCACCCACAGACAGATGGACAGACAGAGATAGTTAACAAGTGGCTGGAGGGCTACTTGCGTAACTATGTCAGTGGGCAGCAGCGAGCATGGCTGAAGTGGCTACATTTGGGGGAGTATTGCTACAACACTACACATCACATGTCCATTGGTATGTCTCCATTCTACGCTTTATATGGATATCACTCTTTGTCTTTTGCTGACGTGATGTTTGGTGCTAGCAAGGCTCCGAGAGCCAAGATTTGGATCCAAGAGAGTCAGGATATTCTCTGAGCTCTCAAGGATAATATGGCCACAGCGCAGAACCAGCAGAAGCTATATGTTGACAGAGGTCGGGTGGAGAGACAGTTTGAGGTAGGGGACTTGGTCTACCTACGATTACAGCCATACCGACAGTCGTCGCTGAAGCAGAAGGGAGCTGAAAAGCTCAAGCCCCGCTTTTATGAGCCATACAGGGTGATATGCAGGATTGGACAGGTTGCATATGAGTTGGAGCTGCCCCAAGGTAGTAAGATTCATAACGTTTTTCATGTATCATGCCTGAAGAAGGCACTGGGGCAGCAGGTGACAGTGACAGATGAGCTACCACCCACAGATGATGAGGGGCATTTAGTGTTGCAGCCAGAGGCTATTATTGATACTAGGGAGAGGCAGCTACGGAGCAGGACAGTCCGGGAATTCCTAGTGAGGTGGAAGAATTTACCGGATGAGGATGCCACTTGGGAGAGTGAGAAAATTTTGCAGCATCCATCACTTTAGTTGCTTGAGGACAAGCAAAATTTTGCCGAGGGAGACTATAATATTCCTAATTAGCAGTGGCTAATTGGAATATTTGATTTTGCTCAATTTTGCCGTTTATAGTTTATTAATAAATAAAAAGGTGAGTAGAGAGGGTCTAACTCACTTTTTGGAATAAAACCCACTCCCTAGTAGCACAACATTGTGACTTAAAGGGAGCCAAGGGGGGCCAAGCACCACGTAGAGAGGGAGCCCACGTATGCACTAGGAGAGACTGCGCAGATGAGGAGGAGCACATGGCAAGAGGGAGGCTACGTTGAGGAGATAAGCCTTAGGGTTTGGAGGAAGGCCAACGTTATAAAAGAGGGAGGAGCCTCCTCATCTCATTCATTCGTTGTTGATGATATTGATTTTGTCGTTTGACTTCTTGAGCACGCTAGCTGTTTAGCCTGTCTGCAGCATTGTTTAGTGCGTTGAGTGTCTCTGGTCAGAGATCTCGCCCTTAGCCCCGGGGGACTTCGAGTGCCTGCTCGGGTAAGGTAGTTTCTTCAGCATTTTGCGAGAGGTTTGGTGTTTGGGTTTTGTTGTGGAGCCAAGCATTCAGAGAGACTGCGCAGTCATTGAAAGGGAGGACGCAATCCATCCAGGAGAAGCTCCGGATTGGGATTCTTGTAGAGGTTTTGAGCCAGGAGATTGAGCAGAGGATCAGCCTTTGCCTTTGGAAGGATTTTGGTGGAGTCTGAGGCCGTATTTCATTCATTCCTATTCAGCCTCTGCGCAGAGCCTTGGAGGCCAGTGTAATTCCCCAAGGGGGTGTTTTTCGAGGGTCAGCGATTTCTGATATGATTTCTGGGTTTTGTCGAGATTGGTGAGTAGAGGAGGATTCCAAATTTTCAGCTCATTCCGGCAAGGGGAACAGCCCCTAGTCATCAGTTCATTTCAGAAGTAGTAGCTACATAGCAGTTTTCCAGCAGCTGGGACACAATTCAGAGAGCAGCCATTTACTGTGTATTCTGAGAGTATTTCTTTACTTGCCTTGAGCAAGTTTAGGTGCCATCACTCTGATCACCTATTGTACTTCATTATATTTCTCAGTCTAATAAAATGGCTTAGCATTCTCTCTCTATATTTCTGGATGATTTGTCGTACATTCTTTCTATGCTATTGTATGTCTGCTGTACTGTTATCTTTATATATTTTCAAGCATTCTAGTTCTATACCACTTGGTGTGTTTATCTTATACTCTTAGACAGAGTCTGGAAAGGGTCAGGTAGCCTCCAGATCTCACCCTCTTCTCAGAGGTGAAATATCTGGTAAATGCCTTCCCAGTCCATCTCTGGTTAGAGTTTGCTGTGTTTTAGAGATATCCCCAAAACGGGATATTACAGGCTGCGTGTGTGACACTTCTGGTTGGCTAACTGTATTGAGACTTTGTTGGTTGAAGCATCTTGTTTACTGCCGTAACGCACCAACACACTTATATTTTTCTAGCTTGTCTTTTGTCGATCTACTGGTATGTTCTATCAGCACTTTACTTTCTTGTTTATGTGACTGCTGACTGACATTGGGGATAAAAGTAACGCTGCATCAAGCATAGAACATCTTCAAAAATTTACAATGACCCTATGAAAAAGTTAATGCAAAAGCTTGAAAGCATGGAGCTTAACCAAGCGAAATTAATCTCTGACCATGCTAAGGAAATAAGCACTTTGCAGTCTAAGTTGGTCCAAATGGAAAGGGCTCAAGCGCAAAATTCCCAACCAAGAAATCATAATATTAATAGAGGTAATAATACTTGGCAGAAAAAAGGCCAGCCTAGTGAGCGGAGACCTCCTAATCCGCTTGAATCTACTAATATGGATGATGAAACTCCACCTTATTGTAGAGCTTGTGATGCTTTGCATGAAGAGGTTACTTGTCCCATTGTTAAAAGAATCATGAATAGTGGAATGTTTGGGGCAAGTAATCAGATAAATGTTGTTGGTAAGGAGTTTTCTTTGTCTATGGAAGATTGGATGGAAGTTAAGGAAAATAGTCAATATATTAGGCCTTTTACATCTTCGCATAGTATCAATAATTTTGATCATGAGAAGGATTTGATGATTGAATTATTTGGTGAAAAGCCTTCTCCCGATCAAGTTTTGGAAATTTCTAAGGGCAAAGGATTAACTTATCAAAGAAGGGATAAAGAGCAAGGTAATAATCAAACTCCCCATCGAATTTTTAATCCTAGTCCTGGTCTGAATATTGATTTGGGTGTATGGTTAAGTAATGCTAAGATCTTGGTGCCTGTCACTGAGATGTTAAAGCTTCCCACTCAGAGGGCTAAAGTTTTGGATGTTCTAGGAGTTTCGCATGTTAATGTTACTCAAGATAAGACTCCTGAAGTTTCTTATCAAGATGCCCCTATATATCAGCAAAAAATGGAGTCAGATAACATGGAACATCAACCATTTTTTGTTACTTTGATGGTTAATAGTTATAAATTAAATAATTGTATGCTAGATTCTGGTGCTTCAGCTTGTGTCATGACCAAGAGGGTAATGGAACAACTTAATTTAAGAGTTTCTAGACCATACTACAACATATGTGCCATGGATTCTAAGAAAATTGAAGTTCATGGGTTAATCAAGGATTTGCAAGTTCATTTATCGGTTTACCCTGACATAATGATTGTTATGGACATAGTTGTATTTGATGTTCCGGATGCTTGGGGTATGTTGTTATCTAGAAAGTGGGCCTCTAATCTAGGAGGAAGTATTCAAATGAACTGGTCTTATGCTATGATTCCTTCCCCTAGAGGTGAAGGGTTTGTGAAGCTAACTAGAGAGCCTGAAAGAAGATTCCATGTGGAAGATCCTAAGAGACCTCATAATGAAATAATTAAGGAACAACCTGACATGGGGAATTATGCTATTATGTCTAATTTCATAGTTCCTTTAGATGACAAGGTTGATGAGAAGTTTGAGGAACTAAGGGATAAAATTTGGTACATGCATTTTGATGGTGCAGCATCTAGGTATGGTGAGGGTGTTGGAATTGTATTGAAGTCTCCCCTTGGTCATATTTTTAGGTTTGCCTATAGACTTGAGTTCGATGCAACCAACAATGTGGCTAAATATGAAGCCTTGTTGTTGGGATTTGAGTTGGAAAAAGCTTTAAGAATTAAGTTGCTTAGTATCAAGGGAGACTCTGATTTGGTTATCATGCAAGTTAAGAATAAATTTACATGTACAAATCAAAGGTTAAGGAATTATCGAAATGTTGTGTGGGATGTTATGGAAAACTTTGATGCCATTAATCAATGTTCCACCAAGTCCCCTGGAGATGGGAGCGAGGGGGCGAGGGAGCGCGGGAGCGGCCTATGCAAAAGCTCCCTACCAATTTTCAAGAAACGTGGGGGGACGTCAGAGTCATAAAAATTATAAAATATAAAAATATATATAATATTATAATATTACATATGATATATCATTGGAAAATTTAATAATAAATATTTATAATGCAATTGTATTTTTCATTTTTGCAAGGAATGTTTATACAATCATCATACACCTACATCATGAAAGATAAATCATAAATGATAAAATTTAAAAATTATAAATCGATGAATGATGAATCATCTAACTGAAACAAATTTAAAAGTTAAAAGTTAAAACATACATCATAGATTCATATGTAACTTCGTAACTGTATAATCATTAATGTAACTACTAACAATGTACAATGAAAATAAAGTTTAAGATATCATATGAGTCATGACATATATGATATTATATCAAGATTCAAAATAAACTTTAAACTGAAGTTTACAACTCGAGTCTGAAACATAAATATTAAACTTAAAAGCAAATAAGTTTAAAGTTATGTTTGCAACAGTGAAACATAAAACATAAAACATAACTTCTTCCGACTGTGGGCTTCTTCCGGCGGCTGTGGCAAGTGCTAAAGGTTGGGCAGCAAGTGTTAAGTGCAGATGATACAATGATACAATGAAAACAAATGAAACCTAAAAATTAATTTAATTAAACAATCGATTATTAAAATATATTTTTTATTTTTTTCATTTAATTTTTTTTTTAAATTGTGGGCCCCACACGCCCCCTCACGCTCCCTCCCATCCCCTCACGCCCCCTCACGCTCCCAAAAGCACCCTCAACCCCGTCCCCTCACGCTCTCTCTTGTCCCCTCACGCTCCTTCACGCTCCCTAAAGCACCCTCGACCCCTCAATCTAAGGAAACGTCTCCTTTGACGTCCCCCTTAATTTTTTGATTTTTGGGAGCGTCGGGAAACGTCCCCTGGAAGTCCCCAAGACCCCGGAGCGCGAGGGGGCGAGGATTCTAGACCCCTAGGTGGGGGGGCAACGTGTCCCCAAGTAGAGCCAGATGTTGACCACTCTGTGTCAACGACCCCATAGCAGTACATCCCCCATTTTCGCAAATGGGACTCATCATTTTCGAGGTGTTCACGCGATTTAGATTTCATCAACAGTTGACAGTTTTATAAATGATGTAAAACCATTCTGCATGTTTATAATGTAAATGATCTAAGTAAGACCACCATGTATGTAACAACCTAGGTAAGCCTAGTATTTTGGTGATAATTTCTATCCTAGGAGGTTTTTTGTCTCACTGATTCATTTGTGTTTTGTGTTTCTTGATACAAGTGATCAACAGAGTTTTCCCCTCCAGCCTCACCCCAAAGCTAGGGTGGATTTTGTCATCAAGATGCTAAGTGAGTCCTAGTGTTTTCTATCGAGTCTTTGTAAAAGTAGTTTGGGAATAATCCTAGCTAATTGGCTAGATTATTTTATTACAAGCTGCTTGGTCTACTAGATCATGTTTTGAGTCACAGAATTGGGTAGCTACTTGAGAGTCTATATAAATGGGTATTCCCCTTTTATGTGTCTAAATGTATTTATTTTATGTAAAGAGGGTTAGAAAAATAATTAAATCCCCTCTTATTCCATTAATTAAATTTTCTGGCCAAATTAATTAAAAATCCTAAGCCAGAAATTTAATTAATTTTAAATCCTAGGTGAGTTAAAAAAATTTCAAAAGCAAAATTCGTGGGTCTTTAAAAAATATATTTTTAAAGGTCCCAAGGCAAGGGAATATTGAGAATTTCAAGAAATTTTGGACCCTTGGGCCTTGGTGGTCAAGTCAAAGTCAAAATTTTGAGGTAATTAACTCAAAAATATTATTTTTGAGTTAATTAAAATGGAATTAAATGATAAATTCGAATTTCCTCAAAATTATAATTTCGACGGTCTAAATTAAAAGATAATTAAATATTTTCGACGGTCGAGATTATTTTGACAAGGATCAACCGAACTAGTTGTTGGAGATTTTATCTTATAAATTAGAAGTCTTTGTATGTCACATTAGGGGAATTTTGAGGTCTAAAATGGGCCTCCTAAGGAAAATGTACAATCAAAATTCACTTTATGACAACCAATCACATTTTAGGGGATGACATCATCCCTAATGGTTGAGGTGGCGTTGCTAGAGTTAAAGGTACTTACTTGTCACATTCTCAATGGTGGATAAAAACTCATAGTTAACCATGGTAATGCTCTAAGTACTTTTAAAGTCAAAGTAAAGTACTTATAATAAATGTCATTTCACACTTTTTAAAGAAAAATATATTATTGTCATTTCATATTTCTTGAAAGAAACAATGCATATCCCTATACATTTATTATATTATTTTATTTTTATATAGTATATTAATTACATGTTATTATACAATTTAAATAATATAAATTTCAATTAATAGCATATAATATAATTAAGAATTTATAAATTTATATTTATATTTTATTTTTAGTTATTTAAGTACAAAGGACAAATGAATTAGTTGTTCAATGATAATGACTTTTTCTTGAGAAACTCATTCTCATTTATAGTCACACTCACATCACTACAATTTTTTTATTAATTTTATTTTGGTACAACTTTTGAATTGAATTTAACTATAGTTACATGGATTTTGGTGCAAAAAGTGAATTGCAAATTCATAAATATTATTTTATTGGTTTAGCTATTATTTTATTATTTCCTTAGGAAGCCCATTTTAGACCTCAAAATTCCCCTAATGTTTGCACCCGATATTTGAATCGTGCACTTGTTCTCGGAAGCTTTTGTAATATTTTTTATGAATAAAGCATAAAGATTTTGGGGTTACAGACTTTGGTGTTTCTTTTCCAGATCTATGTGGTGATATTGTCTCTAAACTTTGCTACTTCTATTGGCATTTTGATGGTTGATGGCCTTTATGGATTGATCTGCATATAGGTATCTTGTGCAGTTTTCTGGGTTTCTAAAATTGCATTTTGATTTGATGAAAATATCAGTTATCTATTTTTCTAAAAGGTCTCATGTTTATTTTTTTAATCTCTATCAATCTAAAATTCACATCTAAGTGTGCAGAGATCATTTTTCAAGATTTGAGCGTTTGGGGAAGTCTTTGGTTAGACCAACGGACTCTCAGATTTCAGAAAATTTGAAAAAGCTCATTGTTTCCTAATTCCCAAAGTTATCTTACGGAATTTTTTTTTTACAGGGTCTTCTTGGGCTTGTGCCTCTCTTAATTTCGCTTTTAATTTAATTGTGCAAAATGGTTTTAAATCTGGCCATGAGGGCTCTTTATCTGTAAAATAGCACTGTAAATTCTACAAATATTCACCAGGGTTTAAGGTTTTATTTTCTGTGCATATTTTCTGAGTTTCTGGGTCTCTTGTTTCTGGTCTTGTGCAGGGCTTACAAGGAGATTCTCAGGAAAATTTTAGATTTGAGCCAGATCTAGGCCCTGGAGGGTAAGATCTAGCCTCAGGATCAATTTGGTCGGCAGAACTGGCCTCAGGATCAGTTTGATCGGCAGATCTGGGCGTGATTTTGCCTCAAAGTGTAAATCGCAGGTGCATTTAAATCAATATCTTTCAAATTTGAGTTATACTGGTAAAAGTTATTAACTGGGTGAAGAATTTTTTTTTTATTTTTTATGTACGCTAGTTGTGCCTGAATAAATCTGTTGCTGCCCTTCTTCATTCCTTTCCTGTCCGCTGCCAGTTTTCTTCTCTTCTCACTGCTTGCACGTGCTCTCATCCTTGTTGTTTGTACGCAGCCCCATCCTCTGTCAGCATCCTTCCCCTGCCTTCGCTGCTGCCACTAGCCATTTCAGTCTCCATCCTCTTCCACAGCCTCCATTTATCCATCATCCGCAACCCTTTGCCATCTTCTCCCTCCATTCCACGTTGCGTTGTTGTTTTGACGGTTGCCTCTTGTAAGCAATTCTTTTTACCTACATAACCCAGCAAAACAAAACCCATAGTATTCATGTTTTTCTTTTCCATTTCGATTTTGACTTCTTCTTTTTTAGTTCAACATTAACATTAGATTTCATTTTTAGTTTTAATTTTAGATTTTTATTTTTATTTTTATTTTTGGGCTATAGTTTTATTTCTGAGTTTTAGATTTTTCGATTATTCTGAATTTGTCTAGTTAGTTAGTGTTAAAGTTTGTTTATTTCTAAGATTTGATTTTTTAGATTTTAGATTTGAAATTTTAAGATGTAAAAAAAATAATAAAATAATAAAAAAATTTCAAAATTCTCAACTTTTTCATTTTTTTAGAACTTTAGCTTTAGTTGTATATATATTTTTGTTTTTAGTTTTATTAACTTTAGATTTAAAAAGGAAAATATAAAAAATATTAAAAATTAGAAAAGGGTCAAAGAACTTTAATAAAGTGGTTTTGGATCTAAATTTTGCATAATCAAAAGTGAACTTTAAATTTCTTTTTATAAAGTTTGGCTATAGATTTCTGAATTGAAATTACTTAGAATATCATTTAAATTCGAAAATATTGGAAATGTCTGGCATTTAAATTCGATGGTACTCTCATGATAATATAATTGTTTCGAAGTTTAAATTGTTGGTTCGAAGTATTTTCATGCTTAGCTGTGGTTGATGATTGTTGAGCTATCTTTAATTGTAATTTTAAGTTGGTTGAAATTGGTGATTAATTGCTTTAGTCAACTTTGAGAATATTTCAAGAGATGATAAATTGCATGTCTTTATCGAACATTGTTAATGCATAATTGTGATGGTGTTTTATCAAATATCATCGTGGTGGATTGATTTTTCATTGCAGCAGTTATTTATCAATTACTTGATTTTAATTTCATAACGAGATATTTTGACTCCACAAGGCATTGGTTTTAAACTTCAAATCTAATTGGATCTATAAAATCTTGTTAATCTTAACAAGTACTTGCTCATTTAACTGTGTCTCCTGAATTGGTTGGTTTTCAACCAGTTCTCCTTCTTCATTTTCGTTAAGGGTCTACCTCCCTTAGTTTGCAAGGAAACAGCTTAGATAGAGAAATTGGGGATCAGGGTGACAACTCCCGATCTGAGCCGTTGTCGCAGTGCCTAGACATAGTATGCTAAGGCAGCATTCCCAAGAAGTGACAACAAAGTAGATGGCGTGTTAGGACTTACACATTCAAATATTTGTGGCTCGATTTCCACTAGAGCTCTTAGTGGTGACGAATACTTTGTCACCTTTATTGATTATCATTCCAGGAAAACCTGGATCTACTTCTTGAAGACCAAAGATGAAATCTTTGATCGTTTCAGAGAGTTTAAAGCTCTCATGGAGAATGCGACAGGGAAGAAGATAAAGGTGTTTTGCTCAGATAATGGTGGAGAATATATTGATAAAAACTTCACATATTTTTGCACAAAGGAAGGCATCAAAAGAGAATCGACAACTCCATACAATCCGCAGCAGAATGGGGTAGCGGAGCGGAAAAACAGAACCATAGTTGGGGTTGCAAACGCTGTTATATGACCAGGATTTGCCCAGATATTTAGGAGCAAAGGCATGTAACATGGCAGTGTATATTTAGAACAAGACTCCTCATAGAGCATTCGGGAAGAAAACACCAGAAGGAGTCTTCATAGGGAAGAATCCAGAAGTTAGTCACTTAAGGATTTTCGATAGTGTGGCTTATTGCCACGTGCCAGATGAAAAATGTACCAAATTGGATCAGACTACAAAGAAGGGGTTTCTCGTCAAGTATAGAGAGACCTCAAAGGCATACAAGATCTACATTCCTAGCAGTGGGAAGATTGTAATGAGATGAGACATGAAGTTCATGGAGGAAGATTTTAGGAGATCTCGTGAGATGCCTATGGGTGATCAGAATCAGTAAACAAAAGCTCCTTTGGTCCAACAGCAGGGGCAGCTAGTGGGATCGGCAAGAGGACAGTCACAGGGATCGAGTACAATGACTAGTACCAGTATTTCCTCAGGGGTCGGAGATCCAGGGAATTCTCAGCAGACGGAGTAGCAGCTAAAGGATGAGGAGGAGCTGGTTGAACCTCCCACCACTAGTTGAGCCAGCAGAGAAAATTGTCAGACATTGAGAGATGTAGAGGAGTTTATTGGAACTCCTAGGATGAACAAAAGACAACACAGACAGCCTGACATGTATCAAGTGTTGGTGGCTCAGGTTGCAGAACCTTCTATCTTTCAAGAAGCCGCACAACATCAGGTGGGTACATTTCATGGTAGAAGAGTATAGCTCTATCATGACGAATGATGTTTGGAAGGTAGTGCCAATGTTGGAAGACAGATCAGTTGTAGGTTCTAGATGGATCTACAAGATCAAGTGCGTTGTAGATGGAAGTGTGAAGAAGTATAAGGCTAGTTTCATGGCAAAGGGGTATGCACAGAAAGAGGGAATAGATTACGAGGATACTTTCGGCCCAGTTGGTAGATACACCTCTATTAGGTCAGTTATATCCGTAGCAGCTCAGTTGGGATGGCAGATTCATCAAATGTACGTCAAGACAACATTCTTGAATGGCGTGATAGAGGAAGAGGTGTACTTAGAAACGCCAGAGGGCTTCGAGACTCATGAGAAGCACACATGTGTGTAGATTGAAGAAAGCTCTATACGGGCTCAAGCAGGCTCCCAAGGCATGGTATGGTCCGATTGACAGTTATTTGCAACAGATGGGATTCGTCAAGAGTGATGCAGATCGCACCCTTTACTATTTGATGGTAGAGGGTCAACTACTCATTCTAGTTTTGTATGTGGATGATCTCTTTTTGACAAGATCATCAGAATTCATAGAAGATTGCAAGAGAAACCTAGAAGCAGAGTTTGACATGAAGGATTTGGGGTTGATGCACTATTTCCTGGGATTGGAAGTGCGGCAGAAGGATGGGGAGGTCTTCCTTGGACAAGGAAGATACACTACAGATATTCTGAAGAGATTCAGAATGCAAGATTGCATACCCATGACTACACCCATGATCACAAATTGGAAGAATATAGAAGCATCAGATGACAAGGATGTCGACCCCACCTTGTATAGACAGCTCATTGGATCTCTCAAATATCTGGTAAACACTACGCCAGATATTTTCTTTGCAGTCAATACCCTAAGTCAGTTCATGGTAAATCCAAAGAGGGTACTTTGGGCAATAGCGAGGCAGATTCTAAGGTATGTGCGTTGCACAGTCATGTATGGGTTGAGATATACTCGAGGGAATGACGTCAAACTATGTGGGTTCATAGATGCAAATTGGGCAAGCAGTTCAGTGGACAGAAAAATTACCTCTGGGTATTGCTTCAGTGTTGGATCAGGGATGGTTCTTGGTGTTGCAGGAAGCAAAGTCAGTAGCATTGAGCTCTGCAGAAGCAGAGTATATGGTAGCCAGCACAACTACGTGCAAAGCTATATGGCTTCGGAAGCTGCTAGTAAGCTTGTTCAAGAAGAGGATGGACACGACTAGTGTCTACTGTGATAATCAAAGTTGCATAAAGCTCTCTGAGAATCCAGTATTTTATGATAGGTCGAAGCACATAGATATTCGATGTCTTTTCATCAGAGATTGTGTACAGCGTGGGGTGTTGATTTCTGGTAGCATCAGATGTGATCTAAGTCTTAAATTTTGGAGGGAGGCTTAGACACATGTATTCCAAAATACCCAGAAAGCATTTTGGGAAATTCCACCTAGATGGGGTTTTATTAAAATAATTAATTATTTTTAATGGGAGCCTAAGTCTAAAATTAGGGAATTAAAATAATTAAAGTATATTAATAGAACTGGGTGTGAAACTTCTAGAAAAACACAAAGATCAAGTCAATATGATCTAAGTCGTTGATTATGTTTTAATCTGGGTCGTTGGTTATCCATCAAGAAGATTATAAGGACTTCGATGTGCATTTGGAAGACATATCGAGAGAGAGTCTAGAGATTGATTTCTCAAGTGAGCAGCGCAGAGCAGCCAGAGAGATCATCGAGTTGATTCTTGCAGCGAGGGGCCAAGATAATTCCGGTTGGAGAATTTTCCTGAGCCTAGAATAAATCGCAGAGAAGGCAGAGAAGAGGACTAGAAGAGGTGGCGTAAGTGCTACACTGGGCAGCGCAGAGCCACACAGAGGCGGTGTTGAGCCTCTGAAGGGAACCGCAATTTTTTTGAGGATTAGTCAAATAAAGTGCTGGAGAGTCGGGGTGTGAGACCCAAGGCCCAGAAGATCAGCATCCAGCGAATAGAAAGATCAGCCGAAGGGAGTGATAGCGGACGCAGTACCCAACCAATGTGGCACAGATCTGTGCAGAGGCAGCACAGAGGCAGCGTGGGGCTTGCTAGTTTAAGGTTGGGTCAGTGTTGAATCTCCAGTGTTAGTGCGAGGTCATTTTCTCACTAACTCTCTGTCAGTTATTTCTCTATACGGGTGGCCAGTAAGGCGTCCTAGATTGTATTCAGAACTACTGCTTAATAATACAAACCCTCAGTTGTTGCACCAGTTTTCCCGCATTGCATTTTTCCGAAGACATTTGTCCAAAAATAATGGCGTCATATGTGTGTCTATTTCTTCTTGCTAAGTTCTTGTTTCCGCTTATAATTTTTTATGTAGTGAAGGTTGCAGTGTGACGTATTCAGTTTTTGTCGTAGAAAACAACAGATAAATTGCGAAGTAATGAATAACAATTAGGTGAATATCTTCCAGTTGTTGCAATAGGATTCCAGATTTAGGAATTTTCACATGGTATCAGAGCTGTCATTAGTGTGAGCGTAGCGCAGGTGAAGAAAGAGAGCAGGCCAGAAGAGTTCAACGTTGAAGAGAAGGAGGGAGATCGAATACTTGCATGGGCAACAGATCAAATCCCTAAGGGATTGCGCAATCCAAGCCAGAAGGGCAAGATTCTCGAGGAAAATTTCTCTCTGAGTGAGTCGACAGAGAGGTAAGATTTCCAGTTCGTGATTTGGCAGCAGTAGAGGGTGCAGCGCAGAGCAGTCTGCTGGTGGGACACAGCTTTTCTGCAGCATTTGCTGAGGCAAAAAAGAATCAGAAGAAGAAGACACTTTTTGAGGGAATTTCTTCCTCGGTGAATTTCGAGCCAAGGAATTCTAATTCTCAATTACTGAGCAGCAATGTTGAGGAGCAGATCTACTAACTCCAACAAGGAGTGCGTAGACCAGCCTAGCAGCTACGCAGAGGAGAGAGAGGGAGCAGTTCGACATTATTCAGATAGTAGAGATGGCAACAAATGGGCTTGAGAGATCAAGACCGATTGGAGGGTGCCTCCAACTGTGATCTAGCAGGCAAGGATCACTTGTCTATTAGACGAGCAATATCTCAAAGGCCTTTATCTAAAATGTGGTAGTTGTCCTCATAGATGCAGATCCAATGAAAGCCTACAAGAAGAATATGGGGAAGGCTAAGCGCTTGATCCTCGACGGAGTGAGAGATCATGTAGCATGTCACATCGCTGACAAAGGGACTGCCAAGGAGATGTGGGATGCCTTAGCGACATCGTATCAAGGATCTTCCGAGTAGCGGAAGATGTAATTGCAGGAGAAGATGCGATCTATGAGGATGCAGAAGGGAGAACGCATTGATCCATTCCTTGCAAAGCTTCAAGAAACCAGAGATTAGTTGGCAGTTGTCAGATCCGCACCTCAGGCCACCAAGATGGTCAGATTGGCCTTAAACTCTGTATCAGATGAATGGCAAGTCTTTGTCCAGAGCATCCTGGGGAGAGAAAGGTTTCCTGATTGGAAACAGATGTGGGTTGCTCTTCAACAGGAAGAGATGAGGCGAGATATGATCAAGTGAAAACTTGCTGGCAGCAGCAGCAGTGGGTCGAAGCCCAAGGAGGAGGAAGAGAATGCAGCCCTTGCATCTAAGGGGCATCAGGAGCAGCGAAGGCAGAAGAAGGACATCTCAAAGATTAAGTGTTTCCAGTGTGGTGAGTTGGGTCACTACGCTACTCAGTGTCCTCTCAAGAAGAAGGACAAGAACCAAAAATATGATCCGCAGGCTGCAACTGCAAGGATCGAGTAGGAGGAGTTCGCCATGATTGCCCACATATCTCTAGGGGAGAATTGGGGTGATTTAGAGCTGTAGTTTGAAAGAAATGCAATTGGGCGGGATCCTTGAGGAGTCCACCTCATGGATCAATACCTTGCTATGGGAGCCCAAATCAGCAGTAGCAAGATGGACTAGTGTCAGGTTGTGCAGAGGAGTACCGGAGTGATAGCGCAGTGGCTAGAAAGCGTGAAATTCTGAGCAGCGCAGAGCAGATTTGTCAGTAGTGCAGGAAGGCATAGCGGAAAGTCAGTAGCAGCACAGCAGCTTCAGAGGGTCAGCGCAAAGACTAGCAGCAGTCAGATCTTCAGTATTAGATGCATCATGTTGAACACTTAGTTCAATAATTTTGGATGTTTTTTTGCTGCAACAGCAGAGTTGTAGTACAGATGCAGTTGGAATAAGTTTGCAGGGTCAACAGCAGCATAGATGCAGCTGGGCAGTAGTGTCAGGCATCAGCAGCGCAGAGGGATATGTTAGAGAGTTAGTGTAGTGCTTCAGCAGGAAGTATTACTAGAGCACATTCCTCACTAAGAAGGAGTGTTGATTTTTGGTAGCATCGGATGTGATCTAAGTCTCAAATTTTGCAGGGACGCTTAGACACATGTATTACAAAATACACAGAAAGAGTTTTGGGAAATTCCACCAGGATGGGATTTTATTAAAATAATTAATTATTTTTAATGGGAGCCCAAGTCTAAATTGAGGGAATTAAAATAATTAAAGTATATTAATAGAAATGGGTGTGAAACTCCTAGACAAATACGGAGATCGAGCAATATGATCTAAGTCGTTGATATTGTTTTAATCTGGGTCGTTGTTTATCCAACGAGAAGATTATAAGGACTTCGATGGGCATTTGGAAGACATATCGAGAGAGAGTCTAGAGATCAATTTCTCAAGTGAGTAGCGCAGAGCAGTCAAAGAGATCATCAAGTTGATTCTTGCAATGAGGGGCAGGGATAGTTCCGGTTGGAGATTTTTCCTAAGCCGGGAATACATCGTAGCGAAGGTAGAGAAGAGGACGCGGAAGAGGCAGCGTAAGGGCTACGCTAGGCAGTGCAGAGCCACGCAGAGGCAGTGCTAAGCCTCTGAAGAGATCTGCAATTTTGCTAAGGATCAGTCAAATCCAGTGCCGGAGAGTCGAGGTGTGAGACCGGAGGGCCAGAAGATCAGCATCCAGCCAACAGAAAGATCAGTCGAAGGGAGTGACGCAGTCCCCAACCAGTGTGTTGCAGATCTGCGCAGAGGTTGCATGGGGCTTGTCAGTTCAGGGTTGGGTCAATGTTGGATCTCGAGTGTTAGTGTGAGGTCATTTTCTCACTAACTTCCTGTCAGTTATTTTCTCGATATGGATGGCCAGTAAGGCATCCTAGTTTGTATTCAAAACTACTGCTTAATAATACAAACCCTCAGCTACTCTGGCATTGGGTTTTTCCAGGGACATTTGTCCAAAAATAACGGCGTCATATGCGTGTCTATTTCTTCTGGCTTAGCTCTTGTTTCCACATATAATTTTTTATGTAGCGCAGGTTGCAGTGTGATGTATTCAATGTGATGGGGCAGTCCAGCTACAGTATGTTCGCATAGGATAGCTAGTTGCAGACATACTCACGAAAGCTCTAGGAAGAGCTAAGTTCGTCTATTTCAGGGAACAAATGGGTATGGTGGAGAACCCGTTGAAGTAGCAAGGACAGGTTACTTTGGATGATTCTTAGTTGCAGATGTTGCAGTTGCAGTTGCAGCAGCAGCAGATGAGAGGGAGTTGCAATGCAAATTCAGTGTTGGCAGTAGTTCAGCAAGGTCAGCAGCATCACAGATGCAACTCATATCAGAGATGCGCAGTGATTGGAGGGCAGCATTAGCCACACATTAGCAGCGTAATAGGGGATGATGCAGAGACAAGGTGTTGTGGCAACAAGTGCAGCACTAGAACACATTCCTCACTAAGAGGGAGTGTTATTTTTTGTAGCATCGGATGTGTTCTAGCCACGAAATTTTGTGGAGAGGCTAGAATACATGAGTTCTCCAAAACCCAGAAATTGTTTCTGGAAATTCATCCCAAAAGTGTCTCAATTAGATTATTAACCAATTTTTAAATATTTCCTAAGTCTAAACTTAGGTAATATTGTTAATTAATCGGTATTAATTGAGATAAATGAGTATCATCTAGAAACTCACACATATCGACGGGGAATTAATTTGGGCCATCGATTATGTTTTAATCTTGGTTGTTGGTGCTCCAACAGAAGATTATCAGAAGAAGTCGATGGGTAGATGGAGAACACACCAGTGCAATTACTCAGTTGCCTAGGCAGTTCGATTTTCTCAGTGGCAGTGATTCAACAGAGAAGACAGAGTCAAAGGTGAGTAGCAGGTGGTAGAGGAGGGCAGCAATATTCCAGGAGGAAGTTTCCAGTTGTTGGAAGAGGCAGTAAGAGGAAGGCCGAATTTCACGAAAACTCTACATAGGGACTGCGCAAAAATTGATGCAAAGGCTCCAGCGTGAGGAAAGGGAGTCAATCTCAGGGGAATAAATTAGCGGTGGAGTGTGAGAAAATTCTCACAAAAATTTTGCCATTATTTTCCTCTTATTAGATTGCCAGTAGAGCATCTAAATTTCTTGTAATCAGAATTGCTGCTGAAGAATAATAATAAAACCCTCATCAGTTGCACCAATTTTTCCGCATTTCGTTTTTTTGGGGACATTTGTCCAAAAATAACCGTGTCAATATTCTTGCGTGTGCTACAATTTCTTAGTTTCTAGTATTTTATTTTCCGCATTATTTCTATGGTGAAAATAGCAGTTGTGATTTTATTCATTGTTTGTCATAGCAAATAAACTGCAAAATTATATTTACAGTTTGAAAAATAATTTCCAGTTGCTACAATAGATAAAATTTTCACAATATAATGATGGACTAGGGTGGGGATCAGGGGAAGGATTCCAGGCCACATGCCATGGTATAAGGGTAGCTATAATAGGAGAAGCCCACACTTAGGTATATGGGTTTAAGAGGGAGAAATTGTGGTACATGAGTTACCCCGGCCTTTGTGTTTCCACCCTTCTTTATATGCCTTTTGGCTTTGATTGATTTTTCTTCATAACTGCTCAGGGCTCAAGGGGATGAGAGCATGATGTGTAGGATATAGCAGTAAATACCCTCTTTAAGGGAGGCATTTCATTTCCCACCAGGGGTTGGGACAGTGATGGGTTCCTTAATGTGGCGACGGCTCATTTAGGGCCCATAGGAACCAGGGTGATGGCCATAGATAATGGGTAGAGCTCATGTTTAGCTTTTGCCCACGTGCTAAATTTGTATGTCCTGGCCATCTTTTGCATTTTGTGGTACATTTCCTGTTGTAAGTGGCCAAATTATACTTCTTTTCTTTTTAGCTACATCAACCTCCGGGGCGTTATTCCAAGCCCGACCCAAGGTGTGGGCAAGGCACGGGGTAGGATAACCCTTTGTGGACCCAGTGGACAAATGTGGAAATGGATGGGAAAGGTGATAAATGGGTTCAAAATGAGCCGAAGGGAGTGAGGTATATGGTATCGGGAAGCGGGACCACACAAACAAAACCGGGATGTCCCATATAGTGTGAAAATTCCTAGTTCTAAACATCTAATGAATCCTACTGCAACCATCCAAATTACTTCATCTATTATCTAATTTGCTTTACACAATTATTTTTTAATACATTCATGAAATATCGAAGCAATCACTGAAGCAGCCTACACTAGAATAATTATGATTCTAAAAAAAGGAAACTGAACAAGGAAATCATTCACACATATGACACCTTTATTTTGGAATAAGTCCCCGGAAAAACCCAATGCGGGAAAACCAATGCAACAGATCTGAGTGTTTTATTATTATGCAGTAGCAATGTCTGAATACATCTCTGAATACCCCTAGGGTGATTCCGTTACAAAGAGAAATATTGGCAAAAGAATTTGTGAGGATTTACCTCACTCAATCACCGAATTTCCGGCTGATCTGGATGAAGAAAAACCTGCCTTGGGGAGGCTCTGCGCAGTCCCAGTGCTGCAACTTTCAGCCTCTGCGTCACCTCCTTCCAGAGTTAGCGTTCAGCCCCAGCCAAGTCATTTTGCCTCTATGGACCGTGAGGAACAACCTCTTAGTTCTACTTTCCAGATCTCGGCCTCCAAAACTGATCCACCAGCAAAATTCTAAAAACCCTTCCTCTGCCTCTGCGTGAACCTATGCAATCACTGTGCCATCCCTCTTCCTTCAGCGCTGGCTTTGGATAGATCTCTTTTGCCTCTCTCTGACTGATGCTCCACCGGCTAATAAAATCTTTTCCCCTCTGGATCTTATTTCTGCCCCTCATTGCTCAGATCTCTAGTTCGAAATTCTCAGCGAACCACGCCCCAGAAATTTCGATCTTAGATCAATTCAATGTCTTGGTGTATTTTCCAAATGACCCTCAAGCCTTCCTTTATAGTCTTCTCGTTGAGATATCAATGGCCCAGATTAGATGTCTAATCAATGGCTAAGATCATAACATGACTTGATCCATGTCCTCTAGAAGATTCACACTTTGTTTTATTTAATACCCTTTAATTATTTAATTTCCCTAAGTTTAGACTTAGGGTCCCCATTAATTTTTCAAAAAAAATAAAATCCAAGTGGAATTTCCACAAACTCTTTTTGGGTTCTTTGGAATACAAGTGTCTAAGCCTCTACACCAAATTTGAGACTTAGAGCACTTTCTGATGCTAAAAAAATCAACACTCCCTCTTAGCGAGGAAAGTGCTCTAGCAATAATGCATGTTGCATACTCCTCTGACCCTGAAGCATCCTCCGCGCTGTTGAAGTCCTTCAGTCTCTGCGCTACTGCTTCCACTGTACTACTGCCCATGATACTGCCACTATCACTGTTACATCTGTACTACAACTCCCTCTCAAGTGTTGCATATGTATGCTGCTAACATTGCATCTACACTGCAACTCAATTGTTGAGAGAAACAATTGAAACTCACCTAAAACTGAACAAGTGTTCAGTGGATGCACCTCGGTGTTGAAGAATCTGACTTCTGATAGCTGCTGCGCTGACCCTCTGATGCTCTGCGTTGCTGCTGCTCTGTACTGCGTAAGCACAACTCTGCATTGCGTTGCACTATTGTGCACTGTGTTGTTGCTACCTCTGCTTTGTGCTGCTCCAGAAATGAACGTTGCTATCTACTACACTGTCGTTTCCATCACTCGGCTCCATCTGAATACTCCTCCATCCCGCTACTACTGATCATGGGCTCCCGTATCAAGGTATGATCCATGAGGTGGGCTCCTCAGGGATCCTGCCCAACTGAAGTTCAAAGAACTACAACTGAATATCACCTCACCCTCCTCGATTCTCATGGCTACAACCTTTGGGTCATGCTTCCCATCTTTGTCCTTCTTCTTCAGAGGACACTGAGATGCATAGTGGCCCATCTCGCCACAACTAAAGCACTTGAACTTTGAAGCATCACGCTTCGGTTTCCGTTGCGCCTATTGTCCCTTCGATGCAAGGGCTGCGTTCTCCTCTTCCACCACGGATTTCGATCCACTTTCACTGTTGCCATCAAATTTCCACTTGACGACGTCTCTCCTTAGCTCTTCCTCCTGAAAAACTGCCCACAACTGCTCCTAGCTAGGTAACGCTGCCTGGCCCAGTATGCTCTGGATAAACACTTGCCACTCCTTTGTGACACTGTTAAGGGCCATCCGTACCATGGTTGCAGTTGTAGGTGTAGCACCTGATGTTGACAGTTGATCTAGATGTTGAGATTTTGTGTATTTCGGGTAGCATCAGTTGTGCTCTAGCTCCCAAATTTTGTGGAAGGACTAGAGTACACTTGATCTACAAGATCCAGAAAGGTTTTTGGGAAATTTCATCTGGTTTGGGAGTTATTTAATTCATTAATTATTTGAATGTATTTCCTAAGTCTAAACTTAGGAAAATTAAATAATTAAAGTTAATTAAATTAAACATGTGATGAAATTGTCTTAAGTCACACGGATCAAGTTTTCTTTTAATCTTAGCCATTGATTCAAGATCTAATCATGGTCATTGGTTTCCCAACGAGGAAAGTATAAAGGAAAGGCTTGGGGTCATTTGTAAAGACACACGGAGGCAGAGCACTGAAGCTAAGCTGAGATTCTAGGGCAGGCTTGCTAAGAATTCTCGGAAGCGTTTCAGCTGCAGAGAGGGAAGTTTAGACAAAGGGGATGATCTGATCCCAGTGTCTAGAATCAGCGAGAGACAAAGATCAGCTCAAAGAGGCAGCGCAGAGAAGCAGGAGAAGCACTAGAAGAGAGGGCAGTAGTTGCGCAACGCAGGCGCAGCTTTAGCTGCGCAGTCCCTCCCAGGGCACCATAAGTCAGCTGGAAACCCTTAGGGGTTACGCAGAGACCCTTAAGGGCAGCGTAGGGACTGTGTCACCTAGTCTAGGGTAACACAGCCCTTTCCAAGCCAGCGCAGAGGGATGCGTGGGCTGCAGAGGCTGACGCAGGGGCTTTAGGGGCAGCGCTGGTGTTTCAAGGGCCTAATTTTGGCTAAGTCTTCTAAATCTTGTTTGAGGGTGTGGATCAGTCATTATTTTGGCTTCAGAACAGCTGGTGAGTTGCAGATCTATTTTATCTCTGTCGGGTTTTCCAGATCTGGAACCCAAATTTTCTGTATTCAGAAAACTCTTAATCAATGTTGCGAACATCGGCATCGGGATAAAATCGGCAATGGTCCAGAAAACCAAAAAATCGTAGAAATCGGGAAAATATCGGTAAAAAATGGCAAACATCAAAAAAATTAAGATACCATAAAAATATCTTTAAAAATCGACCAACACCAGCTACACCAGGGGCTTCAGGGGTAGCGCTGGGGATTCTAGGGCCTAATTTTGGTTGAGTTCTGTAAATCTCGTTTGAGGGTGTGAATTAGTCATTATTTTGGCTTCAGAAGAGCCAGTGAGCTGTAGATCTATTTTATCTTTGTCTGGTTTTCTAGATCTAGAACCCAGATTTCCTGTATTCAGAAAAACCTTAATAATAAAAGCCTCCAGCAGCCAACAAACCGGTTTTCCCGCATTGGCTTTTTCCGGGGACTATTTGTCCAGAAAATCAAAGTGTCACTTTGTCTATGTGTGCATGTACTTTTTCTAGTTCTAAATCGGTGATGGTCTGTCATGTGCTTTGCTTCGATATTAATATGAAATTTTCAGTTAATAACTTAATTAAGTAGGAGGAGCATAACCAGATCTGACAGTAGATTTCTGCATAATAGTAATATTCAGAGATTTTCAAATGGTATCAGAGCAATTGCAGATCTAGGAGGGTCACCAGCAGAAGACTGAAGGTTCTTCTTTGCCAAAAAGCGACGAGAAGAAGCTGATCTGAAGGGACGAGTGCGGTTCGAGCGGTACGCGAGAGAGCGGGGGTGATGCCGATCTAACGTTGTCTCTGGCAGGGCCCACGCACTTACTATGCGGAGCGGCGTAGAGGCAGCAGGGTCATCGAAGTCGACTGAGATGACGCGAGATGCAGCTTCCTTGAGATCTGAAGAGCTTCAGAGGAGCTGAGAAATTCGATGAAGTCTTTGGTGAGGTTATATTTACGAGTTTCCTTATTTTTAGCCTAAGCACAAGTGACAAAGAGCGGGAGGAGATCAGCTTCTCAGAGAGTTTCCATCCAAAGAAACTTGCAGATTGATCAGAGGATCAAAAAGAGCTGAATCATATTTGATTTGACAGATTTCCAAGGAGGGAAATTAGTTGTTAGAGGGAGCAGAAGGTGCCTGTTTTGCCAAGGGCCTTAGATCCGTTTCTCTAGCAAAGAGAAAGGAATCTTCGCCACATTTCTGAGCAGATGGCTCCTCACGAACTGCGTGATTAGGACAGATTGGAGGCCTTTCCAACTTCTCAGTTTGGAAGGCTAGGATCCTGATAGTCCTAGAGGCATAACATATAAGAGACCATGTAGAACAAGTTTTGGCTACACTGACCGATGCAGATCTCCTAAGGAAGCATAATAAAGCTGTTGGACATGCCAAGCGGCTGATAATGGATGGAATTAAGGACCATATTGTCCCACATATAGCTGAGAAGTAAACAACTAATGAAATGTGGAAGGCCTTAACATCCATATAGGAGGGAAAATTTGTCCAAAGAAAGATGTTGTTGAAGACTCAAATGTGGTCATTCATGATGACCAAGGGGGAAGACATGGAACATTTCCTCTTCAGATTACAATCGATCAGGGATCATTTGACTGCCATGGGCGCTAAGGTGGAAGATGATGTCATGGTCAGGACTGCTCTCATTGCAGTCACAGATGAGTGGGAAACCTTTGTCCAAAGTATCTTGGGTAGAGCGGACCTTCGAGATTGGGACAGCTTGTGGGCAATCATGCGTCAAGAACTCCGCAAAATCACCAAGAAGCAGTACAGCTCTGGATCGAGAAAAGTGAAGAAGGAAGATGAAAAAGATGCAGCCTTGGCATCAAAGAGGTAGCAGGGAAAGAAGAAGAAGGATCTATCTAAGATCAAGTGCTTCCGGTGTGATGAAGGTGCCTATTTCGCCAAGGGCCTTAGATCCAGTTCTCTAGCAAAGAGAAAGGAAGCTCCAGCACATTTCTGAGCAGCTGGCTCCTCATGGATTGCGTGATCAAGACAGATTGGATGGCCTTTCCAACTTCTCAGTTTGGAAGGCTAGGATCTTGATAGTCCTAGAGGCATATCATCTAAAGAGACCATGCAGAACAAACTCTGGCCACACCGATTGATGCAGATCTCCTAAGGAAGTATAATGAAGTTGCTGGGCATGCCAAGCAGATGATCATGGATGGAATTAAGGACCACATTGTCCCACATATAGCTGAAAAGAAGACAGCTAATGTGATGTGGAAGGCCTTAACTTCCCTATATGAGGGAAAGTCTATCCAAAGGAAGATGAAGTTGGAGACTCAGATGCGGTCATTCATGATAACCAAGGGTGAAGACATGGAACATTCCTTCTTCAGATTGCAGTCGATCAGAGATCAGTTGACTGCAACGGGTGCTAAGGTGGAAGATGTGTTGATCGACAGGACTACTCTCAACGTAGTCACAAATGAGTGGGAAACCTTTGTCCAAAGTATCTTGGACAAAGCGGACCTCCCAGATTGGGACAACTAGTGGGCAATTTTGCGTCAAGAAGAACTCCGCGGAATCACCAAGAGGCAGTACAGCTCTGGATTGAGTAAAGTGAAGAAAGAAGATGAAGAAGATGTTGCCTTGGCATCAAAGAGGCAGAAGAGAAAGAAGAAGAAGGATCTGTCAAAGATCAAGTGCTTCCAGTGTGGTGAATTAAGACACTTTTCCAGCAATTTTCCTCAGAAGAAAAAGGACAAGGAAGCTTCTTCTTCCAAGGTTGTTGTGGCGGATGATGGGTCGGCAGATGATACAGCCATGAGCGCTCAAGAACCACGAAAGTGGGGCAACATGGATCTGTAGAGGAGCTACAGATTGTTTGGCGGGATACTTGAGCAGCTCATCTCTTGGATCACATCCGAGCTACAGGAGCCTTAAGACAGTAGCGAGACAAGTGGAGCAGTGGGTGCATAGATCACGGATGAAGTAGAGGTAGATCTGAAGGCTGGAAGGAGCAGGAAAATGCAGATGCAGCAACAACGTAGACGTAGCAACAGTGTAGGGGCTGATGTGACTTTAGCAGCGCAGAGCAGAGCTACTTACGGAAAGTAGTGCTGCAAGCAGCATGGAAGGCTTTAGTAGGACAATGCAATGTAGCAGCAGCGTAAGATATTTCAGCACAAGGGGTTGATGTGACTTCAGCAGTGCAGAGGGAGTCTTCTTACGCAGTGCAGAGCTGTAGCTGTGCATCATCCTTTAGATGACAGCTTAGATCAGCAGCCTATGGAGCTTCAGTGATGAGGATGCAGCCCAACTGACTTGTCTGTCAGAGATTGGGCAGGAGATTGAGTTGTTTCTATCAACAACTGAAGTTGCAGTGCAACAGATCAACAGTGGCAGTGCTATGAGCAGCACAGATGCAGCAAATTGAGAGGGAGCTGCAGTACAGATGTTGCAATGGCAGTGGCAGCGTCATGGGCAGCAGTACAGAATGGCAGCAACAGTGTAGAGTTGAGTGGCAGCAGCCCAAACATCAACAGCACAGAACCAGTGCCCAAAATCTTGTAATGCATGGTGTTATGTATTGCTAGAGGACACTTCTGATGCTAAGAGGGAGTGTTGAGATTTTGTGTATTTGGGGTAGCATCAGTTGTGATCTAGTCCCAAATTTTGTGGAAGGACTAGAATACACTTGATCTACAACACCCAGAAAGGGATTTGGGAAATTTGGTCTGCTTTGGGAGTTATTTAATGAATTATTTATTTTAATATATTTCCTAAGTCTAAACTTAGGAAAATGAAATAATTAAAGTTAATTAAATTAAACATGTGATGAAATTGTCTTATGTCACACGGATCAAGCTTTCTTTTAATCTTAGCCATTGATTCAAGATCTGATCATGGTCGTTGGTTTCCCAACGAGAAAAGTATAAAGGAAAGGCTTGGGGTCATTTGTAAAGAGACACAGAGGTAGAGCACTGAAGTTAAGCTGAGATTCTAGGGCGGGTTTGCTAAGAATTCTCAAAGTGTTTCAATTGCAGAGAGGGGAGTTTAGACAAAGGGGATGATCTGATCCCAGTGTCTAGAATCAGAAAGAGACATAGATTGGCTCAGAGAGGCAGCGCAGAGAAGCAGGAGAAGCACCAACAAAGAGGGCAGCAGCTGCGCAGTGCAGGGACAGCTTCAGCTACACAGGTGTTGCGCAGTCCCTCCCAGGGCAGCGTAAGTCAGCTGGAAACCCTTAGGGGTTACACAGAGACCCTTAGAGGCAACGTAGAGACTATGTCACCTAGTCTGGGGTAACGCAACCGTTTCCAAGCCAATGTTGAGGGACGCAGGGGCTGCAAAGGCTGACGCAGGGGCTTTAGGGGCAGAGCTGGGGTTTCTAGGGCCTAATTTTGGCTGAGTCCTGTAAATCTTGTTTGAGGGTGTGGATCAGTCATTATTTTGGCTTCAGAACAGCCGGTGAGTTGCAGATCTATTTTATCTCTATCGGGTTTTCCAAATCTGGAACCCAGATTTGTTGTATTCAGAAAACTCTTAATAATAAAACCCTCCAGCAGCGAACAGACCGGTTTTCCCGTATTGGGTTTTTCCGGGGACTATTTGTCAAGAAAATCGTTGTGTCACTTTGTCTATGCGTGCATGTACTTTTTCCAGATCTGAATTGGTGAAAGTCTGTCATGTGTTTTGCTTCGATATTAATCTAAAATTTTCAGCCAATAACTTAATTAAGTAGGAGGAGCATAACCAAATCTGACAGTAGATTTTTGCATAATAGTAACATTCAGAAATTTTCACACTAGAACCTCCTGAAATCGCATGAGGTAGGAACCACGCGCTCCCCTTTCCACATCTGGATCATACAAAGCTTCTGCTTCAAGTACAAATTTCATTGCTCAGAGGATCCCTCAAATAGGTAATGCAAAGCTACCCACATCTCTCTGGCAGTATTCTTGCCAGCCAAATGTGAGACGATGTGATCCTTGACACCATCAAGGGCAACCTCTTCGCCTTCGCCATATCAGCCTTGTACTTCTTGTTTTGATCCGGATCTATAAGTACAGCTACCATGTTCTCCACGAATGCCTTGAGATCATGTTCATCCAAAAGGAACATAGCACGTTCCTTCCAGATCATATAGTTGGAGGAGTCCTCCAACCGATCTTGATCACGAAGTCCGTGAGATGCCATCTCAACCGAAAAAATGTCGAATTTGCTCCCTCTTTCTCCCTACTGCACATTCCCTGGCAGGCTTACGCACTCCATGGTGGAGTTGTAAATTCTTCTACTCCTCTATTGCTAAGCAACTGAGAAATGTTGATTTCCTCGGCTAGGAAATCAGTGAGGAAGAATTCCCCAAATATGTGCTCTGACTCCTTCTGAAGCTTTTCTGCCCAGCAACAGCTTCAAAAAAAACTAGGTCCCTCTATCTTTTGTGTGGAGGCTCTGCATTGCTCCCTCTGCCACAACATGATCTCGAATCTGGAAGCCCTTTCTCTCTGTCGACTCACTGAGAGAGAGACTCCCACAAAAATCTTAACCCTCCTGGCTAGAACTACGCAATCCTTCAATGGATTCATCTTGTTGCACTGCAGCAAAAACGACCTTCACTTCAGAAATCAAACCTATCCTTCCTATTTCACATCAATGCTCTGATACCAACAAATCTAATGAATCCTACTGCAACCATCCGAATTACTTCGTCTATTATGTAATTTACATTACACAATTATTTCTAAATACATTCATGAAACACTGAAGCAATCATTGAAGCAGCCTACACTACAATAATTATGCTTCTGAAACAAGGAAACCTAACAAGGAAATCATTCACACATATGACACCTTTATTTTGGACTAAGTCCTCGGAAAAACCCAATGCGGGAAAACCGGTGCAGCAGATCTGAGGGTTTTATTATTATGCAGTAGCAATGTCTGAATACATCTCTGAATACCCCTAGGGTGATTCAGTTACAGAGAGAAATACTGGCAGAAGAATTTGTGAGGATTTACCTCACTCAATCACTGAATTTCTGGCTGATCCGGATGAAGAAAAACCTTCCCTGGGAAACTCTGAGCAGTCCCAGCGCTGCAACTTGTACCCTCTGCGTCACCCCCTTCCAGGCTCAACATTCATCCCTAGCCAAGCCGTTTTGCCTCTGTGGACCCTGAGGAACAACCTCCCGGTGCCACTTTCTGGATCCCAGCCTCCGAAACTGATCCACTAGCAAAATTCCGAAAACCCTTCCTCTGGCTCTACACTACCTCAGCATGAACCTATGCAGTCACGGCATCAAACCTCTTCCTTCAACGTTGGCTTTGGCTAGCTCTCTTCTGCCTCTCCCTGACTGATGCTCCACCGACTAAGAAAATCTCTTCCTCTCTAGATACTATCCCTGCCCCTCACTGCTCAGATATCTAGTTCGAAATTCTCACCAAACGAGTCAACGACGCCCCAGAAATTTCGATCATAGATCAATTCAGTGTCTCGGTGTATTTTACAAATGACCCTCAAGCCTTCCTTTATAATCTTCTCATTGACATATCAACGGCCCAGATTAGATGTCTAATCAATGGCTAAGATCATAACATGATTTGATCCATGTCCTCTAGAAGATTCACACTATTTTATTTAATACTCTTTAATTATTTAATTTCCCTAAGTTTAGACTTAGGGTCCCCATTAATTTTTCAACTAAAACAAAATCCGAGTGGAATTTCCACAAACACTTTCTAGGTTCTTTGGAATACAAGTGTCTAAGCCTCTACACCAAATTTGAGACTTAGAGCACTTTCTGATACTACAAAAATCAACATGTAGTACTAACCCTAAATCTGATAGTCAGTAAAGTAGGTCCCACAGGACTAGGATACAAGGCTAACCATCAAATTGGGCAGAGGAGACAAGAGTACGGACCAAACCCACTCTTTCTGCCAAATTTCCCCACCAATCAATGCCCAAAGTGTCCATGATAAGTAAACAAATTACTTAACTGTATCAATGAAAAATCATACCTTTTGGGTTGAGAGGCCCACCTTCAAACATATGATCATAACAGATGTGTAAGGGACCACATGGTCATCTCAGGTGGTGAAGATAGTGGCACAAAGAGCTATTTGATGGCTACAGGGGCTGCAGGATGCCGACTAAGGACCATCTACAAGAAAAAATTGCTCCTATGGATACCACCCACGGATGTTGGTTAACAAGTATCATGTGAATAATTGTGAAACGAAAGGGGACAAAGGGGTCTCAGAGCCAAATGCCATGGTCAAATGGGTAGAAATGATGGGGAGATCCACATATTGGGTGTATAGATGTGAGGAGGGAGCAATCCGCATGAGTTACCCTAGCCTTTGCTTTTCCACCCATCTTATTTCCTTTTGCATATTCTTGATTTTTAAAAAATAGAATCTTTAATTTCTTAGTAAAAATGTACCAAATTCGTTTTAACCTTGTTGAGATTTTGGGGTAGCATCGAAATGTGCTCTAGCTCTGGAACTTTGTGGAGGGGCTGGAATGCATGAGATTTCCAAGACCCAGAAAGCATTTGGAGAAATTCCATCTAGAGTAAAATTTATTCAAATAATTAAATTTTTTAATGAGGACCCTAAGTCTAACTTGGTAAAATTTAAAAAAAATAAATTGAATTAATTTACACATGTGATGAGAACATTCTAAGTGACGTGGATTAAGCTACTTCTAATCTTAGTCATTGATTAGAGATTAGATCACGGTCGTTGATTTGTCAACGAGAAAAGTATAAAGGAAGGGCTTGGGGTCAGTTGGAGAACACACATAGTGAATCTAAGAGATCGAATTCTTCTGACGGAGCAGTGCTCGGACGAAGATCAAATCTGACTGATTCAGAGAAGCAGTGAGGGGCAGATGCAGTGATTGGTCAGAAGGGCCAAGAGTACAACACAGAGCAAGGGCAACAGAGACGCAGTGGAGGCAGTGCAGCCATCAGAGGGTGTGACACAGTCCCAAGAGGGGGTGACGCAGGCCCACGCAAGGCTCATGCAGGGGCAGCGCAGAGCCTCCAAGAAAAAGTCTGAAATTCACTAGAAGTTGGGGTTTCTAAGCCAGCAGGACTGAAACCAGACCCGAGAGAAGCTGATCAGCGCAAAGCTACGGTGACGTAGTCCCTCAGCTAAGGCCACGCAACGTTACGCAGTGGTAGCGTAGAGATTGCGCAGAGCTAGCTAGGGTTTCACCAGTGGCTCATCCGAATCATCTGGGACTTGCGAGAGTGAGGTAAAACTCACATTTTCTGTAGCCGAGGTTTCCTCTGTTAGGTGAGTCGGTCTATGGCACCCTAGATGTACTCAGAATACTGCTACTTAATAATAATAAACCCTCATATCTATTGCACCGGTTTTCCCGCATTGGGTTTTTCCGAGGATCTGTATTTGTGTAGGCTGCTAGTTGTGTTTACTTCGATGATTTTCTGAATATTTCAGTTAAATAACTTGTGCATAATAAAACAAGTAGCAGAAGTAAATCAATATTTAGTAGTAGAATTTTTGTGCTCAGAAATTTTCACAAACCTAACATTCATTTATAACCTAACTTCTTTTTTTTTAATCATAATAATACATAAGAAATTATATAAAATTACATATATATATAATAATATATACTATAACATTATATATAATAATTTTATTATAATACAAATATATAATAATATTTGGAGATTTTGTATAATGATATCATTTTAGATACTACCAGCATAGATCCATCTAGCTCCGACTCTACAAAGTGCCAAGAGGGATCAAATCTCTCAAGATGCAAATCTATTTTGAGTGCAAAACTTGAGGAAAGGTTTGAATCTTAAGAGATTTGATTCCTCTTAGTTGTTGGTAGATCTAGAGTTATATGGACCTGTTGTCACCCAGATTGTACAGGCACCGCGACAACCGCTCAGGGTGGAGGTTGTCACTATGATCCCCACCCACTCTGATCTAGCGATCTCCCAACAGCGGGCTATGGGGGTAGCCCCTATGGAATGACGTGAAAAAAAAACAAGCTGGGAACCAACTTGTTTGGGAGACACGGATGAGTGGCGTAGCTACTTGGTTAAAATTAGCAAGATTATTGATTAGATTAGATTTCTTAATGTATGAGACCAATGCCTTATGGAGTCACAATCCTTGCTTAATATAAATCAATGCCAAGTAACTAGATGGATACCCGCTACTTAGATGATAGACTAACCTAGATGATGTGCAAGTCCTAGAAACTATGCGTGATGCAATGATCTTGGTTATTTTCAATCATGTGTCTAGTCTACGTGTAACCTTCCCTTAACTATTTCGTGTTGAGATTTTGAGGTAGCATCGGGTGTGCTCTAGCCCTGAAATTGTGTGGAGGGGCTAAGACACACAAGACCTCTAAAACCCAGAAAACGTTTGGAGAAATTTCATCTAGTGTGTGAGATATTAAAATAATTCATTTTTTTTAATGAGGACCCTAAGTCTAACTTAGGAAATTAGAAAAATTGAAGTGAATTAATCAAACACATGTGATGAAATGTTCTAAGTGATGCGTATCAAACAGTCTTTTAATCTAATTCGTCGATAAAAGATTAAATCACGGTCGTTGATGTGTCAACAAGAAAAGTATAAAGGAAAGGCTTGGAGTCAGTTGTGTGAAAATTTCCGAACATTACTTTATGCAGAAACCCCACTGTTAGATTTGGTTATACTTCTCCTACTTAATCAAGTTATTAATGCTGAAAATTCATATTAACATTGAAGTAAACACATAACATTTCTTCACCAATTCAGATCTAAGCAAAAGATACATGCACACAGACAAAGTGACACAGAAGATTTTATGGACAACTGTCCCGGAAAAAACCAATGCGGGAAAACTGGTCTTCTGACTGCTGGAGGGTTTATATTATTAAATAGTTTCTGAATACGGCAAATTTGGGTACCTTACTAGCTAACCTGACAAAGAAAATAAGATTTGCAGCTAAACCTGTTGTTCTGGAGATTGAAAACTAGACTGATTCACACCCTCAAACGGGATTTACAGAACTCAACCCCTTTCTACCTCTAGAAACCCCGACGCTGCTCTGAAGCTTCCTGCGTCAGCCCTGCAAGCCTCTGCGTGCTCCTGCGCTACTCAAGAGAGGGATGCATAACCCCAGACTGGGTGACACAGTCCTTAAGTTGCCTTGGATGGCCTCTGTGTAACCCTGATGGGCCCCAGCAGCCTCAGCGCTGCCCTTTTTGGGCCTACATAGCAGCTGAGCCCCTCTGCGCTGCGTAGCTGCTGTGTAGCCTCTGCTTCCTCTGCACTGATCTTGGTTGTTGCTTCTCTACGTCTTGTTGATTCTTGGCTCTAGGATCAAATCATTCCCTTAGCCAATACTAACCCTCGCTGCAGCTGAAACACTTCTGGAAATTCTTAGCAAATCTGCCCTAGAATTCCAGCTTAGTCTCAGTGCTTTGCCTCTCTGTGTGTGTTCTCCAACTTACCCCAAGGCTTTCCTTTATACTTTCTCGTTGGGAAACCAACGGCCATGATCTAATCTTGAATCGATGGCTAAGATTAAAAGAAAGCTTGATCCATGTGACTTAAGTCATTTCCATCACATGTTTAAATTAATTACCTTTAATATTTTAATTTTCCTAAGTTAGACTTAGGGTCCATAATTAAAAATATTAATTAATTAATTATCTCCCAAACTGGATGGAATTTCCCAAATCCCTTTCTGGGTCTTGGAGATCTCATGTACTCTAGTCCCTCCACAAATTTTGGGAGCTAAATCACATCCGATGCTACCCCAACACTCAAAAAACTCAACACTCCCTCTTAGCGAGGAATGTGCTCTAGTACACGCTGCTTCACCCCGCAGCTCTGCACTGATCTCTGGTGTGGGTCTCTGCGTTGATGCTGGACCTACTGCACTTCATCACTGCGTTGTTGCTGCTCTCTGTAGTGCTGCCCATGACTCTGCCACCGTCATTGCTACATCTATACTGCATCTCCTTCTCAATTTGTTGCACCATGTTTCCAACTGTTGCACTGCAACTCAGTTGATGAGAGAAACAACTGAAAAATCCTGTCCAATCTTTGACAGACAAGTCAGTTGGACTGCATCCTTATCACTAAAGCTCCATAGGCTATTAATCTACGTTGTCATCTGGAGACTGCTGCATAGCCACAGCTCTGCACTGCGTAAGAAGACCTCCTCTGCGTTGTTGAAGTCACATTAGCCCCTGCGTTGAAATCCCTTACACTTCTGTTGTGTTGCGCTGTCCTCCTGAAGCCTCTACTCTACTACAGCTCTGCTCTGCATAAGCCAGCTTGCACTGCGTTGCTGAAGTCAAATTAGCTCCCTCTGCGTTGCGCTGCCACGCTACTGCTGCATCTGCACTGCGCTGCTCCCGTCAGCTCCGCCTCTGCTCCATTAGTGATTCTCTGCACCAACTACTCCACTTGTCCCGCTATTGTCTTAAGGCTCTCGTAGCACGAATGTGATCCAAGAATTGGGCTACTCAAGGATCCCGCCACCACTCTGTAGCTTCTCTGCAGATCCATGTCATCCCACTTTTGTGGTTCATGAGTGCTCATGGCCACGTCATCTTCAAAGCCATCATCTGCCACAACAACCTTGGAGGTAGAAGCTTCCTTGTCCTTCTTCTTCTAAGGACAATTGCTAGCAAAATGTTCTAGTTCCTTGCACTGGAAACACTTGATCTTGGATAGATCACGCTTCTTCCTCCCTTGCTGCCTCTTTGATGCCAAGGTTGCATCTTCCTCCTCTTCCTTTTTCACCTTACTTGATCACGTGTTGTACTGCCTCTTGGTGAACCAACAGAGTTCTTCTTGACGAAGGATCGCCCACATATTGTCCCAGTTGGGAAGGTCTGCTCTGCCCAAGATACTTTGGACAAAAGTTTCCCAGTCCTCTGTGACCGCATTGAGTGCAATCCTCACCATCACATCATCCTCCACTTTTTCTCCCATGGCAGACAACTGATCTATGATCGCCTGTAATCTAAAAAGGAAGGGCTCGATCTATTATCCCTTGGCCATCATGAATAACCGCATATGGTTCTCTAGAAGCATTCTCCTTTGGACAAAACTTCCCTCATATAGGGTAGTTAAGGCTTTCCACATCTCATGAGTCGTTTTTTGTCGGCTATGTGTCGAACTATATGATCCTTAACCCCATCCATTATGAAGCGTTTGGCATGTGCCGCAGCTTCCTCATGCTTCACTAGGAGAAGAGCATCGGTTGGCGTGGCCAGGACTTTTTCTGCATGGTCCCTCAAACCGTATGCCTCCATGAATACCTGGATTCTGGCCTTCCAGACTGCAAAGTTGGACAGACCGTCCAACTTATCTTGATCATGTAGTTCATGAGGTGCCATCTGCTCAGCAAATCTGTCGGAACGAATCCTACTCTCTATGTTAGAGACTCGGATCTAGGTTCCTTGGCGAGAAAGGAACCCTCTTCTCCCTCTGACAACTGACTTCCTCTCTTGAAAATCTGCCAAATCGAAACGAATTAGCTCTCTTCGATCCTCTGATCGATCTGCATATTTCTTTGGCTAGAAACCCTCTTAGAAGCTGATTTTCCTCCCGCTCTGTCAACTAGTGCTTTGGTCAATTTCTCAACTTCAGAAATTTAACCCCACTGGCAACTACTGAAGCTCTACAGCACTGCTTCTGGCACTCTGAATCAGCAACAGCTTCAGATCTGCATCACCCTTGTTGGCCTCTGCGTAAGCAAACAGTCCCAGCGTTGACCCTTGGCTGCCTCTGCGCAGTAAGTACGTGGGCCTGTGTCACTCTGGCCTCTACGTGGCTCTGATCCCTCTGTTGTTGCGTTGTCCCTTCTAGTTCGGCTTTCTGCGGCTGTTGCTACTTTCTATAGCAAGGATTCTCTAGTCTTCTGCTGGTGATCCTGCTAGATCTGCAATCGCTCTAATACCATGTGAAAATTTCTGAATATTACTTTACGTAGAAACCCTACTGTTAGGTCTGGTTATACTTCTCTTACTTAATCAGGTTATTAATGCTGAAAATTTAGATTAACATCGAAGTAAACACATAACAGTTCTTAACCGATTCAGATCTAAGCAAAAGATACATGCACACAGACAAAGTGACACACAAGATTTTCTAGAAAACTGTCCCCAGAAAAACCCAATGCGGGAAAATCAGTCTTCTAGCTGCTAGAGGATTTATATTATTAAGTAGTTTCTGAATACAGCAAATATGGGTACCTTACTGGTTAACCCGACAGAGAAAATAAGATCTACAGCTATACCTGTTGTTCTGGAGACTGAAAACTGGACCGATTCACACCCTCAAACGGGATTTACAGAACTCAGCCCCTTTCTGCCTCTAGAAACCCAACGTTGCTCTAAAGTTGCCTGCGTCAGCCCTGCTAGCCTCAACGAGCCCTTGCACTGCTCACGAGAGGGCTGTGTAACCCCAGACTGGGTGACACAGTCCTTACGCTGCCTTGGATGGCCTCTTCGTAACGCTGATGGGCCCTTGAAGCCTCAGCGCTGCTCTTTCTGGGCATGCGTAGCAATTGAACCCCTTTGCGCTGCGCAGCTGCTGCGTAGCCTCTACTTCCTCTACGCTGCTCCTGGTTGCTGCTTCTCTGCTTCTTGCTGATTCTTGGCTCTAGGATCACATCATCCCCTTAGCCAATACTACCCCTCGCTGCAACTAAAACACTTCTGGATATTCTTAGCAAACCCACCCTGGAATTCCAGCTTAGTCTCAGTGCTCTGCCTCTGTGTGTGTTCTCCAACTTACCCCAAGCCTTTCCTTTATACTTTCTCGTTGGGAAACCAACAACCATGATCTAATCTTGAATCGATGGCTAAGATTAAAAGAAAGCTTGATTCGTGTGACTTAAGTCATTTCCATCACATGTTTAAATTAATTACCTTTAATATTTTAATTTTGCTAAGTTAGACTTAGGGTCCTTAATTAAAAATATTAATTAATTAATTATCTCCCAAAATGGATGGAATTTCCCAAATCCCTTTCTGGGTCTTGGAGATCTCATGTACTCTAGTCCCTCCACAAATTTTGGGAGCTAGAGCAGATCCAATGCTACCGCAACACTAAAAAAACTCAACAAGTTGGAGACACACATAGTCTAAAAGATCGAATTCTTCTGAAGGAGCAGTGCTCAGACGAAGATCATATCTGAGAGACTTAGAGTTGTAGCGAGGGGCAGATGCAGTGATTGGTCAGGAGGGCCAAGAGTAGAGTGCAGAGAAAGGGCAGCAGAGACGCAGTGCAGGCAGCGCAGCCATCAAAGGGAGTTACACAGTCCCTCAGGAGGGTGACGCAGGCCCACGTAGAGGCAGCGCAACATCTCCAGGAGATAAGTTCGACATTCATTGGAAGAAGGGTTTCAAAGCAAGGAGGGTTGAAAGAGAGATCTGGGAGAGGTAGATTCAGTGCAAAGCTAGGGTGACGCAGTTCTTCAGCCAGGCTTATGCAATTGCTGCGCAGAGCCAACTGGGGTTTCACCAGTTGCTCATCCGGATCAGCCAGGACTTGCGAGAGTGAGGTATATCTCACATTTTCTCTGATTGTCGAGGTTTTCTCTGTTGAGTTTTCCGAGTTTATGGCACCCTAGATGTACTCAGAAACTATTGCTTAATAATAATAAACTCTCATATCTATTGCATCGGTTTTCCCGCATTGGGTTTTTCCGGGGACATTTGTCCGAAAAATCTGTGTCACTTTGTCATGTGAGCGTGCTATTCAGTAAATGATCTCTATGTGTAGGTTGTTAATTGTATTTACTTCGATGTTAATTCTGAATATTCAGATTAATAACTTGTATGTTTAATCAAGTAGGAGAAGTAAATTGAGATTTAACAGTAGGATTTCTAAGTGAAGAAATTTTCACATGGTATCAGAGCCTTGCAGATCACGTTGAATCTCGAGCAAAGTCGGTTGAAGAAATTTTTACTACAGAAAGCATTTGAAGCAGAAGAGATCCGGAAAGGGCAACGCAACATCAGGAGGACGTAGTCCCAGCAGAGGCTATGCAAGGGTTGATGCAGTCCCATTTGGGTGACGCAAAGACAGTGCAGTGCCTTCCAGAGAGACGCAGGAGCAGCTTGCGCAGCGCAATCGCTACGCAGAGGCTACGCTGAGCGAGTCTGCTCACGCAGAGGCCAACCAGAGTGACGCAATCCATTTTTATTTTTTTTTGTGTTGCCGAGATCCGGAAGCAACGCTTTAGATCTTCAGTAGTTGCTGGTGTGGTGGAGATTCTAACGGTGCAGAATCGTGCCTAGCTGAGTTGACAAAGTGCGTGAGGAGGACAGTTACTCAACAAATCTATGCCAAACAGATCTGAGATTCGATCAGGAGGGTGATCATAGAGAACTGTTCAGTTGGTTTTTGGCTTAAGATTTCCAAGAGGGAAATCAATTGTCGAAAGGAGCAGCTACTATAAGCTTTTCCAATCGCCAAGAAACCCAGATCCAGTATTTTTGTTGAGTGTTGTAGCATAAAGGAGTCCCTAATTCAGCAAATTATGGACTCCCTCTGACCGGCCTCTTAGGCTCAGCAACAGATGTGGCATCTCTCAAGGTGTCCTGAAGCCACTTGGGCTTCCTCTTTCCTGAGCACACTTCTCCCACTGGAGAATGAAACTCCTCCTCCTCATCATCGTGAGCTTTTGAACTCTCGATCGTCTCGTCTCCGCTCGTCCTCTCGCTCGCACCCTCGACCTCCGTAGAAGCCGAGGTACCGTGTGAACCCGGCCCACTGCGTGGACTCTGCGGAACTGCCTCTCGGACCGTTTTGCATGTCGCCCGAGAAAGGTCACCCCTCTCCGACCGCGAACCACTACTCACTCACTCGACTGTTAACACCTGACATCGTCATAGATGTACCTCTGGATCCTCCTGATCCCTGCCCACTGGATCCCTGTGACTGACTCAACTGCTGCTGAGGGTCTGGCTGATCTAGATACTCTAACTTCCGTGACCTCCTAAAGGCCCCGTCCTCCTCGAACTTCACATCCCGCCTGACAACAACTTTCTTCTGTGCAGGAATGTAAATCCGAAAGGCCTTTGAGGTCTCACTGTAGCCCACAAAGATACCCTTCTCTGCAGTGGGCTCTAGTTTGGTCCTCTTCTCCTTGGGTATGTAGGAGTATGTAATACACCCAAAGATACGAAGATGACCAATATCAGGCTTCTTCCCAGAAAAAGCCTCCTCCGGAGTCATATGCCCCAAGGCACGATGCGGACTCCTGTTCTGCAAGTAAACAGCTGTGTTGCAGGCCTCTGCCCACAAAAACAATGGCAACCCCCGATCATGTAACATGGCTTTGGCAGCCCCTCCGATGGATCTGTTCTTCCTCTCCGCAACCCCGTTCTGCTGGGGGTTGTAAGGAACAGTGAGCTCCCTCCTAATGCCTGCCTCCGCACAATAGTCAACAAACTCTCCAAGGGTGTACTCTCCTCCATTGTCCGACCTCAGGGACTCGATCTTCCGACCTGTCTGTGTCTCCACAAGAGCTCTGAACTCCTGAAACCGCTTGAAGACCTCACTCTTGGTCTTCAAGAAATAAATCCAGGTCCTCCTCGAGTGATCATCAATGAATAAAACATAGTACTCATATCCACTCAAGGAAACATGAGACATCCGACCGCTCACATCGGAATGAATCAAATCAAGTATCCCAGTCGCTCTGCTGTCACTGCTGGGAAAAGAGGATTTGGCAAACTTGCCCATCGCACATCCTCTGCAAGTATCAAAGTGATCAGTACTGAAATCTGGCACACCTGTAGTGATCTCCCGCAAAGTCCTCAAGGCTCCATGATACATGTGCCCCATCCTGCGGTGCCAAATCTCACACAGCTCAGAACTGCTAGCTCTGCTGTCGGTACTACTGCTCAATGCCAAAAGGGGTTGAAATGCAAACTTGTACACCTTTGCATGGCGTACACCTATCACTCTAGCTGAATCAGCTGGAGTGCCCCTGGGATACATCAACACCTGTCCTCCCCTGAATAGTATCTCATATCCTCTGTCCTCCAAAGCTGAGATGGATATGAGGTTCTTCCTCATCCCTGGCACATAAAGAACATCCGACACCTTCAAGGGAGGTTTGGACTCCCTCTGAAATGTCAATGTTCCCACACCGACTGCTCTAACAACTCTGTCATCACCGAGTACTACCTCTACATCAGTGCCACTCTCTGAAAGCTCTGAGAAGTACTCACGGACTCCTGTCATGTGACGTAAAGCCCCACTGTCCACATACCAGATACCCGAAGATGCTCCGCTAATCGAGGGAAATGCATGCTCCCTCTGAACCTCTATGGCAGATGATCCCGCACTAGAGGACTCACACGCAATGAACCCAAACTCCCGGTCAAAATGATCTGCAAAGTCCTCAACCTCTGCTGAAGCTGCCATGCTCTGGTTCTTCCCCTTCTTCTTCTTCTTCTCCGAACACACAACCGCATAGTGTCCCATCTTCTGACAATTCCAACACTTCACTTTGGAATAGTCCTTCTGTGTGTTATCCTGTTTACCTTTACCTTTTCCCCCCACCACGTTCGTGCTTCCGTTTCTTCCCCTTCACTTTCTTGCGTCCCCGCCACCGCCACATCCTCATCCCAGCCAACCTGGCCGGGGCCGCCCCAAGCCGACCTTTCCCCGATCTCTCTGCCCGAATCGTTGTTTTTTAAAACCTACGATGAACTTCTAAGAATCGTCAAACTGCCGTTAGATAGCCCACCGTCGAAACTGCCAAAAAATCCCAAGCACGATAGGGCATTTCGCCCGTTTTTTGAAAAAACCATCTTAACCGGCCGGTTAGGTGCTAACTCATCCGCGGACCCACATTTTCTGCGGCAGTTATGTTTTAGGGCTGATTTGGAGCCAATGGGAGGGTTCATTTAGCTACTCTTTCCCTATGTGGACCCACGCACGGCCAAAAATGAGTTTTAGGGCTGATGTGGAGGTAAGGGAAGCATTGACATTTCATGGTAATGTTAAATTCTTAAAGTAAAAGTGACATTTCCTTTATTTTTCATTTTCATCCTTTTACTTAAATTTTTAACATTACCATGAAATGACTCAGGATGTTAAAGAGTGGTTTCGACCTCATTGGATTTCATATGGAGAAACTAGAATTTTAGGTTTCACTCAAAATTCAGCAGACTTAATGGTTTTCAGGGTTTCATGGTTTGGGAATTTGCAATGTTTCCATTTGATTCTATCATGTGTAAGGGTATGATATTGGCATATGATCAAGAGCATGAAGTCCTTTAAGAACCTTGATGTACCCTTCAATCAAAGGAAAACAACTAGTTAGACATGCTAATCTTTTTCTATCGCATTTTAATGTTGAGGAAATGAACCCTTCACTCAAACCAAAATCATTGGTTAGGCATGTTAAACTTTTTCAATTTCTATCATGTTATAAGGTTGAGCAATCCAAGTCTGAAGACTTTGAGCTAGATGATGTTTATGTATCTCTTGTTGATGATCCTATTTCTAGTAGCGATGAATCAATGATGAGTTTCATGAGAGACCATGTTGCTCAGTGATTTGTAGTTTTGATGTCTATTTTTGCTACTACTACTACTACTAAAGTTGTAGAGGAGTTTTAGGGGTCCTCAAACTTTGAGCCATATTATTTATGTAGCTCATGTTGATGATCCCTTGTCTAGTAGTGGTGATGATTTTGATCATGATGAGGAGTGATCATGTTGTTGATCACTAATATGTAGTCTTGTATTAGGACAATGGCCTCATAGCTTGTAGCATTGTTTTTGGACTTTATGGGCCATTTGGAGCCTCATTTCTTATGTATTTTTCGATGATATGTATTGCACTCGGTGCCATTTTGATATATTCACCTTTGCATGGTATATAAATGAGCAAACTTTGCATATTTTGTCTCTATGGGCTTGGAATCATGGTTGCAAATCTTAAAAATAGTTTTTTTTATTAAAAAAATAATTATTTAATGTATTTTTTTTTAAACCAGTTCATTGGCATCTGACCGCTCCCGGTTAGACCGGTTCCGGTTAGAAACCCGGTTCATTAGGCCACCGGTCCGGTCACCGGTTCCGGTTTTTAAAACATTGGTCTGAATGCAATCATCCCAAAACCTTTCCCATGTGGGAAGGGTCTCACGTGCACAAACCCCATCAGCAAAGTTCATCCATGAACTGGGGAGGCCATTCACTGCAATCCGCACCAACTCAATGGGTGGAATGACCTCTCCAATCGCTGCCAACTCATCTCTCACATTAGTAATCTTTGTGAGATATCCAGCTGCACTATCAGTCTTACCCATCTTAATGTTCTTCAGCTTCTCCTTTAGGACCATTTTTCGGTTCTCATTGGTACTCTGGTAGAGGTTGGTCAATGCTGTCCACATCTCATGAGCATTTCTCTTTCCTCTCACATGAGGAATGCAATGGTCTTTGATTCCGTCTAGAATCAGTCTCTTACCCTTGTTGTTCTTTTTATTATATGTTGCTAACTGAGTAGCATCAGTAGGCACATTTACAGGGTTCTGTGCAGTATGCACCATTATGTCCCAGACTTCCGCCTCCTCAAAGATACTCTACATTCTCTCCTTCCAAACACTGTAATTGGTATGCCCATCCAACCTATCCTCCACCCTCAATCCCAATGACATCCTGCTGTCCTAAAAACTGAAAAATAGCACTGCTGTAGTAAAGGTAAAAATTCTATTTGTGAAAAAATCAGCTTGCTGGAATTTTCTGAGTGAAAAATCAGCAGGCTGTATTTTTCTCCTTGCTGTCCCAAACTGCACTTTCAGCACCCAAGCTTTGATACCATGTAGGAAATTTTCCATTTCCCACCCCGGTTTTCAGTTTCACCTTATTTCTCCAAAATAGTTAAATGCCCTTTCCCATATCCATACATTCAACAACTGGAAAATAAATTTTGCTGAAAACACAAATTCTGGACATATTACAGAATGCTGGAAAATGCAGAAATAAATATCAGCACATACAAATAGTCATTCAACACATTTAAACACAGTGATTTTTGGTCAAGGTGACCCTGGAAAAACCCCCTAAAACTCTTGGGGAAAACCAGTTCGAAAGCTCCTTATTTCTGGAAAATGCTTTTTACAGTGAGAGAAATATTCAGCAAAAAATCAGCAAGCAAACTTTTACAACTTATCTCGTTTTCCGTGCCTCACAGCCAACTGGAAAAACTTGCAAACAGCAAAAACAGAACAGCAATAAATGTTGTACGGCCTCCTCGATTTTTGTGCCCAAATTTCAGCCTTAAATGCTGCTGTACGGACTGCCTAGAAAAGCGTGCAAGTTGCCATAAATGCTACTGTACGGTTTTCCTCGATTTCTGTGTAGAAAAACAGCAGTACAGTTGTACGAATTTCTGCCTAGAAAAGCGTGCCAAGGTACAACCACTTGCTGTACAGCCTCCCTTGAAAAACGTGCCAGCAAACTTCAGCTTTTCTGCTCCTCGATTTATGTGCTAACTTGTTGTACGACCTCCTTGGAATCTGAACCAAATCTGCTGTACGGCCTTTCTAGAAAATCATGCCCAAAATCTGCCTTTCACTGTGTGCTAACTCAGCTGTACGGACTTGCTGAAATGCTACCTTGGAATGTGTGCCAAGCTGCTGCCTCCTCCTCCTCACTGCCCAGAAATCTCCCTTGCTCTCTTGCTCTCCTTCTCTCAATTTGCTCATGAAAGAATTAATGACATTTTCCTCCTTTCCCTCCTTTAACCTAACCCTAAGTGACTTTTGGGGAATCCCTAAATCCAATGGCTGAAATAGATTGAGATCTAGGGCTGAGATTAAATGCTCATTTAAATCTCACTTTCTATTTTTTAATTCACCCCACTTTAATAAAAACCCACTTAGTCATTTATTTCCAAAGTCACTTTTTCTTTCTAATTTTACATTGACTTTATTAAAGTCACTTTAAAATTAGACTTTAGTAACTTTATCACATAAAGTCACTTTTAAATTAGATTTGACTTTATAAAAAATTATAAAGTCACTTTAGGAGAAAAATTAAATTCTTTTGGACACTTTTCCCTAGGCCAAAGATCAAAGCCTTAGGGAACCACCTGTCCTCCGGTACCAAATTTCAACACAGACGAAATATATCTTGAAATGAAATTGATTAGCAAGTTCAACTAATTATCACCATGACCAATGTAAATAGATCCAGTAGATTCAACAAGATATCCTGCGAGGAAAATTTTAAATAGATTAGTGCCAATAGTGATATACTTGCAAGAAATATATGCTCAAAACGAAATCACAATACTTACAATGAAATATAATTTTCATGTTACAACAAGTTGCATGGATAGGAAAGCTGCAAGCCAAGTGTTAGTAGATCAAGACAAAAGATTATATACAACTTTGAGAGATGAGCAACAAAATGGAAATAGAGCTTGCAAGAGAATAAAACTTGTACTTAAAAGAGAGATTGCTCAAATATGATATAATAACATCAAAATACAATTAACATGAGAATGAAATAGACAAGTACAAGAATATAAAGTATAATGCTTGCAAGTAAATGAGATGCTCACAATCCAACTTGTATGTATTTAAGAAAGAACTTGAATGATAACCAATTACATACAAGGTGAACCAAAGTTGTAGGTAAGTGTGTGAAGTAAATGTGGTCTTGGGTTAATTTTATTAATGCCTATTCTAAGGTGTTAGTTCCCCTCAATTCCTTTGACTTGGTAAGGACTTGAGGTGGTCGCAAGAAGGCTAGAGTGAGGAAGCTAAGGCTTCATTAATGATACCCACCTAGTTCTTCAAGACAACCCACATGCCTTCGTTCCTACAAGGGACTTAGCCACGCAAAAGAACTGTGAGGTCATGCGTTTTACCTTTCCTCCAAGCTCAAATCTTGGGAAATTGAATGATAATTGAGGAAGCTTTCCTAAAAGTATATCAACCAAGCTTATTCTTGGAAGTAGATTTTAGAGAAAACAAATGCAAATGTAACTGAGATGGACAATTTAATACAAGTGCTTAATGACAAGATTGTTCATTGAATTAATAGCGCAAATTATAGCTCAATAAAAATATCACACTTGCATAAAAATTGTAAGATCCGAAATGCAAACAATTAGAATATGGAATGAACAATGAGATAAGCGCTATACTAGAAATAAGATAAGTTATACCAGCAGTGAATAAATGAGATCTAGGCTAGTAAATCAGTTATAGAAATTAGCATAGTATTAAAAACTGGAACCAATGACCAGACCGGTGGACCTAATGAACTGGTAACTAGACCGGAACCGGTCTAACCGGTACTAGTCAGGTCTAAACGAACCGGTTCTTAAAATAATACATTAAATCATTATTTTTTAATAAAAAAAATATTTTTAAGATTTGCAACCATGATTCCAAGCTAATAGAGACAAAATATGCAAAGTTTGCTCATTTATATACCATGTAAAGGTGAATATATCAAAATGGCACCGAGTGCAATACATATCATCGAAAAATACATAAGCAATGAGGCTCCAAATGACCCATAAAGTCCAAAAACAATGCTACAAGCTATGAGCATTGAGGCCATTGGCCTACATAGTATAGTCTACTACAAATCTACATATATGATATTACTAAACTCTAATTAATGATCAACATTATCAATTGAAACTTCTAATCATGATCAAAGTTCAAACTCAGTTGGTTGAACTTGAGTCTCCCGACTCTCGATTGCCAAACTTTGCAACTGCTCCAGTCACAAACTTCTCTATTGGTTTAGTGACTTGAGTCTCAAACTTCTGAAGGTATTCTGCCCTAATATGCCCTATTACTTCATTTGGTGCTCCACATGGCTTTACATGGCCTCCTATCTCAGCCAAGTGTTGCTTAAACCTATAAATACCCCCTCCTACAATAGATTTTTGGCAATATTTGCAATTGATTTTTCCATCAATCATATCACAATGAGCCCATGCAGTATCCTTGCCTTTTGGAGGCATGATGGCTACTACTTAGCTCAAGCGGCAAGCCTCAAACTCTATGTTGTTCCACTACTCCAGCAAAAACTCAACACTCTCCAAGCTCTCAATCAAACTCGCAAAATCTCCAAATGCAATGGTGTGAGACAAATGAGAGGCTGCCCCTGCTTATAAAGGATTGGAGAGGGTGTTTTTGGAGGGAAACAACCCTTCTCTTCCCTTCAAAACAACCCTAAACCGACAAAATAACCTTGCGTGGGTCCCTTTTGCGGCCTTGGTAGCTGACTGGCCAGTTAAGGACGGAACCGGCCGGTTTATGGATAAATCGGCCGGTTCCGTCCTTAACCGATCGGTCAGCACCGGTTTGACAGGGAAAATGGGCGAAAGAAGAGTCCAAACTAGGTTTTTGGACCGGTTTTGACCGGCCAGGGGTCTGACCGACTGGTTTTTAATACTATGGAAATTAGTGGAGTTTAATGAGCTAAATAGCTTAATGAAATATGTGAGTTAGAGATTAGATCTAGCAATTAGATGATGAAATGAGCAAGTAACTAAACACACTAATCTAGCAAAGAAAATGCAAAGAGTTAGTCACTAACCACCTAAAGATCCTCCTTCTTAATGAGGAGACCGAGATGCCAAGGGGAAAACCCCAAGCTCCCTCAAGTAGAAAATTTCTTTTATTAATTGAGGAGAAACCCTCTTATAGAGAAGAGAGTGATTTGGATCTTCTGGAGGGCTTACAATGAATAGCTCAAGAGAAAATAACCTTCCTCAAAAGACAAGATAAAAAATTTACAATGCTTTTTACAACATTATAATGAGAGAATTTCTCAAAAGGGAACTCACTTATTCTTCCAAGGGATCTAGCCCTAGGGTTAGACGTCCAAGCCTTCTAGAGGGAAATTGCACAAGAGAGGGAGAGAATCCCTCTTTTTTATCCATGGCCAAGGGTAGGAGGAAGTCACAAATATATAGATCTCATGATTTCCCAAGCCTTCTTATAGATCTCTTCAGGACGTCCTCAGAAAACCCCTCTTTAGGCCTTCATAAGGAACTGCGCAAGCATAGAAAGAGAAATCATATCTTCTGCAAGAGAAAATAAATCACAAAATATTGAATATGTACACTTAAAAATACAAATTTCAAGCAACAAGAGTATGAGGACACCTCCGCTCTTGTGAAAGAAAGAGAAGGGAAACCCCTTTAAATAAGCTCTGAAAAAAGCTAGATTATTCAGTAAAAGCGCATAAAATAAGTAAGCAGATCATGGTTTAAAAATGATACGTTTAGAGTGCTATGGTAGAGACTCCCTTTTCAATTCGCTAGATCAGATCTTTGAGGAAATAACTCAATGTGGATCCTTGCTCCTTTTGCTTCCTTGAGAGTGAGTTTGTTTAGCAAGAACTATCCCAATGTCATAATTCATCTCCAAGTGCCAAGTCGTTGATCCAAGGCCAAACGTCTTGATTCCAAAAGAAACATCTAGATCCCATGGAGAAAATTGAAACCCTCTTGATCCCCTGCGCAGATCCTCAAGGAAGATAGTTGTTTTGCAACAAATGGTACTTGGGTGAGGTGGCAATTGAATGTTGGAGTGGTAGAGATTCTTTTCAAACTCATCCTTGACAAAAACTTAAATGAAATCCCCATCAGCTTTTGTAACTTGAATTATCTTCCTCAAAAAGTGTGTTTTTTTTGGACCATTCGTTGTGCTTGAGGACCATCGAATTCTCTTATGGTTATTTTCCTTGATCAATGGGAACATTGACCTCATTTTTTTGGAATTTCCACTTCATTTTTGAGTATTTTCCACTTGGAGAGAATTTTTACTTTCTCCCAATTATTATTTTCCAGCTAATTATTTCCCAATTTTTGTTAAAAATTAGAAAAAATTAGTTTTAAGGGGTAAATATTCATTTTTTGTCCCTCAAAGTGTGTCTAAATAGAAAGTTGAGGTGTAGAGGTTTAATTTTGAGTACTCACACCTCCTACAGCTTCTCTAGACAACACTTGTTATATTTTACATCAAAAAACTATTAAAAATCCCATCCTACGGGAAACTTTTGACATTTAAAAATCGACACCTAGACTTAACCAAATTCTGCGAAACTTTGGAGATGATCTAGTATGGTAATATATATTGACTCTAGACATTGGTAGATTTTGTGTATTTGGGGTAGCATCAGATGTGCTCTAGCTCCCAAATTTTGTGGAGGGACTAGAGTACACTTGATCTATAAGACCCAGAAAGGGATTTGGGATATTTCATCTGGTTTGGGAGATATTTAATTAATTAATTATTTTAATGTATTTCCAAAGTCTAAACTTAGGAAAATTAAATAATTAAAGTTAATTAAATTAAACATGTGATGAAATTGTTTTAAGTCACACGGATCAAGCTTTCTTTTAATCTTAACCATTGATTCAAGATCTGATCATGGTCGTTGGTTTCCCAACGAGAAAAGTATAAAAGAAAGGCTTGGGGTCATTTGTAAAGGCACACCGAGGCAGAGCACTAAAGCTAAGCTGAGATTCTAGGGCAGGGTTTGCTAAGAATTCTCAGAAGTGTTTTAGCTGCAGAGAGGGGAGTTTAGACAAAGGGGATGGTCTGATCCCAGTGTCTCGAATCAGCAAGAGACGGAGAGCAGCTTCAGAAAGGCAGCGCAGAGAAGTAGGAGCATCAACAGCAAGAGGGCAGCAGCTACGCAACATAGGGGCAGCTTCAGCTACGCAGGTGTTGCGTAGCCTCTCCCAAGGCAGCGTAAGTCAGCTGGAAACCCTCAGAGGTTACGCAGAGACCCTTAGGGGCAGTGTAGGGACTGTGTCACCCAGTCTGGGGTAACGCAGCCCTTTCCAGGCTAGTGTTGAGGGACGCAGGGGCTACAGAGGTTGACGCAGGGGCTTCAGGGGCAACGCTGGGGTTTCTAGGGCCTAATTTTGGCTATGTCCTGTAAATCTTGTTTGAGAGTGTGGACCAGTTAATATTTTGGCTTCAAAACAACGGTGAGTTGCAGATCTATATTTTCTTTGTCAAGTTTTCCAAATCTGGAACCCAAATTTGTTGTATTGATAAATACTCTTAATAATAAAACGCTCTAGCAACTAGAGACCGGTTTTCTCGCATTGGGTTTTTCTGCGGACTATTGTCCAGAAAATCCTTGTGTCACTTTGTCCATGTGTGCATGTACTTTTTCTAGATCTAAATTGGGGAAAGTTTGTTATGTGTTTTGCTTCGATATTAATCTGAATTTTTCAGTCAATAACTTAACTAAGTAGGAGGAGCATAACCAGATCTAACAGTAGATTTTTGCATAAAAGTAACATTCATAAATTTTCACCTGGTATCAGAGCAATTGCAAATCTAGGAGGGTCACCAGTAGAAGACTGAAGGATCTTGCTGCAAAAAGCAGCAGCAAGTGCAGCAAAAGTAGCAAAAGGGAATATCTGAAGGGACAGCGCAGTTTTCAGAGAAGCAAAGTTACGCAGAGGGCAGGGTGATGCAGTTTTACGCTGTCTCCCAGCAGGCCCACGCACTTACTGCGCAAAGGCAGCACTGGGATTGTCTGAAGCCAGCCAGCATAACGCAGATCTAAGGTTGTCAGATCCAGAAGTGCCTGAAGCAGAGCTGCAGAACTTCAGAAGGTGCTGGTGAGCTTAAATTTCTGAAGTTTTCAAAATTTTAGCCTAAGCACTAGTGACAAAGAGCGGGAGGAGATCGGCTTCTCAAAGAGTTTCTAGCCAAAGAAACTTGCAGATTGATCAGAGGATCAAAGAGAGTTGAATCATTGTTGATTTGGCAGATTTCTAAAAAGGGAAATCAGTTGTCAGAGGGAGCAGAAGGTGTTTGTCTCGCCAAGGGCCTTAGATCCAGATCTCTAGCAAAAAGAAAGGGAGCTCCAACAAATTTCTGAGCAGATGGCTCCTCATGGACTGCGTGATCAGGACAGATTGGATGGCCTATCCAACTTTTCAGTTTGGAAGGCTAGGATCCTGATAGTCCTAGAGGCATATCATCTAAGAGACCATGCAGAACAAGTTTTGGCTACACCGACCAATGCAGATCTCCTAAGGAAACATAATGAAGCTGTTGGACATGCGAAGTGGCTGATAATGGATGGAATTAAGGACCATATTGTCCCACATATAGCTGAGAAGTAAACAGCTAATGAAATGTGGAAGGCCTTAACATCCCTATATGAGGGAAACTCTGTCTAAAGAAAGATGTTGTTGGAGACTTAGATGCAGTCATTCATGATGACCAAGGGGGAAGACATGGAACATTTCCTCTTCAGATTACAATCGATCAAGGATCAGTTGACTGCCACGGGTGTTAAGGTGGAAGATGATGTGATGGTCAGGACTGCTCTCAATGCAGTCACAGATGAGTGGGAAACCTTTGTCCAAAGTATCTCGGGCAGAGCGAACCTCCCAGATTGGGACAGCTTGTGGGCAATCATGCGTCAAGAAGAACTCCGCAGAATCACCAAGAAGCAGTACAGCTCTGGATCGAGCAAAGTGAAGAAGGAAGATGAAGAAGATGCAGCCTTGGCATCAAAGAGGCAGCAGGAAAAGAAGAAGAAGGATCTATCTAAGATCAAGTGCTTCCAGTGTGGTGAATTAGGACATTTCGCCAGCAATTGTCCTCAGAAGAAAAAGGACAAGGAAGCTTCTTCTTCCAAGGTTGTTGTGGTGGATGATGGGTCAGAAGATGATGCAACCATGAGCGCTCATGAACCACAAAAGTGGGGCGACATGGATCTGTATAGGAGCTACAGAATGAACGGTGTGTTCCTTGAGTAGCTCATCTCTTGGATCACATCCGAGCTATGGGAGCCTTAAGACAGTAGTGGGACGAGTGGAGCAGTGGGTGCAAAGATCACGGATGAAGCAGAGGCAAATCTGAAGGTTGGAAGGAGCAGCGCAGTGCAAATGCAGCAGCAGCATAGAGGCAGCAGCAACATAGAGGCTGATGTGACTTCAACAACGTAGAGTAGAGCTGCTTACGCAGAGCAGAGTTGCAGCAGCGTGGAGGCTTCAGGAGGACAGCGCAGTGTAGCAGCAACATGAGAGATTTTAGCACAAGGGGCTGATTTGACTACAGTAGTGCAGAGAGAGTCTAATTACACAGAGCAGAGCTGTAGTTTTGCATCATTCTCCAGATGACAGCACAGATTAGCAGTTGATGGAGCTTCAGTGATGAGGTTACAACCCAACTGACTTGTCTGTCAAAGATTGGGCAGGAGATTCAATTGTTTCTCTCAACAACTGAAGTTGCGGTGCAGCAGATTAGCAGTGGCAATGCTATGGGCAACACGGAAGTAGCAGATTGAGAGGGAGCTGCAGTACAGATGTGGCAGTGGCGGTGACAATGTCATGGGCAGCAGTGCAGAGTTGAGTGGCAGCAGGCCAAGCATCAACAACACAGAAACTAGTGCCCAAAATCTTGTGATACATGGTGTGATGTATTGCTAGAGCACACTTCGTGCTAAGAGGGAGTGTTGAGATTTTGTGTATTTGGGGTAGCATCGGATGTGCTCTAGCTCCCAAATTTTGTGAAGGGACTAGAGTACACTTGATCTACAAGACCCAGAAAGGGATTTGAGAAATTTCATCTGGTTTGGGATATATTTAATTAATTAATTATTTTAATGTATTTCCTAAGTCTAAACTTAGGAAAACTAAATAGTTAAAGTTAATTAAATTTAACATGTGATGAAATTGTCTTAAGTCACATGAATCAAGCTTTCTTTTAATCTTAGCCATTGATTCAAGATCTGATCATGGCCATTGGTTTCCAATGAGAAATGTATAAAGGAAAGGCTTGGGGTCATTTGTAAAGACACACAGAGGCAGAGCACTGAAGCTAAGCTGAGATTCTAGGGCAGGGTTTGCTAGGAATTCTCAGAAGTGTTTCAGCTGCAGAGAGGGGAGTTCAGACAAAGGGGATGGTCTGATCCCAGTGTCTAGAATCAGCAAGAGACAGAGAGCAGCTTCAGAAAGGCAGCGCAGAGAAGCAGGAGCATCCGCAGCAAGAGGGCAGCAACTGCGTAGCATAGGGGCAGCTTCAGCTACGCAGGTGTTGCGCAGCCTCTCCCAGGGCAGCGTAAGGCAGCTGGAAACCCTCAGAGGTTACAGAGAGACCCTTAGGGGCAGCGTAGGGACTACGTCACCCGGTCTGGGGTAACGCAACCCTTTCCAGGCCAGCACTTAGGGACGCAGGTGCTGCAAAGGCTGACGCGGGGACTTCAGGGGCAGCTCTGGGGTTTCTAGGGCCTAATTTTGGCTGAGTCCTGTAAATCCCGTGTGAGGGTGTGGATCAGTTAATATTTTGGCTTCAGAACAGCCCATGAGTTGCAGATCTATATTTTCTCTGTCGAGTTTTCCAGATTTGGAGCCCAGATTTGTTGCATTCAGAAATACTCTTAATAATAAAACCCTCCAGCATCCAGACACCGGTTTTCCCGCATTGGGTTTTTCCGGGGACTATTGTCCATAAAATCCTTGTGTCACTTTGTCTATGTGTGCATGTACTTTTTCTAGATCTAAATTGGTGAAAGCCTGTTATGCGTTTTGCTTCGATATTAATCTGAATTTTTCAGTTAATAACTTAATTAAGTAGGAGGAGCATAACCAAATCTAATAGTAGATTTCTGCATAAAAGTATCATTCAGAAATTTTCACAATTGGGACTCACCTAAGACTCTACCATCAAGCCACACTCCAGCTTTGGGGTATATTTGGGAGAAAAACACAACTAATTATGTGTTAAAAAACACAAATAATTAGCTAAGGAAAAAAAAAAATCCCTAGAGTGAACTCACTTGTTAGTAAAGTCCTAAGCTACCTAGGCCTTTTAAATGACTATTTTTCATCATACTAGCATCATTTTTACAATCGCGGGGCTGCAGAATCTAGAATAGAATGATGAGAAGAGGAGGAAAGGGGCTTGAAAGCCTTGATGAAGACTGAAACTTTGGCTAATCCAATGATGCTAAAATGATCTAAGTGTACTTTGATCATGGAGTGTTTGATAAATATTCAATATGCACTTCTAGTGGTCAACAGGTACCAAACTTTTTATAACCTAATGTTCATTTATTAATTTAATATTAAATCTTATTAATTTATTTGAATCTCTCCAACGTTTATATCTAGAACATGATGCATCTTAGCTATTTAAACATGTGGATGGATTGGATTTTTCATTTTTGTCCTGAGGATGAACCACAGTAGTTGGTTCGAAACATTGACCAAAAAGAGTGATTATGTGATTAATCCGAAAAATAATCTCAAAAACAAGATGAATCACAAAAGATCTTCCTATTTAGCCACAAGTTCACGTCACACGACAGTCTGCAGTTGCAAATTGGCATAAGCCTTAAATGCAATAATATACAAGTAATTTCAAAATACATTGGAAGTTGAGAAGTTCATATACTGAAAACAACTTGATTCCCTAAACAAACTTTTCAAAAATGTGAAATAATCAGCGACAAATTTGATGCCTACTATGTCTCTTCATCTCCATTGTGCTCTAAACTGTAAAGATAAATTATAGCGATCATAAGATTTTAACCATTGTTTTCAATCATTTGCCCCCAAATCTTCGGGTTCTTCAGAACCAATATTCATTATATCTAGGAATTCTTAATTTTTTTTATCAATGTGCATGACGTTCAAGAAAATAATAAGTACTTTGAAAAGGAGTTGTTGATTTCCCTTTTCTCTTCATAGTTATTATTTTTTTACGCCCACAGGCCATCATAAAACCATGACTCACTTTTATTTTAAGTCACATTACAACTACAATTCCACGGGCCATCATACAAACATTTTTATTCGTATTTTAAGTAACTATACAACTACAATTATATTATTATTATTTTTTATTTTAATACATAAAATTGTCGTCGCCAACCTCTCGTCCCCTGAAAAATTTGGGGTTCACTCTAGCCATCCCAGAAACTCGTCCCCCAGTCCCCAAAGTCGATGCAACATAGCATAAATTTCATTTCATTCACCCATCTTCCAACATGACTCCTTTTCAATGAACAGGATTGCAAAAAAGAAGTGTATTTAGAGGAAATATGCTCTCAAAATACTTACGCAGATTTACATGCCAAGCATATATTTTTGAAGATCTTTACTTTGCATTGAGCAACACGATCATTGGCATTCATGGATACAACAAAGGACTACCATGAATCACATCTTCATGGAGGCAACAAGAGACTACCTACCAAAATTAAGACTTACGGAAAATGACTGACCTTTTTGTCTTCAACTCAAATCCAGACATAATATTACATCATGGTAGTTAGAGTTGGGTGGTTGCAACCATCAACACAACTCCCTGCTTACCGACACTTGGTTACACAATACATAAATACATTAAATTATTATATGACATTAAAATAAATATATATCCCCATTATCATAATAAGACTTTACAATTGATAGATAGAAAATCACCCTTAACTAGTATACCTCATGTTACTTTTAAAATCTTCTTTGAAAGTACATATGCTCCTTTTTCTAAGTCATCCAAGGCATTGAACCAATATAACCAAAAATTTCATGCCTATTTTCTATGTCTATGATACAAAAAATTGGTACAGAGTATATAATAAGTGAATTCACCTGGATGGTAGCTGTTTTTTGGAGCCCACCTCCACTTGACACAGAAAACATTGAATTATCTCCTTTCTCCATTGTAAACACTACCGTGGCTCTTCCATTCAACCTAAGAACAAATCCATTGAACTAGTCATCTCTTCTAATTCCAGTGTTGTTCACAGACATTAAAATGATTATGAAGCCTCCGAATTCAATATCATGTTCTAAACTATCTTGTCAACTAAGAAAAAATGAACAATAGCAAGCATTTGTTTTTTCATAATAGTAAATGGTAGTATATCCAACAATGTTTATGGTGCTTATACACATATGCACACTTTCAAAAGTACGGTTACAGAAGTCGAAATAATTTTTCCTTGTGAAGCATTACACTTGGGCTATAAGAAACCCTGCATTAATAATCAATAGTAAGGTTTTAAGATTCCCAAATATAGGCCATGAATCAATATCTAAGATAGATGGTAGCTTGATAGATAATTCCACTATATAATTTATATTTTGGATTTAAGGGAATTTGATGTTTGAATATACAAGATGGTACCCCATACCAAGGATGTGGAGTCTCCAAGGTAAGCCTTCAAATCCTTTAAGATTGTTAAGTATTCTCACTTAAACACGAAGCAACGTCTTCAAAAAATTTCAAGGAATAAGGGCTTTGTTCCTTCAATGGATCTGTGATATGAGCAAGAGATCTTCAATGCAAGTATTCATAACATCAATTTAGCAAATCTACTCAATGAAGGAAATTGACTTTATCCCCAACAAAGACACCAAAATGTTATATCTCAAATCCACGTTCCTTGAGATAAAGTCCTAAAGCTCAGGAAAGGCCTCAGAAAAAATAAAGATGGACGTGAATGTCACCTCACTAACCCGCTTCACACTTTAGGCCAGAGCTCATCTAGCTCAAGGGGTCCTTCCCTAAGTTAGGATTACTAGAGCTTTTGCGAAAATTCCAAGGTGAGCATGAAGATATGGCTCTAGCAAAACGAGTTGATAAAGTTTTGAGAAACGAAATAGATGAGTGCATTGAAAATTGGTGTGTTATCATTTGGGAAATGGAGTCAAGTCAAGGCTCAATGGAAAGTTTTGCTAATGAGGAAAAATGGCCATCGATGTTGAAGTGTTCAAGCTACAATAATCCATATCCTTGCTGTCACAAATTACAGAAATATAATTAGGGAGATTATTAATGCAAATAAACTCTAATGCTTATGAGATATGTGATTATCCAGAACGAAGTGTATGTGCATTAACCAAGCATAGAGAGAATGATGACATCACCCATGGAGGTCTTTTAAATTTTATCTTAAATCAATGAAATGATAAATCCAGGTCTGTAGGTCTGCCCAAAATTAAAGTGAATATATATATATATATATATATATATATAAAGTACACTCCTGATCTGATCTGCAGTTTCTGCTGTGTAAAATTTCAGACCTGCAGTTTTTTTATACCAGTGCTGATTCTCTCACTTTCTGCAGTGTCTCGCTGGCAATTCTGCATCAGTTCTGTCATCCTGGGCACATATTTATTATTTTACCATAGTTTCAGAGTAAGAAACCATGCTGATCCAGGAGTGCACTTTTCCTCAGGTCAAACCTGCAACAAACTCTGAGAACTTCTTCCACACCATGAGTTGCCTTGCTCTTAAAGAGTGGCTAAGGGTGTTGTTTGGTGAGTTGTAATTGTGTTTAGGCAACTTCACCGCAGCCTTAACGGGCCATGATCCATCTGCAACACTGATCATCTGACGGGAACAGTGCAAAATCACTAAAGTTGCAAAGTGTGGAAAGTCTTTGACTGCTCCATACAACCAGGCCATCACCTTTTCAAGACTCCTCTTTATAGATCGGATACATGAGGCTATATTGGATCCATGGCTCTGTTGCTGATGCAACAGTGACCTTGCTCAGCCTCAATTCATATTTTTTTCAAAAAGAAAAGCAGGTGAAATCCTGAGAATCTTTCCTAGGGTACTGACTATTTTGCCTAAGAAAAATATTGGGTGACAGTCCTGTTACCACTCAAACTAGCGGGGGACCTAAAAGGGGTTCCTAAGAGGACAACTGCTACGTTAAGGGCAACGGCGGAGGCTTAGCCCACTGTCACCACAGCTAAGGCTCCCTGCTCTTTATGGACTTTCACCGATGGAAGGAGTCCCGATGCTTTTGGGAAGCCACTTATAAAGGATATATCAATGAATAGACGGTAAGTGACACCTTAAACCCTTTCCCTAGGAGGAGGTGAAGAATGGAGATTTCTTGCTCTTTAAGCAAGGGCCTTGACTTTCCAGGGAGAGGCTGTGAGGATTAGAGGGTGAGGATGAAGGGTATAACTTGCAGAGGTGCTTCCCGATCCCTAAAATCCTATAAGTACTTGGATTCCAAAATAGTCCTTGATGAATAGTCTTTGACAACAAATGGGACCACACGAGGCCAAGTGGACCCAGCCCATGTTCGGGAATGGAATTTAGCAACCAATGATGTTCCTATCCTGGGCAAGGTGAGAGGAAAGGAACAAACAAGAATTTTTACTTCGAAAGATCAAATTGATCCTTTTGAGTGCTAGCCTTGGGAAACACAGGGCAAAACTTGATCCTAGACCTAGGGCTTAGGATATCCCAAGATTCCACCGTCGGAATGTCTTCAAAATTTGAGGAGACCTGTGTGATCCACCAGCGCAGTTGACCGTAGGAGATCGAATTTTTTCTATGGCCAGATTTCCAGGAAAGTGATGCCCTAGGTGACCTAATGGGGTTAGACCTGGGAAAAATGGAGAAAAGGTAAAAATAAGGGTTAAAATGATCACCTTGTGAAGGCTCAGTGCTTAATTTCACTTGGGGATATGGATTCAAGGATAATTAAGACATTGGAATGTATTTCTATCGTTCAAGGAGGCTTCAAAGTCAACTTCGTCCAATGTTAAAGGCTAGAGAAGAAAAGTGATTTTAAAACATTTATACTTCTTGCAAATGGTGAAGGCTTATCAAGATAACACGATCTATAGGAAATTCCATTCATATAACATGGCCCATACACATATATAAGCTAAAATAGACACATAATTCCACATTTAACATATGCAGCAATTATCCCTAATCAGAGCGAAGTTCAAATGTATGCAGCAACAAGAAAAATGACATCAAATTTACACTTACACATTATAGAATATATCCAACCAACATCACATTCGCAATATAAGAAGCTCCAAGATAGACAGAACCCAATTCCATACATCAAAATTCATCCATCATCCAAAAATCTCTACCAAGGAAAAAATGTGAAATTCTCTTATAAGAGAGAGATCCCAATCCAAGTGATAATACAAATGAATCCAACCAACTCCTATTTATACACCTTTTAGGAGTTCGATTTAGCTAATGAGCCTACATTAGCCCCTAAACATAAAATAATGTGCAAATAACCTAACTTTTGGTGACAAGCCCACCAAACTAGCTCATAAATGAAATAATAAGCCTCTCAAGGGGTCAAATAATAATCTGTGCATGTCGTGGGGCCCTCCAAAAGGCCTGATAATGTCCAGAAATGCCATAATGATGAATAAACTCCTCAAAATGTGATGGACAAGGGGGTGTCCCCTTGGTCTCCAAGTAGTAGACCCGTGGTGCTCCCAATGGGTGTGGGGGCACACCAATGACCCCATGGGTCTCCATATGAGTCGAAGATTCCTGTAGATCATTTGTAAGCGCTCAAATGCTGGAATGGATGTTGTCATGTCATTGTACAAGTCCTAGGACACCTGCCAAGTGTGTCATTCTCCTATGGGGCCTGCTAGGCATAGTGTACCAAGTGCACCATCCTTGTCCCAAAAGTGGATCTCTAGTAATCTTTAGACATCTGTGGGGATCCATGGAGTGTTGTCTACTGTTGTGGAGGCCCATGGCTCTCTACGCACACCCTACATGTGCTAATGTAGCCCTTTGGGTGGTTAGGACTCCATATTGGGAGAGCCCACATTTGGGTATATAATGTGTAGGAGGGAGCAATTGTAGTACATGAGGTGCCTCGGCCTTGGTTTTTCCACCCTTCTTTATATGTTTTTTTCCTTTTATGAATTTTCTTTAATTAATTGCTCGGGGCTCAAAGGACAAGAATATGATGTGTATCATTATCCACTTTACGATAGGGCAGTTCATTGCCCTCCAAGAGTTGGGACAATGATGGGTTACTAAATGATAAAGGAGGTTCATCAAGGGCCTATGGAACCAGGGTGATGACCATGGGTATGGGGTAGAGCTCATTTATTGGCTTTTGCCCACATGCTAATTATTTTTTGTCCCGGTCGTCTTTTGCATTTTGTGGTACAATTTCCTGTTGAATGTGGCCATTTATGCTTTTACTTTTTCTTTTAGCTACTTCAACCTCCAGGGCATCATTCCAGGCCTGACCCAAGGTGGGGGCAAGGGGATAGGGAGGTTGACCCTACGTGGACCCAGAGAGGCAATTGGACCCAAGTGGGAGAAATGATGAATGGGGGTATAATGAGTGGAAAGGGAGTAATATATGTTGATAAAGGAGCAGGACCACGCACCCAAAGTCAGGATTTCCCAAGTAGTACCACCCTAGAACCAAATGGTCAACAATGGATATCCCACGGGACTAAGATGTGAAAATTCCATAAATCTGGAAACCTATTGCAACAACTGGAAGATATTCACCTAATTGTTAATTTTAACTTAACAATTTATTTGCAATTTCCTACGACAAATACTGAATACATCACACTGCAACTTTCACAAATAAATTGCTGAAGAAAATACAAGTGTGGAAACAAAACTGAACAAGAACAGATCACACACACATCTGACACAGTTATTTTTGGACCAATGTCCCAGGAAAAACCCAATGCGGGTAAACCAGTGCAGTAGCTGAGGGTTTATATTATTATGCAGTAATTATTTATGAGTACAAGTCTATGATTGACAAATCTGTCAAATCATGTAGAGAAACTGACAAGAAAGATCTTGTGAGACAAACCTCACTCCTCCACGAGAACCCGACACTGATCAGCACCCAAAACTGGCTGCCCTACGCTGCTTCTGCGCAGTCTCTGCATCACAACTATTGCTGCCCTCTATCTCTGCGCTGGTCTCTCTGCTGGCTAGAAACTGAGACCTTCTGGCCTCCGTAAAATCTCTCCGGAATCTGGAACTCGCCCAACATTGTCTCCTCAGCAAAAATACGACTTCCCTCCAGGCTCTGCATAGTGACTACGTAAGCTCTGTGTCACTAGCTTTGCGCTGCTACTGTGGCTCTCACCGCCTCCTCTACTATGCACACTCTAGATCAGGAATGGCTCCACCCGGAATTATTGCCCCTCTCTGCAAAAGATCTCTCGATCGAAGTTTCTCTCTTAGCACTACTCACTAAAGAAATCAATCTCTTGATCCTTACTCCGCCAAATGTGTTTTCCAAATGACCCTTCAAGCCATTTTTATAGTCTTCTCGTTGAACCTTCAACGGCCCAGATTAGATCTCTAATCAATGACTAAGATTAACTTTCGACTTGATCTGCCTTTTCTAGAACATTCACACCCATATTTTATTAATTCACTTTAATTATTTTATTTTCCTAAGTTTAGACTTAGGGTCCCTTTAAAAATAATTAATTATTTTAATAAAATGCAATCCCGGTGGAATTTCCCCAAACGATTTCTGGGTTATATGGAATACATGTGTCTAAGCCTCTCTACAAATTTTGAGACTTAGATCACATCTGATGCTACTCCAAATCAATATAAGATCCAAGGGTAACATCCAAAAGAGATCAAGGGGACAAGAGCACAAGCTAAGCCCACTCTTCCTGCCGGATCCCCCCATCGATCCATGCCTAGAAGTATCCATGATAAGTAAACCCAATACTCAATTAACAAATGATAAGACATACCTTTACATTCGGGAGGCCCACCTTCAAACATACGATCAATACGGATGAGTGAGAGACCACATGGTTGGCTCAGGTGGCAGAGAAATGGCACAACAAGCTAGTTGAAGGTTGCAAGGGGTTGCTGGCTGTCGGCTAAGGTCCATCATGGAGAAAAAAAATATCCTAGGGATATCACCCATGAAGTGGTGGGTAACAAGTCCCAGAAGTCAAAAAGTCAAAAATCCCAAACAGTGAAGGCATGGTGAAGTACAAATGGTCAAAGTTGGTAAATAGGGGCAATGTTGGTCAGTTTTATGCATGCATTACATCAAATTTGATCTATAGGAAAAGACAAACAACACCCATGTCTCACTTTTCCTAGGTTACTAAGGATGTTAGAGATCCAGCAGATGGTAGTTATGATGTGACAGGGGCATTGATGGTGTGGCAACACAGGGTTGTATGTGGAAAATTGAAGCTAGGCATTGTTACCACCAAATTTAGCAAGCCTTGGAGAGGGAACCATACAAGACAAAACCTAAACCAAGTGCTAACTATAAGGCAGTGTTATCAAAACCGAACCGGTTCCGACAAAACTGGTCTAAACCAGAAAAGATCGGTTCAGTGCTAAACTAACCGGTTTCGGCACCGAACTGGCCGGTTTTGGCACTGAACTGGCCGATTTAGTACCGAACCAGTCACTGGTTCACAAACCTGGGCATTAAAAAAAACATTTTTTTTGTTATATATATATATATATTTCCGAGTTACTAACGCTACCCTAGCCCCCCCCCCCCCCCTAAAACTATTTAAACACCCTCACCCCTTCTATTTCACTCACACTATTCATTTGAGTCTCTTGTAATTCTTGAGCTGAGTTCGCTAAGAAGAATTCAAAGAGTTTTTTGCAGGGTTTTCCTAAGGGAGATTTTTTGCAGATTTGAAGAACAGATTGGAGTCTTGGAGAATCGTTGGGTTTGCAGATTTTCGAACTACTTCGAAGATTTTTATTCTCCTAGATATCTCTGGGTTTTCTTCAGTGGCTTTTGCAACTGGTGGAAGATTTTTTTTTATTTTGTTGGGGCTACTACATAGTCGATTTCACAGGATTTTGGAGCTAATTTTCTCCAAAAATTTAGAGGGTAAATCAAGCCATAATCCCATTGCAGACTTGGATGCTACTCATTCTTTAGATGAGGATGAGGAGCATGATCAGGATGATGATTCTGATGATGATTCATGATTCATGATTTGATCATTGATTTGTTGTAGTTGTAGCTTGTAGTATAATATAATGATCTACGGCGTTATTTTGGACTACAAAGGCCTTTTAGAGCCTGCTTCTTGATGTTTGTAATATTTTTGGTTCAACAATGTTTTGCACTAAGTGTTATTTTGGTTATATGCACTATTACTTGTTATATAAATGAGAATTTTTTCATATTTGTGTATAAATGGTTTGGATTCATATGGATGCACATGAATATATCTGTTTTTCCTTTAAAATATGATTATTTTATGTGTTTTTCGTAAACCGGTTTTTTTCCGGTTCCGACTGGTTCCCGGCCCACAAGATATTTTAGTTTGATGACCGGTTCGGTTCTGATAACATTGCTATAGGGTAGTGGCCCACTGTCACCACAACCAAAACCCCCTGCTCTTTATGGACTATCACCGATGTGAAAATTTCTGAATCTTCTAAACAAAAATCTTACTGCAGTAAATCTGGTTTACTTCTTCTACTTATTTATTTAACTTTACAAGTTATTTTCTGAATAATTCATGAAAACATCGAAGTAAATACACTGCAGCCTACACAATTATACAGATCAAGTACAAAAGAATAAGCAATCATGCAGACAAAGGACACACAAATTTTTCGAACAACTGTCACTAGAAAAACCCAATGTGGGAAAACCAGTGCAGCAGCTCTTGAGGGTTTTATTATTAAGCAGATTTATGAATACAAACTAGGGTGCCAATATGGCTCACCCAACAGAGAAAATCCTTGGCAGAAGTAACTCTATCCGAAGACAGATATTATGGTTGATCCAACAACTAGATGAAGAAACCTCACTGGTGACTGCGCAGTCTCCAAGTGTTGTTGAGCTATGGCTACAGCAAGCTGGACTACGCCACCTACTCCAGCAGTTGTGTCACCCTCTCCGTGAGCCTTCCCGGCTCAGAAATCAAAACACTGGATGGTTGCTCGATCTACCCCACAGAAACCCCAACATAGCTCTCTAAGTGACTGCGTCACCCTCTCTGGCTTTGCGTCCCTTTGCGTGAGCCCTGCTAGCACTGCATCACCCCTCCTGGGCCTGCGTTGCCTCTTTAGTGTTGATCTGCATCTCTGCTATTATTCTCGGCCTTGGATGAAAAATCTCATTGTCGAACTGCCCCTCACTACACTGCAAGCTCACTCCGAAATTCTCAGCAAACCGCACCTTAGAATTTTGACTTAGCTCAAGTGCTGCTACTCTGTGTGTTCTCCAACTGACCCCAAGCCTTTCTTTAATACTTTTCCAGTTGACAAATCAACGTCCGTGATATAATCTCTAATCGAAAGCTAAGATTAGAAAAGAATTGATCCTCATCACTTAGAACATTCTCACCCACATGTTTAAATTAATTCACTTTAATTATTTAATTTCCCTAAGTTAGACTTAGGATCCCCATTAAAATAATTTATTATTTCAATAACTTAAGCTCTGGGTGGAATTTCTCCAAACGATTTCGGGGTCTTGGAGATCTCATGTGTTTTAACTCCTCCACAAAGTTTCGGAGCTAGAGCACATCCAATGATACCCAAAAATCAACACTCCCTTTTAGTGAGTAATGTGCTCTAGCAACACTTCAACCTGAAGCATCACCCTAATCCACGGCATCAGTCCTCTGCGCTGTTGATGCTCGATTGCTACCCCTCATCCACTGCGCTGCTGCTATCTGTACTGTTGCCCATGTCACTACCACTGACACTGCCTCATCTGTACTGCAACTCCCTCTCAAATGTTGCATCATGCTTCCAATAGCACTGCCACTGCAACTCAGTTGTTGAGAAGTAAGCAACTGAAAAAACAACGCAAAATCCTGACATACAAGTCAGTCTGGGTGCACCTCAATACTGAAGCACCCTTTGCTACTAATCTGCGTTGTCCCTCTGGTGCTTATGCGCTGTTGTTGCTCTACACTACGTAAGCACTACCTCTGCGTTGTTGCTGCCTCTACTCCGTCTTCAGTGTTCTAGCTCTGCCAATGTTGCTCCATCATCCCTCGTACCAACTAACTCCAGTCATCATGCTACTATCATTAAGAGCTCTCGTAGCTCGTATGTGATCCAATAGTTTGGGCACTTCAAGGATCCTGCCCTATCACTGTAGTTCGAAAGAACTACAGATCAATGTCGCCCCACCTCTTTTCCCGAGGCACATGAGCACTCATTGCCACATCGTCATCATCTCCATCATCGTCCTTAGCTACGACAGCCTTTGAATCAGACGTGTCTTCACCCTTCTTCTTCTGAGGGCATTATGTGGCGAAATTTCATAGTTCACCACACCTGAAGCACCTGACCTTTGAAAGTTCTTTCTTCTTCTTCCTCTGTTGCCCATGTTGTCCCTTAGATGTGAGAGTCGCACCTTCCTCCTCCTTCTTGACCTTGATAACTTCGCTGCTTATGCCTGCTTTGGTCATCCTCCTGATCTCTTCTTATCGAAGAGTTGCCCACATGTTTTCCCAACTTGAAAGCATTGCTCTGCCCAAAATTCCTTGGACAAATTTCTCCCACTCATTGAAAACTGCATTCAGAGCAGTCCTCACCATAAGACCTTCATCAGGTGTGGCCCCCACGGCAACCGGCTGATCACGGATCGCCTTCAATCTAATGAGGAAGGGGTCGATCTCTTCTCCCTTCAAGATCTGCAACAATCGAAGTTGATTCTCTAGAAGCATTCTCCTCTGAACAGAAGTCCCCTAATATAATGTGGTCAAAGAAGTCCACATCTCATGTGTTGTGTCTTTCTCAACAACGTGTGGGACCACATGATCCTTGACTACGTCCATGATCAAGCGCTTAGCCTTCGCTTGAGCTTCTTCATACTTCTTCAACAGATCAGCGTCAACAGAAACAACAACTGCGCTCTCGGCGAGATGCTTGATACAATGCTCATCTAGAACTGGTAGGATTCTAGCCTTCCAGATTACAAAGTTGGATGCACCATCCAACCTGTCCTCATCCCTCAGTCCATGTGTGGCCATCTCTGCTCAACTGAAAACGTCGAACTGGTTCTCTTCTCCTTCTTTTGTTGCTGCCCCAACAAACTCAGATCTGAGTTTCTCGATGCTAGAAACTCTCTAAGGAACCCGCTCCCTCTGAAAAATGATTTCCCTCCTGGAAATCCTCTGCCAACTAATGTCGAATCAGCCCTCTCCGATCACTCTTTACCGCTGATCAGCACTGGATCTAGACTCCTTGGCAAGAAGTTTGTTGAGGAACTGCTTCCCCTTACTTTTCCACGCCCCGCTAGACATTGTTCTGCACCAACAGAAACAACGCCCTGTTGAGATTTTGGGGTGTTGGGTAGCATCGGATGTGCTCTAGCTCCCAAACTTTGTGGAGGGACTAGAGTACATAAGATCTCCAAGACCCATAAAGCATTTGAAGAAATTCCATCAAATTTAAGAGATATTTAATTAATTGATCTTTTTAATTAAGGACCCTAAGTCTAACTTAGGAAAATTAAAATATTAAAGATAATTAAATTAAACCTGTGATGAGAATGACTTAAGTGACGCAGATCAAGCAGCTTCTAATCTTAGTCATCGATTAAAGATTAGATCACGTCCGTTGCTTTTCCAATGAGAAAGGTATAAGAGAAGGGCTTGGGCTCAATTGGAGAACACACACACCCGCAGAGCACTAAAGCTAAGATGAGATTCTAGGGCGTGGTTTGCTAAGAATTTCAGAAGTCTTTCAGCTGCAGCGAGGGGTAGTATTGGCAAGGGGGATGGTCTAGTCCCAGGCCAAGAGTACAACAAGGGCAGAGAAGGAGCATACCAGGGCAACGTAGAGGCAACAGCTACGCAGAGCAGCCAAGAGCCCAACACGAGCAACACAGAGGTAGCAGGAGCCAAAGAAGGCTGACGCAGGCCCAGTTAGGGCAACGCAGGGGCAGTGTAACCCCTTCTTGGGTGACGCAGGCCCTTCTTGAGCAGCGCAGAGGCTGACGCAGGCCAATAAGGCTGATGTAGAGGGCTTCAGAGTAGCATTGGGGTTTCCAGAGACCAGAAAGGGGCTAAGTTCTGTAATCCTGTTTGAGGGTGTGAATCAATCAGATTTTCTGTCTCTGGAATAGAGGTATTGCTATCGTTTATATTTTTCTGTCGGGTTAACCAGTTTGGTGCCCAGATTTGTTGTACTTAGAATCTACATAATAATAAAAACCCTCCAGAAGCTAGCAACACTGGTTTTCCTGCATTGAGTTTTTCTGGGGACATTTGCCTAGAAAATCCTTGTGTGTCACTTTGTCTATGACCATGTTATTTAGAACTTGATCTTTATCTGTAGGTTGTTAACTGTATTTACTTCGATGTTAACGCTGGATTTTTCAGATTAATAACTTATGTAAGTAGGAGAAGTAAATCAAGATTTAACAGTAGGGTTTCTGTTTAGTATATTCAGAAATTTTCACATGGTATCAGAGTGATTGCAAATCAAACTGGATCTCCAGCAAGACCGCTGAAGAAATCTGTATTGTAGAAAGCAGCAACAGCGGGAGAGAAACCGGAGAGGGCAGCGTAGCACTAGAAGGACGCAGAGGCAGCAAGAGCCACATAGGGGCTGACGCAGTCCCAGTTGGGTAAAGCAGAGATAGCACAGAGTCTTCCAGAGGGACGCAGGAGCAGCCTGTGTTGCGCAGTCACTACGCAAACGATGCTCTGAGCCAATCTACTCATGCAGAGGCCAGCCAGGGTAATCTACTCATGCAGAGGCCAGCCAGGGTGACGTAGTCCAAATTTTTATTGATGTGCAAACTGTCGTGAATCGAAGGCCAAGGCAGATCTTCAGTAGTTGCTGCTGGGGTGAAGATTATGCCGGTACAGAATTAAGACTTAGATAAGCAGACGAAGAGTGGGAGGAGAACAACTTCTCAGTAGATTTCATTGCCAAATAAATCTGAGGATCGATCGTAGGGTTATCGAAGAGAATTGATTCATTGTTTATGGAAAACTTCCAAAGAGGAAATCAGTTGTCAGAGGGAGCAAGGGGTGCCTTTCTCACCAAGCACCCTAGATCTGGGTCTCTAGCAGAAGAAATGAAGTTTCAACAATTTCTGAGCAGATGTCACCACACAGATTGCGTGATCAGGATAGGTTGGACGGCCTATCCAACTTTTTTTATCTGGAAGGCCAGAATCCTGGTAGTCATGGAGGCATATGGCTTAAGGGAGCATGCAAAGAAAGTCTTGGCTACACCAACCGATGTGAAACTCCTGGCAGAGCATAATGAATCCGATGGGGTTAAAGATCATGTGGTACCACACATAGCCGAGAAGACAACGACTCATGAGATGTGGGAAGCTTTAACCACATTGTATCAAGGGAAGCCCATCCAGAGGAAGATGTTTTTGGAGAACCAGCTGAGGTTATTTATGGTGTCCAAGGGAGAGAAAATTGATCCTTTCTTATTCAAACTGCAGTGGCATGGGGGTCAAGGTAGACGATGATGTCATGGTGAGGACTGCTCTAAATGTTGTCACAGAGGACTGGGAAACATTTATCCAAAGTCTTTTGGGCAGAGTGGATCTTCCTAACTGGGACAATATGTGGGATATCCTCCGACAAGAGGAGATATGTCGAATGACCAAGAGACAGTACAGCACTGGTTCGAGCAAGGTGAGGAAGGAGGAAGAGGATGATGCAACCCAGCATCAAAGAAGCAGCAAGGGAAAAAGAAGTGTGATCTGTCAAAGATCAAATGTTTCCAATGTGGCGAACTTGGACACTTCGCCAGCAATTGTCCTCAAAGGAAGAAGGACAAGGAACCTTCTAGTTCTAAGGCTATTGTAGCAAACGATGGCTCCAATGATGACGTAGCCATGAGCGCTCATGAACCACGAAAGTGGGGTAATATTCATTTGTAGAGCAGCTATAGAGTGGTGGCGGGATCCTTGAGTAGCCCAACTCTTGGATCACATATGAGCTACGAGAGCCTTAAGATGGTAGCTGGACAAGTGGAGCAGTGGATGCTGAAGATCACGGATGAAGCAGAGGTAGAGGTTGACACGCTGGAGAGGGAGCAGCACAGTGCACATGCAGCAACAGTGTAGAGACAGCAGCACGGAAGCAGCACAGAGGAGGCTTGCTTACGCAGTGCAGTGTTGTAGCAGCGCAGAGGCTTCAGGAGGACAGTGCAATGCAGATGGAGCAGTAGTGTAGAGGGTAGCAGCATAGAGACAGCGCACAGGAGGTCTACTTACGCAGTGCAGAGCTGCAGTAGTGCAGTAGCCTCCGGAGGACAGCGCAGAGCAGTAGCCTATCGAGCTTCATTGATGATATGCAGCCCAACCGACTTGTCTGTCAAAGATTGGGTGATGGTCTTCAGCTGCTTACTCTCAGCAACTGAGTTGCAGTGCAGCAGTTAGCAGTGGCAGTGTTATGGGCAGTACAATGCAGCAATTTGAGAGAGAGTTGCAGTACAGATGTGGCAGTGACGGTGGCAAAGTCATGGTCAGCAGTACAAAGAGCAACAACAGTGTAGTGATGAAGGGCAGCAAGCCAAGCATCAGCGCAGAGACCGACACCAGAGATCAGAGCAGTACTTCAGGGTGAAGTGTTTTGCTAGAGCACATTCCTTGCTAAGAGGAAGTGTGGAGATTTTGGGGTGTTGGGGTAGCATCGGATGTGCTCTAGCTCCCAAACTTTGTGGAAGGACTAGAGTACATAAGATCTTCAAGACCCAGAAAGCGTTTGAAGCTACGTTGCAAGAAACGTGGGTCTAGCCCTCATTTCAGCCCAAAAGCGAAACGGAAACGCGTTTCACCGTACTGGGTCGTTTCTCGTGGAGGAAACGTGCCCAGTACGGCCGGAAACGCGTTTCCGTCTATATAACTTGTTTTTTTATAGTTTTTTTTGTTTGCATGTGTTTTATTATTTTTTTAATTGTTGAAAGTGTCTTTTGGATGCTTCTTTTGGATGATAAATTATAATTTATCATGTATGTTTTATGATTTCACCTAAGTTGCATGAAACGGGGAAACAAAAACGATTTTTCGGAACAGGTACGGTACGAAACGCAACCTCCCCAAATTTTGGAAACAGGGAAACACGATATATATATATATATATATCTCACAAGATTTTCCAGTTCGATGTATATATATATATATATCTCACAAGATTTTCCAGTTCGATGACCGATTCAGTTCTAATAACACTGCTATAGGGTAGTGGCCCACTGTCACCACAACCAAAACCCCATGCTCTTTATGGACTGTCACCGATATGAAAATTTTTGAATCTTCTAAATAGAAATCCTACTGCAGTAAATCTAATTTACTTCTTCTACTTGTTTATTTAACTTTGCAAGTTATTTTCTGAATAATTCATGAAAACATCGAAGTAAATACACTGCAGCCTACACAATTATACAGATGAAGTACTGAAGAATAAGCAACCATGCAGACAAAGGGCACACAAATTTTTCGGACAAATGTCCTCAGAAAAAGCCAATGCGGGAAAATCAGTGCAGCAGCTCTTGAGGTTTTTATTATTAAGTAGATTTCTGAATACAAACTAGGGTGCCAATATGGCTCACCCAAAAAAAAAAAAATCCTCGGCAAAATTACCTTTATCCGGTGACAGATATTATGGTTGATCTAGCAACTGGATGAAGAAACACCACAGGTGACTGCGCAGTCTCCAAGTGCTGCTAAGCGAATGCTACAGCAAGCTGACTGCGTCACCTTCTCCAGGAGTTGTGTCACCCCCTCCGTGAGCCTTCCCGACTGATAAATAAAAATGTTGGATGGATGCCCAATCTGCCCCATAGAAACCCCAACGTAGCTCTCTGAGTGACTGTGTCACCCTCTCTGGCTTTGTGTCCCTCTGCGTGAGCTCTGTTGGCCCTGCGTCACCCTTCCTGGGCATGCGCTGCCTCTCTGCTATTGTATTCTTGGCCTTGGATGAAAAATCTCGTTGCCAAACTACCCCTCACTGCACTAGAAGCTCACTCTGAAATTCTCAGCAAAATGTGCCCCAAAATTTCGACTTAGCTCAAGTGTTGCTACTCTGTATGTGTTCTCCAAGTGACCCCAAGCCTTACTTTAATACTTTTCCAATTGACAAATCAACGGTCGTGATCTAATCTCTAATCGACGGCTAAAATTAGAAAAGACTTGATCCTCGTCACTTAGAACATTCTCACCCACATGTTTAAATTAATTCACTTTAATTATTTAATTTCCCTAAGTTAGACTTAGGGTCCCCATTAAAATAATTAATTATTTGAATAACTTAAGCTCCGAGTGGAATTTCTCCAAACGATTTATGGTTCATGGAGATCTCATGTGTTCTAGCCCCTCCACAAAGTTTCAGAGCTAGAGCACATCCGATGCTACCCAAAAATCAACAACCGATAGGCAGGGTCCTAGAAGGATAAGATCACCTATGATAGATACTCTGAGGGTAGAGAATAGGTGAAAAGCAAGGATCTCCTTCAGAAAGACTCAATAACTAGGCTCAAGGCTTTGCTAGGAAGCAATTCATTTTCTACAATAAGGCCTAGAAAAATGTGCACAATACCTAGGGTTTGGTAGATTAGGCAAGTGTTGGAGCAACTTGAGGTCAACGTGAGGGGAAAAGGTTTTTTACAATGAATATTCGCTGAAACCTTCAAGAAAGTTCTCAAATTGAGAAAGAGGGAACTAGGGTTGTTACCATCTTAGGGTAACACCTAGGGCAACAGATCTTATGGATGAATTTTGGGTGGATGCCCACTAAAATTATATGTCATGTAGCCAAGACCTATATCTTGATGTTTAGGCTCTCAAAACCCTAAGAAACCTCCTCCCTCGAATTTCGCTCTAAGCCCTAGGTCTTCCTTCTTCTAGCCTTAAAAGGACCCAATTTTAGGAGGGAGAAAAGATGGATGAAAAAATAGGATTGATCACCAATGGTTTGGACTAGTGCCTTGTCCCTTGGGTATATGCAGTCAAGGATGTCAAAGATAAGCCGATCCTATTCCTAAGGAGGCGTAAATTTGATGCCCTAGCACAAATTTCAAGCATTTACCCACTCAAGGAATAATGGAGTTTATGGGAAGAGCTTCAAAGAGTTTCACCACTAGGATAATTATTACAATGTCATGAACGAATAATGCATGCAATTTTCCTCTAGCTAGCATTCAATAGATATTCAATAAAATTAGGGCACAAAATTCTTACAATGTCATGAATGAATAATGCATGCAATTTTCCTCTAGCTAGCATTCAATCAGTGTTGAAAATATCAGTATCGAAAAAATATCGGCGAGGATCCTGAAAACATCTTATCCGCAATATCGGTGAAAGTATCAGCAAAATATCGAAAAATATTAGAAAACATAAAAAATGCATAATATATTCATTTTTTGCATATTTTTAACAATATAAAGCAATAACAACATGAAATAAACAGATTGGCACATAAATATGAAGAAAGCACTGATATATATGATGTAGTCAATGTAAAAAAAATGATACATCTAAGGCAATACCAAATCCTATTGAACCCTGATCATTGTCCAATCAAAGACTCAAATGTGGAGAACCAATACAAAATAACATCACATATAAAAGTATCTCATCATCAGTGTGAAAATTCCTATATCGGAATCCCTACTGCATCAACTGATGTTATTTCTTCTACTTGTTAATTTTGAATCAAGTTATTTATGGTGTTACACAGTAAACATCGAAATAAATTCTACTATAGCCTTCACAACATAAAAATACTGAGGAAATAAAATATTGAGCAGGAAAGAAATAAACACACACAATGAACACTGTTTTGTTTGGACATTGTCCCCGGAAAAACTCAATGTGGGAAAACCAGTGCAGCAACTAAGGGTTTTAATTATTATGCAGTAGTTTCTGAATACAAATCTTTGGATGCCCAAACTGGCAATCCGATACAGAGAATAAGCTGGCAAAGGGATAGTGAGAAATTATCACACTGTCACTAGCGATCCGACACTGATCCAACCTCTGAATGGCTAGTCCAAAATTGCCTCTGCATTGTCTCTTCGTCACAGCCTCTAGGGACTGCGTCACCCCTCTAGTTGATCGATCTGCTGACTGGAAACTCAGATCTCTGGCCCTCTGGTCTCACACCCCAGCTCCCAGCACTAGATCTGGACTGCTCCTCAGCAAAACTGCGGATCTCCTCATCAACTCTACGTTGCCCAGCTTGGCACTGCGCAGCCTCTCTGAACCTTTCAATGCCTCCTCTGCAATGTATTCACCGGATCAGGAAAAACTTCCACCAACAAACTATCCCTACCCTTCACTACAAGAAATCTCCTCGATCTCTCTCCGACAACTACTGCGCTGCTCTCTTGAGAATTCGATCTCTAGATCTCTCATCCGATGTTTTCTACAAATGCCCATCAAGCTCCTTCCTATAATCTCTCGTTGACATATCAATAGCCAAGATTAAAACATAATCAAAGGCTAAGATTAGCTTGGACTCGATCCTCGTCTTCATCTAGAAGATTAACACCTAATCAAATTAATACCTTTTAATTATTTCCTTTTCCTAAGTTTACACTTAGGAATCCATTAAAAATAGTTAATTATTTTAATTAAATCCTCTCCGGGTGGAATTTCCCAAAACAATTTATGAGTATTGTAGAATGCAGGTGTCTTAGCCTCTCTACAAAATCTTGAGGCTAGAGCACATCCGATGCTACAAAAATCAACAATCGGGAGTTATATGTAGCAAAACAACTAAAGCTAGCAACAAGCTATCTGAGCTCAATGCCCTCTCCCCCTTTTACAGGAAAACATGATCGGTTGTTTTCCAGGCCTGCCCCTTGCAATAGAAGGCCCTAATCTTGCACCTAATGTCAAATAATGATTGTTGGATATGGAGTTGTGCTCTCCTATATCTATAGCAGATGGTATTGACACTGATGCTCGCAAAGTCTCCTCCTCCTCCTCTTCCTCATACTCCTCGTGTTGTTCCTCCCCCGAATCCTCCTCCTCTTGCTGCCCCTATTCTAATGGTTCCTTTGGCTCTAACCATGCAGACGACTCCTCCAAGATGAGCACCTCAGACTCCGCCCTCCACTGAGACAATACATCAAAATTGTCAAAGGAAATGGCATCTGGATCCATTGGTGTTTCTATTTGCTTCACTCGAAGTCGGAAATTGTAATGCACATACACTAAATCATTGAGGCGTGAGAACTCCAACGTGTAAGAGTGTCAAAAAAACTAATGAGTCTTGACTCTTGACACTTGAGGGTCATAAATTAAAATTACAATAAATTTAATTACTCAACTGAAGGCTGAAGGTCAAAGTTATACCTATTGCGCTTTTTTGAGTGTATTTTCTCCAATACACTCAAATTGCACTCACACCCTAAAGAGCTACATGTTTGACTCATGATTCTGTAATATTCCCAATTAGCGATAACTAATTGGAAATATTAATTTTGATTAATTTTTCCTTATATAGTTAAAATACAAATAAAGTGGGTAAAAGGAGCATGTGACCCACTTAGAATAAAACACACTCCCTAAAGTCACCTAGGAAACATAACGTGTGGACAAGGTGGGCCAAGGGGGCCAAGTGAAAACGAAGGGGGTGACACACTTAGGCAGCGTGGGCCTAGCCAGCGCAGATGAGTTGGCAATGTTGGCCAAAGAGAGACAGCATGGACGTGGTGGGACCAAGGAGAGAGGGAGGCTCACCAAAGATAAATAGAAGGGAGGCTACCTCATTTCTCTCATTGATGATTATGCATTTTGGAGTTTGTCTCTAGACACTAAGCACGCTTGCTGTTTAGCTAGTCTGCACGTACTGTTCAGTACATCGGGTGTCTTCGTGCGAAGATCCCAACCTCAGCCCCGGGAGACTTCAAGTGCTTGCTTGGGTGAGGAGTCCTACCATATTTTGTAGGGGGAGATCGAAGCTTCAGCCATTGAGGAGCATTTCTTGGAGAGACTGTGTTGACCACACTTTGTCAACGACTCCATAGCAGTACACCCCCATTTTTTCAAATGGGACTTATCATGTTCGAGGCTCGTGTCATCCAGATTTCATCGCCGATCGATAGTTTTTATAATGATGTAAACCCATTCTGCATTTTATGATGTAAAGGATCTAAGTAAGACCGTCCATGTATGTAACAACCTAGGTAAGCCTAGTATGTTGTTGATGATCTCTATCCTAGGAGGTTTTTTGTCTCACTGATTCACGAAAGTGATCGGCAGAGTTTTTCCCTCCAGCCTCACCCCAAAGCTAGGGTGGATTTTGTCATCAGCATACTAAGTGAGTCCTAGTGTTTCTATCGAGTCCTTGTAAAAGTAGTTTCAACTACTTTGTCTACTAGATCATGTTTTGAGTCGCAGAATTGGGTATTTATTTGAGGGTCTATACAAGTGGGTTTTCCCCCTTCATGTATGTAAATGTATTATCTCATGTAAAAGAGGGTTGGAAAAATAATTATAATCCCCTCTTAGTCAATTAATTAAATTTTCTGGTCAATTAATTAATAAAATCGTAAACCAGAAATTTAATTAATTTAGGGTCCTAAATTATGATTAAATCTTTAAAGGCAAAATTTGTTGGTCCTTGGAAAATGATTTTGACAGCCCCAGGCCAAGGGAATATTGAGAATTTTAAGAAATATTGGACCCTTGGGCCTTGGTGGTTAAGTCAAGGTCAAAATTTTGGGGTAATTAACTCAAAAATAATATTTTGAGTTAATTAAAATTGAATTAAATGATAAATTCGTTTTTTCCCCAAAATTTTAATTTCAACGCTCCGGATTAAAAGATAATTAAATCTTTTGGACGGTTGAGATTATTTTGACGAGGATCATCCAAACTAGCCGTTAGAGATCTGGTCCTATAAATTTAGAGGTCTTTGTCATTTTTTAATCATCCGATCTCAGAATCGTGCACTTGCTCTTAGAAGCTCTTGTAAACTTTTTTTGAGGAATAAAGCTAAAGACTTTGGGGTTACAAATCTGGATGTTCCTTCTCAGATCTATGTGGTGAATTGTCTCTAAACTCTGCTACTTGGTTTCTTGCATTTTATGGTTGATGGCCTACATGGATTAATCTGCATACAGGTATCTTGTGCAGTTTTCTGGGTTTATAAAATAACATTCTGATTTTTCTAAGGGTCTCATTTGTTTTCTTAAATCTCTATCAGTCTAAAGTTCAGATCTAAGTGTGCAGGGAATTTTTTTTTTTAAGATTGGGCGTCTGGGGAAGTTTTCGGTTGGACCAGCCGACTCTCAATAAGCATAAATCTGATAAGCTCTTTATTTGTTAAATTCCGGGTCTATCTTACGATATTTGTGATTTTGCAGGGTTTCGAAGGCTTGTGCCTCCACTAAAAATTTTAAACTTCTGAAAATTGTGCTAAACGGATTCAGATCTGACCATGAGGGTTTTAAATTGTAAATTAGTTGTAAATTTGTAATTTTTTTTAGGACTGTGAGGGTTTTAATTGTTTCATGGTGTGTATATTTTCAGATCTCGCTGTCTTTTGCAGGTTAAGGGTTTGAATCAGAAATTTTTTTTTAGATCTAAGGCAGATCTAGCCTCCAAAGGCCAGATCTGGCCTCAAATCCCCATTGTGGGCAAATCTGGGCATTATTGGTTTCAAGAAGCATTGAAAATCTAAATTTTGGAACAATTTGAAGATCTGAGGTTAATGTGTTTGTGTGTACTGGGTTCTCCTCATTCTAATCAACGCTGCCTCTGTCTCAGCTTTTATCTGGCGTCTCTTTGCAGCCTTCTCCCTTCAACGCTGCCCTCCATCTCTGCGTTTCTAGCTGCCAGCTCCTTGTTTCATCGTTTTTTTTTGTTTTGCCGTCCCTCACCTGCAAGCCAACGTTTCCACCATCGAATTTTTACCTATCGTGCTATTCTCCTTAGCCAGCACCTTGCCATCAATCCGTTTCATCGTTCCTCAACCCGTCACCTCTCCTTCGCGGCCAAGCTCACCTGCAAACTTCAGCAAAACGAAAAACAAAAAAACAAAAACGTCAAGCAGCAGTCTTCACGCCCGCGTCCTGCACTCACGCCGTCTCTGCAAGCTGCCATCGAGCCCTCCCACGTCCGTCTGCTCCGTCCATCGACCTGCAGCAAACGACAAAGCAAACGCACATATAAAGTTTGAATAACCCTTACGTGATGTTTCAATGCGGATCCCTTTTTTATGTATATAGTTTAGTTTTGGTTTAATTCGAGTTGTAGATTTAATTTTAGAGTTTAGACTTTATTGCGTTAGTTTTATTTAGATCATTCATCGATTTAGTTTTTGTTTAGGTTTTAAATTTTTTTTATTTAGATTTTAATTTAAATTTAGATCTTAGGTTTGTTTGTTAGTTTTAGGTTTAGAGTTAAATTTGTTTTATTTGGTTTAGGTTTAGTTAGATTTAAGTTTCGATTTTAATATTTCATTTTTGTAGATTTTAGTTAGTTTAATTGTTAGTTTTAATGTGTTTTGTTTTAGGCTAGATCTAACTTAAAATTTCATTTTAGTTATAGTTTAGTTTAGTTTTAGGACTTGATTTTTAATATTTAGTTTTAACTTAGATTTTTGCTTGTTTTAGATTAGAAAAATAAAATAATAAAAAAAATATAAAAAATTCCAAAAATCCTAAAAAAAATAGAAAATACAAAATATAAAAAATTTTCAAGGGTCCATTGAGCTTTAAAATTTTATCTAAGTTTGACTGTGGATATTTTAATTTTCAAGTTGGGTAATACTGGAACATCTTAATTTTGGAACATCTTAAACAGCTGGCATTTTCATTATTCATGGTTGTGGTGTTTTTTTTTTTAATTGGATGTCATTGTGAGCAATCGTGTTTTGATAAGCAGCGGTTAGTCATCATTTACTGGTTTATAATTGCATAACGAGATCTTGTTTGACTCCATAAGGCACTGGTCTCTAACGTGAAATCTAATTTAGATCTGTGGAATCTCGTTTATTTCTATCAAGTATTTGATGTTTTAGCTGTGTCTCCTAGATTTGTTATCTTCATTTATAAAAGGGTCTACCTCCCTTAGCTTGCAAGGAGACAGCTTAAATAGAGAGATTGGGGATAAAGGTGACAGCCCCCAATCTGAGCCGTTGTCGCGGTGCCTGGACAATTTGTGCGACAACAGAGTGCACAGTCTTGGAGAGGGAGTACACAGTTCTAGTTGGGGGAAGTTCTGGATTGAGGTTATTTCGGTGGATTCAGACTGGAGGATTAGGGAAGGGATCAGCCCTTACCTGTTGGAGACATTTTGCAGAGGGAGAGGCCGTATTTTGCAGTGTTGCCTTCAGGGTCAGCGTTTTCCCTTGAGGGATAGCGTAGTGCCTCAAAGGAGGTAATTTCCGAGGTCAGCCATTCTTGAAAAGCTCTCTGGGCTTTTTTGGGTATTAAGAGTAGAGGCCGTTCCCAGAGTTTCAGCATTTTTCGAGTTGGGGAATAGCCCCTAAGACTCGTTTCATTCCAGCAGTTGCAGCAGCACGGCAGCATTCCCAGCAGCTTGGAGACTACACAGTTGATAGAGGGAGCAGCCATTCCACACATTGTTCTGAGAGTACTCATTTCTTATTTCTCAGTATTAATAAAATGGCTCAGCGTTCTCCATATTGTGTATTTTGTCTTATGGTTTGTCTATAGTTGTTGTGTACTTGTTTGTGTGCTTTATATTACTATTTATTTCCTTTCGGGATATTACAGTGGTATCGAAGCTCATAGACTTGGCTCAGCCTATGGAGAAAGTTGTCTATGACACTGGAAGAAAGGCCATATATTTGCTATAGGGGTAGGAAGTACCGTGACCGAGAGAATAGGTTGCAAATCACCTACAGAGAGGGTTACTGCGCTCCAGTAGTGGACACAGAGCAGGAGGAACCGATGGCAAAGGAGAAAGATACCGCGAAGGAGTTTGCGGACATACTCATCAAGTCAGTACAGGATCTATCTAGGTGGATAGAGGAGATGGGGCAGAGATTCACAACAGCAGAGTCCAGACAGCGTGAAACCCCCAGGGGTTTCCACATTGGAGAGGGATTGGGTACGTCCCATCATTTGCAGGGGCACTACGCAGCACAGCATGTGGCATCCCATACACCCCCACGCTCCACGATGCCCAATTTCTTGGCAGCAGATACAGGGGTGGGAGTACAGCAGGAGTAGGAGCCAGCCCACATGGGTGATTACTTTGCTAAGTACCAGGCCTACGGACAGGAGTTCAGAGATGCACTCACATTTCACGATTTTGTCTTGCTCAAGCGAGACAGTAGACCCCGCCATCATCACAAGGGGAACAGACATTCTCAGGACAGAGATATGCATCGTACTGTGGGCAGGTTTCACTTGCCAAATTTTGACGATTCGTCAAATAGTTCGGCAAAGGCATGGGTAGAGAAGCTGGATATATATTTCCAGCTCAACACAATGGCGAAGACGGAGGCCATCAAGGTGGCAGTGCTGCATCTAGATGGCGAGGCCCAAGATTGGTGGTTTCACGGGATGGTTACACTCGGGCACTCGACAGTGACAGCTTATGTCGAGTTCACTCGGAGGTTGATAGAGAGGTTTGATCGGAGGGATCCGGAGGAGCATTTTGTTGAGGTGACAAAGCTCAAGCAGACTGGGAGTCCGGACACATACATCTCAGATTTCCTGAGACTCTCAGTGATGGTGCCAGATTTATCCGCAGCACGGATGATCTACATGTTTATCGACGGGTTAGCAGAGCCTCTTCGAGGTTTGGTCCGGTCCACTAGGCCAGCCACACTTCATGATGCAGTTGGCAGGACCCGGGATTTACGGGATGCTTTACCCCGGACCAGAGCACCTTACCCTCAGAGAACGGCTTTCCAGTCGAAGGGGAAGGGCGTGAGGGCTCCGCCTCCAAAGGAGAACCAGAGCAGAGGACCGATAGATGATGAGACCAGGAGGGATCTGAGGAGGAAGAGACTGTGTTTCACCTGCCAAGAGCCATGGGCACCAGGACACCATTGTGCCGCGGGCAAGGCACATTATATTGAGGTCTTCTCCAAGAGCAGTGGAGAAGAAGATGAGTACGACGACATAGGTGCAGCGGGGAGCCATGCAGCACAGAGAGAGGATCATCTGCCGCCTCCACCACCAGGAGCAGGAGGTACATCTTTCGCACCTACCGAAGGAGCCCTTGCAGCCTTACAAGGAGTTCCCAAGTATTTGACACTACGTGTCCAAGGTCCAGTGCGAGGGCAATGAGTGTCAGTACTAATAGACAGTGGGGCGACCCACAACTTCACTGATGCACAGTTGGTAGAGCGGAGAGGCATTCCGACAGAGAGTTTTGACAGGTTTTTAGTGTTGGTTCCAGGGGAAGAGATAGACAAACTCTCCTTCAGGCTGGATGAAGACTTCGCTATGTTCGCTGATATACCTCCAAGAGTGAGGTGGGGTGACTTGGTGTTGTAGCCCCAGAGAGCTACAAAATGGCAGGATCCTTGAGGATTCCACCTCTTGGATCAGTATCTAGCTACCAGGGCCCACAATATGCAGTAGTAGGATGGATCAACGACAGTTGATGCAGTCAGATGCGAGAGTGACAGTTGCAGAGACTAGTAGAAGTCAGATGTTGGGGAGCGCAGTGCAGAGTTGGAAGCAGTAACGTTGGCATAGTGCAGAGTCAGCAGCAATGCAGAGTCTTCAATAGACAGTGCAGTAGCTATTAGCAGTCAGAGACTTGGATGAGAGATGCATTATACTGATCACATATGATTCAGTATTTTGGATGTTTTTAGTTGCAGATGTTGCAGTAGCAACAGCAACAGAGTTTCAATGTAGATGCAATGTTGGTAGCAATTCAGCACGGTCAGCAGTAGCACAGATGTAGTGCTTATCAGAGTTGCGTTGTAGTTGGTGGGCAACAACCGACAGACATCAGCAGCGTGACAGGAGATGATGCAGAGATCGGTTGTTGCTACCAAATGTGTAGCAACATTAGAACACATTCCTCGTTGAGAGGGAGTGTAATTTTTTGTAGCATCGGATGTGTTCTAGCCATGAAACTTTGTGGAGAGGCTAGAATACATGAGATCTCCAGAACCCAGAAATCGTTTCCAGAAATTCCACGTAGAAGTGACTTAATTAGATTATTACCCATTTTTTTTAATGTTTCCTAACTCTAAACTTAGGAAAACAGGTTAATTAATCAGTATTAATTATGTCATGTAAAGAATAGTCTAGAAACTCTCACGGATCGATCCAAAGATGATCCTATCCATCAATTATGTTTTAATATTTGTCGTTGGTGCTCCAACAGAGGATTATAAGAGGAGATTGATGTGGTTATGGAGAATACACTTCTGCAGTTCGATTTCTTGGCAGATCAATTTCCAGAGTAGCAGCACTCAGTTGCAGGAGAGAGCTATAGATCGAAGCAGTGAGTGAGGGGCAGGGACAGTGATCTGGAGTAATTTTTCCAGATCCGGAGAGGTAGCAGCAAGAGGGTTGAGTTATCTCAATGAGGAAGCACAGAGCTCTGAGTAGTAACTTCATATTGGCAGTTCGATTTGTTGGAGAGAAAATCAATCTCAATTCTAGAGGTTGGGCAAAGGGTCCAGTAGGCCGGAGAGATGATTTCCTCGACAGTTGGAGGCAGAACGACTTCATCAAAGGCTGGTTGGAGGCTTGACGTCATAGTGACTGCGCAGAGGGTGACGCAGTAGCTTCTAAAGGCCGATTTTTCTGTAGGCAAGTTGTGTCAGGACTGCTTTTGGAGGAACGGTAAATTCCCTTCAATATTTTACCTAGATTTTCTTGTTGTGGATTGCCAGTTTCAAGCAACCAAATTGTACTCATAATTTCACTACAGCATAATAATAAAAACCCTCATTGCTACACCGATTTTCCCAAGTTTGGTTTTTCCGGGGACTTTTGTCCAAAAATAATTGTGTTATATTTTATGTGTGTGCTCGCATTTCTCAGCTTCCAGCATTTTATTCTTCCGCAGTTTTATTTGTGTAGATTGCAGTGTGATTTATTCAGTATTTGTCATAGAAAACAACAAACAAATTGTTAAATTATATTAACAATTGGGAGAATAATTTCCAATTGCTGCAATAGGATTCCGGTTTCGAATCTTCACATGATGCAAATGGAAAAGATATGAATGGCATGTCACATCAGCTACAAGTTGGCTCTCAAGGTTTGTTGGCTAGCAACTGGAATATATGAATAGGAGAAAGGTTTCTCCTAGGGGTCACCCACTTTTGTTGGGTGACAAGCCCAAATGAAATCAAGGCAAATCTCAAACCCAGGTGGCAAAAATGTCAAATTACTCAAACCATTAGAGATTGAAGAAAACGGTGGCAAAGTCGAGTTGTACTAGCCATATGAAATTTCGAAGTTAGTTACTAACCGTTGGAGATAGTTACTAACCGTTGGGAGGTCAATCCACATTCGCAGCATACCATCCTTCTTCTTCACCAAAACAACTAATGAAGCAAAGGGACTAGAGTTGGGCCTAACGTGCCCAATGCCAGCAACTCCCAAATAACTCGCTCAATCTCATCTTGATAGGCCTTGGGATGTCTGTATGGGGTCGTGATGATTGCCTGTAACCCTAGCTCTAGCAAAATAGTGTGTTCAAACTCCCTGTCAAGTGACTGCCCTGGCGGAATGTCGCCAAATACTGTTGGGTACCTGTCTAGAATGGTCTAGATGTTCGGGTGTGGTGGTTTGGGCCCACCCCCTGTATTAGATATCTTGAGCTCCACAGCCCACTCTACATCCCCATGTCTCAAGTGTGCCTCCATCCTATGCATTAACACTATCTGTGGGGGATATGAGTGCATGCCCCTCAACAAAACCAACTTCCCATTTGGGTCTATGAACTTTGTCTCCAATTTCTACCAATCAGTGCTAACAAGGCCAAGAGAGTAGAGTCACTGAACACCAAGCACCATATTGGTGTCTGGAACGTCATCCAAAAAGAAATGGTTTGTCATCGAATAGTCCCCATCACCACTGTCATCCCAGGAACGTATCTAGTACACTGCATGGTACGGTCTCCCGACACCAAGACAAAGAAGCCCTCAAAGGACTTTGTGTGTATGTCTCTCCTCTCCGCCATTTGGGCATCTACGAAATTGTGGGTTGCCCCACTGTCAACTAGCACTGAAAAATGTTGTCCCTGCATCGTGCCCCTGATCCTCAGAGTAAGGTACTTCGGCACTCCCAGAAGTGAAGTGATAATTGCAGGCAAGAAAGGAGCTCCTCCAAGTGGGGGTGGTGGGCCTCCTCCTCCTCCTGTCAGTTGTGGCTCATCATCACCAACGCCTATCTCCTGCTCTGCATCATCCTCTGGCTCACTATCAAAGAACACCTCTATGTAGTGTGTCTTTCCCTTGGTATACCTGTGCTCTAGTGCCCATGGCTCCTAGAAAGTGAAGCACAACTTCCTCCTACGAAGGTATCTTCGGGTCTCATCGTCCAACTACCCACACCCCTGAATATCTCGTTGTGGTGGAGGCCGAGTGTCACAGCCCCTTTGTGGGAAAGGAGCTCGTGGTGGAACTGGTGCCCTATCCTTGGGAATTGTGTCCTGCAAATCCCTGGCACAAGATACTGCCTCCTATAAAGTGGTGGGCCTGCGGGACCTCACTAGCCAACGCAAAGGCTCAATCAAACCCTCAACAAAGGTATAGACCCTCTTGGCATTTGACAAGTCCAGCACCATCATTAATACCCTCAAAAACTTCAATATGTAGTGCTCGGGGTTGCTTGTCTGCCTAAGTTGTGTCAGCTCTCTAAAATGTGCCTCTGGATCCCTCCTATCAAAATCCTCCACAAACCTCCATTTGAAGTCCTCATAGGAATTCACACTGGCATGCCCTAGCGTGGTCAACCCATGGAACCACCAATCATGTGCTGCCCCCTCCAAGTGCAAGGTAGCCATTTTGATGGCTTCCACGTCAGTCATCCAACTAAGCTGAAAGTATGTGTCCAACGTGTTGACCACACTTTGTCAACGACCCCATAGCAATACACCTCCATTTTTTCAATGGGACTTATCATGTTCGAGGCTCGTGTCATCCAGATTTCATCGACAGTCGACATTGTTATAAATGATGTAAACCCATTTTGCATGTTATGATGTAAATGATCTAAGTAAGACCGTCAATGTATGTAACAACCTAGGTAAGCCTAGTATGTTGTTGATGATTTCTATCCTAGGAGGTTTTTTGTCTCACTGATTCACGTAAGTGATCGGCAGAGTTTTTCCCTCCAGCCTCACCCTAAAGCTAGGGTGGATTTTGTCATCAGCATGCTAAGTGAGTCCTAGTGTTTTCTATCGAGTCCTTGTAAAAGTAGTTTGAGCTACTTGGTCTACTAGATCATGTTTTGAGTCGCAGAATTGGATATCTATTTGAGGGTCTATACGAACGAGTATTCCCCCTTCATGTATGTAAATTTATTATCTCATGTAAAGAGGGTTGGAAAAATAATTATAATCCCCTCTCAGTAAATTAATTAAATTTTCTGGTCAATTAATTTAAAAAAATCTTAAACCAGAAATTTAATTAATTTAGGGTCCTAAGTTAGAATTAAATCTTTAAAGGCAAAATTTGTGGGTCCTTGGAAAATGATTTTGAAAGCCCCAAGCCAAGGGAATATTGAGAATTTTAAGAAATTTTGGACCTTTGGGCCTTGGTGGTTAAGTCAAAATCAAAATTTTGGGGTAATTAACTCAAAAATAATATTTTTGAGTTAATTAAAATTGAATTAAATGATAAATTCGTTTTTTCCCCAAAATTTTAATTTCAACGCTCTAGATTAAAAGATGATTAAATCTTTTGGACAGTTGAGATTATTTTGACAAGGATCATCCAAACTAGCCGTTGGAGATTTTGTCCTATAAATTTAGAGGTCTTTGTCAGTATTGGATCATCCGATCTGAGGATCGTGCACTTGTTTTTAGAAGCTCTTGTAAATTTTTGAGGAATAAAGCATAAAGACTTTGGAGTTACAAATTTTGATGTTCCTTCTCGGATCTATGTGGTGAATTGTCTCTAAACTCTGCTACTTTGTTTCTTGCATTTTATGGTTGATGGCCTTCATGGATTAATCTGCATACAGGTATCTTGTGCAGTTTTCTGGGTTTATAAAATAACATTCTGATTTTTCTAAAAAGGTCTCATGTTGTTTTCTTAAATCTCTATCAATCTAAGGTCCGGATCTAAGTGTGCAGGGAAATTTTTTAAAATTGAGCGTCTGGGGAAGTCTTCGGTTGGACCAGCCGACTCTCAATAAACATAAATCTGAAAAGCTCATTGTTTGTTAAATTCCAAGTCTATCTTACGAAATTGGTGGTTTTGCAGGGTTTTCTAAGGCTTGTGCCTCTCCCAAACATTTTAAATCTCTGAAAATTGTTCTAAAATGGATTCGAATGTGACCATGAGGGTTTTAAATCTGTAAACTAGTTGTAAATTTGTAAATTTTCTTTTAGGACAGTAAGGGTTTAATCGTTTCTTGGTGTGTATCTTCAGATCTGGCTGATTTCTTGCAGGTTCAGGGCACAAATCATAATTTTTTTTTAGATCTAAGGCAGATCTAGCCTCCAAAGGCCAGATCTAGCGTCCAAAGGCCAGATCTAGCCTCAATCTGCTACTGTGGATGAATCCAGACATTGTTTTGAATTAAAAGAGCATAAGATCTGGGCTTAAAAGAAGAAATTTTAATTTAACTTGGCGGAATTTTGTGTGTACTGGGTTTATTCGAAATTATCTGTTTTCATTGCTGCACAAACACTGTCGATACTCCCCTTAGTTCATCATCTGCATCAATCGACTTCCTTAACCCTGTTCGAGCCTCATTTTCTCTGCCCTTCCTCACACTTCTTCTAGTCGAGCCCTCTGCCGTCTCTTCTCACGCTGCAAATATTCATCTCTACTGCTCTCACAAATTCTTCAACCCTCGATTTGCCAGCTCCTACATATCCGTCCAAGCTTCTCCAGTCTTGTTGCCGTCCTCCCTTTTTCTGTCATCAATTCATGCCCTTTTCTTCACATTACGAATCCTTTCAAACTTGCATTCTTCTCACGTCCAAGCTCTTCCATCGATTTCCCATTCGTTGCCTTCGTCCTCCATCGATTTGCCGTCATCTTCCTTGCTGCTGCCAGCGTTCCTCATTTTTCCATCTACCTCTGCCGCCTTCAAACTGCAAGCCATCTCATCGAAACCCTCGTTTTACTCTTTCTCTGCGTTAACTAAACCTTCGCTCCAGTATTTTCACTGCCTGTTCCAAAATTTCATTTCCATTTTTCTCCACCGTCCTGCCTTCCTCCTTCATATCCCTGCGTCCTCATCCCTTTGCCTCCGTCTGATTGCTCCATCAAGCCGTCGATTTTCTGCTTTGTCGACCTTACCCTCGCGTCCAAGCCTGCCCTCACGCATTGACAGCTTCCTCACGTCTTTTCTCTGTTCGTTGACCTGCAGACATAATACAAACGATAAACACACGTTAACAAACAAAATCAAAGCTCACGTTTATAGCTTGTCGTTTTTATTCGAATATAGTTGAGCCTTAATTTAGTTTTTGTTTCATTTTCTTTTGCGTTAGGCTTTAATAATGTTAGATAGTGTAAAATTAACATTCAACTTTGTTAAATTTTAAATGCACATATTTTAATTTGATACTTTGGTTTTAGACGTCTAGTGTTAGTTCTTCTTAGATTTGGGATTTGATTTCTTTTAATTTTAGATTTAGTTTAATTCTAATTTCTAGTTTAGTTTAGATTTTGACTTAATTTGGCTTTAGATTTAAATTTAGCTTTTAGTTTTTAGAGCTTTCTTAAATTTTATTTAGTTTTGTTTTAGGATTTATTTTATTTTATTTTTAGTTTAAATTTTTGTATATATATTTTGTTTAAAAAAAATAAAAAATAAAAAATTTCAAAATCCTAAAAAAAATAGAAAATACAAAAAAAAAAAAAATTCTAAAAATTTCAAATTCTAAAAAATTTTCTAAGTCCTATGGTCAAATAAGCCTAAAATTTTATTCTAAAGCTTGACCGTGGAACATTTTGATTTTCGAACTGGGTTATAATTGGAATATTTTTTTTTCCTGAAATCTTTCAAGTATCTGGCATTCTCATATTATTGTGAGTTCAAGTTATTCATGGTTGTGGCGTTTTCAATTGAATATCATTGTGATCAATCGTGTTTTAATAATCAGCGATTAATCGTCACTTACTTGTTTATAATTGCATAGCGAGATCATGTTTGACTCCATAAGGCACTGGTCTTAAACGTGAAATCTAATTTAGATCTGTGGAATCTCGTTCATTCTATCAAGTATTTGATGTTTTAACTGTGTCCCCTGGATTTGTCATCCTCATTTATAATAGGGTCTACCTCCCTTAGCTTGCAAGGAGACAGCTTAAATAGAGATATTGGGGATAAGAGTGACAACCCCCAATCTGAGCCGTTGTCGCGGTGCCTTGACAATCTGTGCGACAACATTTTTTGGCGCCGTTGCCGGGGATAGAGTTTTTTTGTCCTTGGTCTTAACGACAGTTTCTAATCTTCTAATCTTTCCTCGCCATTCATTAGCCTGTCACAAGGGATCACATTTTCCGGCGTCTTTTCATCTCTTCATATTTTCATCGTCTTATCTTTCGTCATATCACTAATCATTTCATCATCGTATCTTTAGCACCTGGACATCTCGGTTGGTTTCTTGTTTGGGTGGCGACTCCACTTATTCATCTTTTTACTCCCAGACAAGAATCCCCCCCTAATATCCATCTGCTATCTCTCGATTATTTCTTCTGTTTTAGAATTAGTTTCATGTTCAAGTGGCGACTCCAATTCTTTCATTTCTTACAAGAGTTCCTGCCAAGAAGTTTGCTTCTTGAGGACCTTTTGACTATTTTTGAACACCGATCTATTTCTAAAATCCTAAAAACGATATCATGGATGTTTTTGCCCCATGTAATTTTGCTAATATTCAAGGTTATCCCCATGATGTTCCTCAAATGGATAAATTACCTTCTTTTCAAGGAAATGATGCAGTTAGTGTTAAGTCTCATTTGTTTGCTTTCACTAACTGGTGGAATAGATTTGCAATTGCAAAAAATAATTTCGAGGATGTAAAGATGAAAACTTTTGTTCTTACTTTTGGCGAAGATGTTGTTGAATGGTTTACGGAAAAACCTGATAATTCATTTGATACTTTTGAATCAATTGTAGCTGCCTTAAAGGAAAAATATGGTGATAGAAGGGAAGATAGGCATTTGGTAAGAGAGATCAGTACCATAAAAAAGAAAGAAAATGAAACGACTGAAGAATTTAACACGAGATTTAATGGTATTCTTAGAGAAATATCTCAAACTCATAAACCTCCTGATGGATCTCTTCTGAATTTTTACATTGATGCTTTTAATTCTGATACTTCATATGAGTTAAGGCGGGCTAAAACTGCAAATTATAAGGCTTGTCAATCTTTAGCTGAGGAGATTGAAAAGGATAAGAAAGCATCTGAAATGACCAAAACTCCAGATTTTGCTAGGTCTTTGACAGAATCTAAGGAAAAAGAAATTGAAAAAGATGATGATGACCCTATGAAAAGGTTAATGCAAAAGATTGAAAGCATGGAGCTTAATCAGGCGAAATTGATCTCTGAACATGCTAAGGAAATAAGTGTCTTACAGGCTAGGTTGGTTCAAATGGAAAGGGCTCAAACGCAGAATTCCCAACTTAGAAATAATAATGCTTTGCAGGAAAGAGGCCTATCTAATGAGCAGAGACTGACAAATCAACTTGAGTTTGCAAATCTTGTGGATGAAGCTTTGCCTTATTGTAGAGCCTGTAATGATCTTCATGAAGAGGTTACTTGCCATGTTGTCAAAAGAATCTTAGCTAGTAGAATGGCAGGGTCAAGCCAACAAATTAATGTTGTTGGTAAGGACTATCACGTACATATAGAAGATCATGAAAGTCAGGTTAAGGAACCAACTCAGATGATTAAGGATGTGCAACCCAATCATATGCAAATGATTCAAAACATGGAAGCTAACCAAATCAATATACAAAATAAGCTAACTTCCATGGAAGCAAGTCATGCACAGGAAATAAATGTCATGGAAAACAGGTTAAAGATCATGGAATTTAATCACTCCAATCAAATAATTTCCATGGAAGAAAAACATGTTAAGGAAATGATGATCATGGAAACAAATCATAAGAAAGAGATGAACTGTATGCAAAGTTTCTTCATGACCATGAAAGCAGATAATGATGAATCAATAAAAAACATGGAACATAGATTGTTGATGATTGAAGAGAGTCATGCGAAGGAAATGACTGTTGTCCAAAAGAAGTTGGAAAGAATGGAAAGATCACACATGCAGAATTTCCAACCCAAGTCGGATTTGTCAACAGATCATAAGACTTCTTGTCTGCTAAAGCCATTCCCATCTCATCACACGGAGGATTTAACTATGGTTTCAAAGGATGTTAAGAAAGACCAAGCTTATGTGTCACCATTAACAGAGTATATCCAGAATAATATTGGTCACGCTCCAGGTTCTTCAGATATTTTGTACAAACATCTTCAAGATGAGGACAAGAAATCTACAGTGGTCTCATTGCTGACGTCACAACCCACTTAGAAGAAGAGAAAGAAGTGGAAAAGAAGAAGTAAGTGGTTTGATTCCTCTGATGGTTGAGGGCAGCTTGATATTCGGATAAGACAAAGTCGTACAATTAGCAAGATTGGACATGGCACATCTGAAAAGCAGCCCACAGACTTGCCTGAAAGCAGGCAAATGTTCAACATACACTATATTGAGCACATCTGATGCCACAGGGCATCCTCTGTATTGTATCTCTAACCTTACACCTTGTTATTTCAGCATTTCATTTTGCAGTTAGAGTAGATTTACTTTTCATGTTAAGTAGAATAATAAATAAAAGAAGAGCTTCTATTTTTCATGAGCTTAATGTTATATGATGATATTTGGATGGACGCTACTTACGTAATCTTGTGTGTTGCTTGGATGCAGATTCTGGATTCTCACATTCCTTCAATGAAGGAACGTGTCCCCAAGTAGAGCCAAATGTTGACCACACTTTGTCAACTACCCCATAGCAGTACACCCCCCTTTTTTCAAATGGGATTCATCATGTTCGACGTTGTTGAGCCATTCAAATACCATCATCAGTCGACAGTTTTATAAATGATGTAAACCCATTCTGCATGTTATGATGTAAATGATCTAAGTATGAACGTCAATGTATGTAACAACCTAGGTAAGCCTAGTATGTTTTTGATGATCTCTATCCTAGGAGGTTTTTTGTCTCACTGGTTCACGTAAGTGATCGGCAGAGTTTTTCCCTCTAGCCTCACCCCAAAGCTAGGGTGGATTTTGTCATCAGCATGCTAAGTGAGTCCTAGTGTTTTCTATCGAGTCCTTGTAAAAGTAGTTTGAGCTACTTGGTCTACTAGATCATGTTTTGAGTCGCAGAATTGGATATCTATTTGAGGGTCTATACGAATGGGTATTCCCCCTTCATGTATGTAAATTTATTATCTCATGTAAAGAGGGTTGGAAAAATAATTATAATCCCCTCTCAGTCAATTAATTAAATTTTCTGGTCAATTAATTTAAAAAAATCTTAAACCAAAAATTTAATTAATTTAAGGTCCTAAGTTAGGATTAAATCTTTAAAGGCAAAATTTGTGGGTCCTTGGAAAATGATTTTGAAAGCCCCAAGACAAGGGAATATTGAGAATTTTAAGAAATTTTGGACCTTTTGGCCTTGGTGGTTAAGTCAAAATCAAAATTTTGGGGTAATTAACTCAAAAATAATATTTTTGAGTTAATTAAAATTGAATTAAATGATAAATTCGTTTTTTCCCCAAAATTTTAATTTCAACGCTCCGGATTAAAAGATGATTAAATCTTTTTGACGGTTGATATTATTTTGACAAGGATCATCCAAACTAGCCGTTGGAGATTTTGTCCTATAAATTTAGAGGTCTTTGTCAGTATTGGATCATCCGATCTGAGGATCGTGCACTTGTTCTTAGAAGCTCTTGTAAATTTTTGAGGAATAAAGCATAAAGACTTTGGGGTTACAAATTTTGATCTTCCTTCTCAGATCTATGTGGTGAATTGTCTCTAAACTCTGCTACTTTGTTTCTTGCATTTTATGGTTGATAGCCTTCATGGATTAATCTGCATACAGGTATCTTGTGCAGTTTTCTGGGTTTATAAAATAACATTCTGATTTTTCTAAAAAGGTCTCATGTTGTTTTCTTAAATCTCTATCGATCTAAGGTCCGGATCTAAGTGTGCAGGGAAATTTTTTAAAATTGAGCGTCTAGGGAAGTCTTCGGTTGGACCAGCCGACTCTCAATAAACATAAATCTGAAAAGCTCATTGTTTGTTAAATTCCAAGTCTATCTTACGAAATTGGTGGTTTTGCAGGGTTTTCTAAGGCTTGTGCCTCTCCCAAACATTTTAAATCTCTGAAAATTGTTCTAAAATGGATTCAAATCTGACCATGAGGGTTTTAAATCTATAAACTAGTTGTAAATTTGTAAATTTTCTTTTAGGACAGTAAGGGTTTAATCGTTTCTTGGTGTGTATCTTCAGATCTGGCTGATTTCTTGCAGGTTCAGGGCACAAATCAGAATTTTTTTTTAGATCTAAGGCAGATCTAGCCTCCAAAGGCCAGATCTGGCCTCAATCTGCTACTGTGGACGAATCCAGACATTGTTTTGAATTAAAAGAGCATAAGATCTGGGCTTAAAAGAAGAAATTTTAATTTAACTGGGCGGAATTTTGTATGTACTGGTTTGTTCGAAATTGCTCATTTCATTCTTGCTGAAACACGCCGATACTCCTCGAGTTCATCGCACGTAATCGACTTCCTTAACCTACCGAGCCTCATTCTGCCCTTCCTACACTTCTTCTAGTCGAGCCCTCTTCGTCTCTTCTCACGAGCGCAAATATTCATCCCTCTTTGCTCTCACAAATTCTTCAACCTCGGTTGCAGCTCCTGCATATCCGTCAAGCTTCTCCGGTCTTCAACTGCCGTCCTCCTTTTAACAATCATCGATTCATGCCCTTTTCTTCACATTACGAATCCTTTCAAACTTGCATTCTTCTCACGTCCAAGCTCTTCCATCGATTTCCCATTCGTTGCCTTCGTCCTCCATCTCATCGAAACCCTCGTTTTACTCTTTCTCTGCTTCAACTAAACCTTCGCTCCAGTATTTTCACTGCCTGTTCCAAAATTTCATTTCCATTTTTCTCCACCGTCCTGCCTTCCTCCTTCATATCCCTGCGTCCTCATCCCTTTGCCTCTGTCTGATTGCTCCATCAAGCCGTCGATTTTCTGCTTCATCGACCTTACCCTCGCATCCAAGCCTGCCCTCACACATCGACAGCTTCCTCACGTCTTTTCTTTGTCCGTCGACCTACAGACATAATACAAACGATAAACACACGTTAACAAACAAAATCAAAGCTCACGTTTATAGCTTGTCGTTTTTATTCGGATATAGTTGAGCCTTAATTTAGTTTTTGTTTCATTTTCTTTTGCATTAGGCTTTAATAATGTTAGATAGTGTAAAATTATCATTCGACTTTGTTAAATTTTAAATGCACATATTTTAATTTGATATTTTGGTTTTAGACGTCTAGTGTTAGTTCTTCTTAGATTTGGGATTTGATTTCTTTTAATTTTAGATTTAGTTTAATTCTAATTTCTAGTTTAGTTTAGATTTTGACTTAATTTGGCTTTAGATTTAAATTTAGCTTTTAGTTTTTAGAGCTTTCTTGAATTTTATTTAGTTTTGTTTTAGGATTTATTTTATTTTATTTTTAGTTTAAATTTTTGTATATATATTTTGTTTAAAAAATAATAAAAAATTTCAAAATTTCAGAATCCTAAAAAAAATAGAAAATACAAAAAAAAATTATAAAAATTTCAAATTCTAAAAAATTTTCTAAGTCCTATGGTCAAATAAGCCTAAAATTTTATTCTAAAGCTTGACCGTGGAACATTTTGATTTTCGAACTGGGTTATAATTGGAATATTTTTGTTTTCGGAAATCTTTCAAGTATCTGGCATTCTCATATTATTGTCAGTGCAAGTTATTCATGGTTGTGGCGTTTTCAATTGAATATCATTGTGATCAATCGTGTTTTAATAAGCAGCAGTTAATCGTCACTTACTTGTTTATAATTGCATAGCGAGATCTTGTTTGACTCCATAAGGCACTGGTCTTAAACGTGAAATCTAATTTAGATCTGTGGAATCTCGTTCATTCTATCAAATATTTGATGTTTTAGCTGTGTCCCCTGGATTTGTCATCCTCATTTATAATAGGGTCTACCTCCCTTAGCTTGCAAGGAGACAGCTTAAATAGAGAGATTGGGGATAAGAGTGACAGCCCCCAATCTGAGCCGTTGTCACGGTGCCTTGACAATCTGTGCGACAACACAGCTTCTCCACCCATGCCCTAGTTGTGCACCTGGATGACCTCACTAGCCCACGCAAAGGCTCAATCAAGCCCTCAACAAAGTTATATACCCTCTTGGCATTTGACAAGTCCGGCACCATCACTGATACCCTCAAAAACTTCAATATGTAGTGCTCGGAGTTGCTTGTCTGCGTAAGTTGTGTCAGCTCTCTAAAATATGCCTCTAGATCCCTCCTATCAAAATCCTCCACAACCCACCATCTGAAGTCCTCATAGGAAGTCACACTGGCATGCCCTAGTGTGGTCAACCCATGGAACCACCAATCATGTGTTGCCCCCTCCAAGTGCAAGGTAGCCATTTTGATGGCTTCCACCTCAGTCATCCGACTAAGCTGAAAGTATGTGTCCAGCTTCTCCACCCATGCCCTAGCCATGCCCTTGGATGACCCATCAAAAGTGGGAAGATAAATCCTCCCAATGGTGCACTATAGCTCTAAAATCTGCATGCCTGAGCCCCCTGCACCCTTGCCCTTGTCATTCTACTTGAGCTGGCAGAAATCCAAGAAGGACAGCGCATCTCAAAAATCCTCCCCCATAGATTTCTATTCCCGAAAATATTCTCCTATAGGCATATCATCCTATCTAGCCTGCTCACCTACTCCTGAGGGCAAAAATGTGGGCAACGTAATCCTGGTTGGCCCACTGAAAGCATGTGGGTGAGTCAAGGGGGAATGATGGTCATACTAGTGGGAAGCCCCTGAAGCTTCCCCAAACAAGAAATCTCGGTGAATGCTTTTATCCCAGTTTTGCTGCTTAATCTCTTCCAGCGTTTCCTTTTGTCCGCTGGCCAAGTCATTCCGGGCCCTCAAAAGGCTATCGAAAGTTGCCTCCTCTTTTCTCTTGGGTTCCACCATGTCTATTTCCTCTACCTCCTGTTCTGGGGTCTGAATATCAGGTGTAACCTCCAACTCCCTTTCCTGGCTCCTGTATCTTTGCCTCTGGTAAGTAATGTTCTTCTTTTCCTCTGTGGTCATAGAAGTGTCCCCACGGCTCAACCAAGACCGGAGCTCTAATACCACTGTAATATTCTAAATAGAAATTTACAGTGTAAACATAGCATACACAAGGGAAAATAACCAAAATTTGCTGCATACTTACATTTTAATACCAAATACCGGAAAATTGACCCAGAACAACAATTTCATTTATATTATATGCGAAAGATAGTACAATGAGTATGAAAGTAGAACATAGGCTTGCTACAACAATCTAGGCCATGCCTAGGTCTCAAAACTGCTGCCCAAACACTAAGAGCTCGGCCCCAATTTAGCTTTTGTGCTGCCCTGGCAAATCTGGGTGTTGTTGCTGGAAGAAATTTGTTGTACAGGCCTCAATACTGCTCCAAATAGGATGAAACTTCAGCTGGTACCTTTTCTCGTGCTGCTCCACCAAACGCAGAAAGGATTTGGGCACCCGAGAGAAAACCCACCAAGAAGTATGAGTTGCGCAGTGACACTAGTTGTACGCACTGCTGAAAAATAGCTGCAAAGAGCCCTCAATCCACTGTAAAATCTCAGCAAAAACTCCCTCCAACTAACCCTGCAAATTCCAGCTCTTACCCAGCTCCAAAACACCAGCCCCAAGCTCACACAAATTTGCCCAATTTGTCCCGTGCGCAGACCCTAGACAGCAATTGATGGCTCGCAGATTTACCACAGAAGCAGGCTATATAATCACTCCAATCCACCAGCAAAATCTAGGCAATAATTTCCCTCAAAAACCCGGCAAAGGATTTGACTTGTAACAGCTCCTCCAAGAAGTACAAACTCTGCTACTGCGTCCAAGCTGCCCCAGAAATTCGTCAAAATACCTGCAATGCCTCCTGGACAACCCTCTGAAGTGCGAGAGAATCCTCCTAGGTATGGCACTTGTGGTCCACCGAAGGTAGGTTGAGATTTCCGCATGGAGATCTTGTGTGCTGAACAACACTCTGTTGACCCAGCTAATCAGCTTGAGCAAACAATGGGTTTAGATGTCAAATGAGCAAAAAGTCCTAAATGGAGGCTCTCTCCTCATACTGATACTTGCTGGCCCGACCTTCCTTCTCTCTCCTCCAATTGGCTTTGCCTCCCTTTTCTTTTCCTCCCACAAATGTGTACTAGCTTAATGGGTGCGAATTCCCCTTTCGGTGGCCCCCACTTCCTGCTAGCATTTTAATTTTTCCCTCTTCTAATGTTTGGCTATGCTTTCTCCCACAGAATGAAGTAATTCTCCCTTTTCCACCCACTTATCCTAAGTTGAGCCAAAATTAATATAACTTAGACAAAATTACAAAATTGGTGTAGCTGCTAGGTGAATTTAAGTAGAGGTGACATCACATGAATTCAGTGTTATTATTTATCAACAGGTTTGATAGTCGATCTAAATTACAATTGTATAGTTGAACCAACAGACAAATAAATTGAGCATAAAGAAATAATAGATAAGCAAATTGAAGATTCAATTTTTTGTTTATCATCATTTACAAAATCTTCAAAGTCAGAAATCAAATTTTGTTCTTTCTAAAAGATAAAAAAAATTCATTTATTCAATTAACATTTCTTGATTCTATTTAGGTTAGGTTGTAAGTATATGGTGGAGTTTATATAGAATAACAGCACCAATGAGCACGTTAATTAAAAGTGATCCAAATTAATGCATAAACAAGGAATGGAAAAAAAGCATCACTCTTGCATGGTTGAGAAGTATACTGTTTTATATGTAGTTTTATCATGTTGATGTATGAAATGTATCAATTAATAAACCAACCGGCTTCTTTTGGAAATTTATAATCCATTTATATGACAAACATACATTTCTGAAACCATATTTATTAAGGATAAGAACTTGTTTATAACTAGACACTATGAAGAATGACACAAGTGATAGTTGACATATAATATTTGGAACTACTCTTGTTGATCTTGGATAAACTAGTAAGAATTTTTTGAAGGACTTCTCAGAATAAATTGTACAGTCGACAAATTTATTGATTTCGACAGTTGATAAAAGGGTGAATTCTATTCTTTTGAATCTCCTAGTATAGATAAAAAGATGAATTGTCACAAGAATCATTTACAATGGTTGGCAAATTAAGTATGAGAATGTCAATATCTGTGCTCTCCAAATTGTCCTTTGTGCTTTCTGTATTGTCCCTTGTAGCAATCACATGCACATATATCATCTGACTCCCATTCTCTAAATTCATAACTAAACAAAAAATATGCTCAGTAAAGGAAACTTTAAAATCTATGGTCGAATGTTCTCTCTAAATTTGTAACTAGAGAAAATCTATGCTCAATAAAGAAAACTTTAAAACCTATGGTCAAATGTTCTATATAGACATTGTAGGTCTGTAACAGATGTTTGAAAGTAGTGGAATCTCAAACATGAGATTGCAGCAGATCTTCAAGATCAAAATTTTAAACTAGACTGGTTCCACACCAAATATTGAAATGAGAAGCCATGTCATTGCTCAAATTTTGGAAAGATGCTCAGTAGACATCAAATCTCTTAGTATTCCCTTTGCAAGATAAACTTCAAGTTCCTTATTTCTAACTGATTTCCATGTGATTGAAAAGACGAACTTGACTCATACTGGTGATTGCAATGCTTCCGTGCTTATTTTGCATTCATATAATCATATTGCATCTATGGAATTTATAAACTCGAAAAATACCATTTCATCCATCTAAACTTTAGTACCATAAAGATAGATAAATAGATATAATGGCTGGCAATTAGATTATTTATTTATGAATTATGGCAAGTTCAAGCTCTTTTCATAACATATTTAGAGAATGCAAGTCATTCTATATTCCTTACGCATGCTAAATTTAAAGAGCCTAAATAGATCACTTTCTCACTTTCCAGTCTCCACCTTGGTTGCTCTTCTTCCCCTTCCTACATTTTTACCTGAAAGCTTATATTATCCTGAGTCCTGACCTTTAGAAATTCAGAATTATAACACTACTTCAAAGATCTTGTATGGAGGAAGTTGGCTGAGAATGAAAATAAAAAAATATTCAAGCAACCATATATCAAAGTCCGTAATTTCCTGTAGAAATCTCATGCACAAGTTCTTTTGCATTTTGGAGCATACCTTGGATACTGCTGATATTGTTCAGGTAGGAGATATGGTAAACCTGGAGCCTGTTCATAAAGAAGTCATGCAACAAAAGTTTCATTCATTCACTTGTTGCTTAACCAAAATAAAGTAATTCATGAGTGAGAAAACAAAAATCATAGAAAGTGGAAAAGGAAAGTTTCTAGAAAGGAAAAGTACAAAAGTATGCATAGTAGAACATAAGCTTTACTAGATGTAAAATTCCATTGACAAAAGGATTCAATATCTGTCCACAAAAGATTAGCACAACATGTATCTACGTGATTTCATTTTAGCATCATCACTTGGTTTGGACTTGTATCTCTTTAGAGAACTTCGCTATCCTTCTTGGAGGACGAATTTTTGGAGCATGGAATGAATTTTGATGTTTGGATCATTTTCTATTGTCTTGGAGCTTCTTGATTGGCAAAATTTTGATGGCTGGATATACTCTTATACATGTAAGTGCAATTTAATGCTATTCTTTCTTTCTATTTTGTCACATATATTGTTGTTGGGATTTCACTATACTAGGTCTAATTTACTGCATCTATTTTGCAATGTCCCTTCCTAAATTATTTTGGAACAGGACTTATTTCTACATTTTAAGGGCAAATTTTGGTGAAGTCGAGGCCCATTTGATTTTTTAGAAGACTTAGGAGTTAGAAGCAAGTTAATTTTATGTTTTGTTGGTGACATGTGGGAACCACCCACATAAGAAATACGCACTCCCTAAGTAACTAGTTCGAAATGCATAATTGGGAAAGCGTTGGCTTGGTGAGGGACCCACGAAGGAAGAAAAGGCAGGAAGAAAGGCTCCACGTAAGTTATAAAACAAAGGAAGCTCACTTCATTGGCATTCTTGGCTTATCGATTTTGTCTCTGTTTCTCGCGTTGTTTAGCCAGGTCACTTGTTGTTTAGCAAGAATTTTCCAAGCGTAGAACTCACTCTTTCTTCGGGGGACTTCGATTGCCACCCTAGATAGGCTCATCCATTGTCATCCGAGGGAGTTTCACAGAGATTTCCAACATTTGCAATCAACTTTCCCCAGCAGTGCATATTTCTGGAGGACGTAGTAGTGGTTCTTGTGTGGCCATTGTGAAATTTTCAAGGAAAATACTTCTGCAATACTTGGTTTATTTCTCCTACTTATGAGATAAGTTATTTACATATGCTTCAGTAAATTCTAACATAAACACACTTGCAGATCTTCACTATCATTAAGAGCATAAGAACAAAAAGATAATTTACACACGTAGCACAATAGAAACAACCACATGAACACAGTTATTTTTGGACAATTGTCCCCAGAAAAACCCAATGTAGGAAAAACGGTGCAGCAGATGAGGGTTCTATATTTATCTTCAGAAATGGAAAGTACATTTACAAGAGTCTGATGAACAGAGAAAAATTTGCAAACACCTGGCTGAATTTTCTGGACCCTCCTGTAATATCCCGCTCCACCTTTTATAGCATTGGTTTCCCTCCAAAACCAACGTAGTCTCTCTCTCCTCCACGTGGTGTGTGGCCCCCCTTGGCTCCCCCCTTAAGTTACAACGGTGCATCTACTAGGGAAACACTTTATTTTATTTAAGTGAGTTAGACCCCTTTTCTCACTTTTATTTATTAATAAACTATAGTTGGCAAAACTATACAAAAATCAAATATTCCAATTAGCGGTGCTAATTAGGAATATTACACCTCCAGACAAATTTCAGACCCTCAGGGTGACCTCCTTCACCCTCTGCGTCATCCAGCGTGAGAAATCTACGCAGTCTCTCCCTGGACTGCGTGATTCTGCGTGGAGAGGTTATGGCTGTTGATCAGTTCACCCTTCCCTTCATCCCCCTGACTTCTGCTTCCCGATAACTAACTTCTCCCTCCTCCTTCTGCTTCTGCAACCTTGCCTCTACAATCTCACCCATTGAAATCGAGTTCTCTTGCTTCAAATCGATTTCCTTCGGGTACTGAGAATGTCCCCGGCTTAATTTCCAAATGGTCCTCAAGTCTCTATTACTTATTATTATTAGAAAATTTATTATTTTCTAGCATATCATTGTTTTTCCTATTTTGGAACATTACAGCGGTATTAGAGCTTAGATCTTGGCTCGGGCGTGGGAGGAATCTCAAATGAGAGAGGAGGATACACCGAATATTAATTACAGAAGGCAAAGGTACTGGAGCAAAGAGAGGGAACTGGAGATCACTCCAGACATTGAGGATCGTGGAAAGGAGGTGATAGTAGAGGATGTGGGAAAGCCCAAGGGAAAGGAAGAGACGGTTTTTTACAGTCTCTTGAAAGCCCTGAATGATTTGGCAAAGGGGCAAGGGCAGAGGGAGATGTTAAGTCAGATCAAGATGCAGAACCAGGAGCAGAGCACTCACCGGGATTTTCTATTTGGAGAGACTTTCGGAGCCTCTCAGCAGTATGACCACCCCTCACTTACTTGCGCAGCCACCATCCTCTAGTGGACCAACTAGAGCTACGTTGCCTTCTTTCCTACCCTTAGCACCGGAGGAACAAGGAGGAGTTGATGAGGGAGATTATTTTAGAGTATGGCAGTCCATGGGAGAAGATTTCAAAGTGGCACTAACTGTTAGAGATTATTGCCAGCTCAAGCAGAATGAGAAGGGAAGGAGCTATGGAGGCCAAGGCACGCAGAGCTCTGAGTTGCAGCGTACCAATGGGAGGATGTTCTTTCCCACTTATGATGACACTACCAAATGCACAGTTCGTGCTTGGGTGGAGAAGTTGGACACCTATTTCCAGCTCAACAGGATGACGGAGGTGGAGGCCATTAAAATGGCCACTTTGCATTTGGAGGGAGCGGCACACAATTGGTGGTTTCATGGCTTGTCTACTTTGGGGCATGCCAACGTGACTTCCTATGAGGATTTCATGCGGAGAGTAGTGGAGCGTTTTAATTGGAGGGATCTGGAGGCTCACTTCAGGGAGTTGACCCAGCTTAGGCAGACAGGACATCCAGAGTATTATATTTCGGAGTTCATGCGAGTTTTAGTCATGGTGCCTAATTTGTCGGATGCTAGGAGGGTGTACACATTTGTAGAGGGGTTGATGGAGCCATTGCGTGGACTAGTAAATTCACGCAGATGCTCCACTCTACTGGACATTGTGACTTGTACGAGGGATTTGCAGGGGGCCATCCCCAAGACCCGAGCACCTTTTCAATCACTCACTCCCTACCCTCAAAAAGGGGATGATACCAAGCCACCACCAGCGCAGAGAGCAACTCCAGGGAGAGGGCAGTTGAATGATGAGACTAGGAGAGACCTCAGGAGGAGGTAGTTGTGTTTTACATGTTGGGAGCCGTGGGCACCAGGCCATCGGTGCACAGCGGGCAAGACCCACTATATCGAGGTCTTGTTAGACAGTGATCAGGAGAAAGAGGTGGAGTTAGAATTCGATGGAGGAGACTGCAAGGGGCCATCAGAGAAAGCACCACCACCACCACCTCCACCAAGAGGAGCATCTTCTACACCATCTGGGGGAGTCCTTGCATCTTTTTGCGAGGTACCCAAATTTCTGACCATGAGGATCAAAGGCATTGTGCAGGGGCAGCGTGTCTCAGTCTTAGTTGACATTGAGGCCACCCACAATTTTATTGATGCTCATATAGTCTAGAGGAGAGGCATCACCACTGCAGAGTTTCAAGGGTTTTTACTGTTGAGATTTTGTGTATTTGGGGTAGCATCAGTTGTGCTCTAGGTCCCAAATTTTGAGGAAGGACTAGAGTTCACATGATCTACAAGACCCAGAAATGGATTTGGGAAATTTCATCTAGTTTAGGAGATATTAAATTAATTAATTATTTTAATGTATTTCCTAAGTTAAAACTTAGGAAAATAAAATAATTAAAGTGAATTTAATTAAACATGTGATGAAATTGTCTTAAGTCACACAGATCAAGCTTCCTTTAATCTTAGCCATTGATTAAAGATTTAATCTTGGTCGTTGATTTGTCAACAAGAAAAGTATAAAGGAAAGGCTTGGGGTCATCTGTAAGACACACAGAGGCAGAGCACTGAAGCTAAGCTGAGATTCTAGGGCGGGATTGCCAAGAATTCTCAAGTGTTTCAGTTGCAGAGAGGGGAATTTAGACCAAGGGGATGATCTGATCCCAGGGTTTAGAATATACAAGAAGCAGAGAAGAGATCAGGAAAGACAAATACAGGAAGGTATGCAGAACAGTGCAAAGTAAAGAAGAAGAACGACAAAGAATAAAGAAGAAGGACAAGCAGATTTTCAGGAAACCCTTCAGGGGTACGTAGAGACCCTTAGGTGCAGCGTAGTGTCTGCGTCATCCAATCTGGGGTAACGCAGTCCCTTTCAGTGACAACACTGAGCATTTGGAGGCCTTCAGAGGCTGACGCAGTGTCTTTCAGGGGCAAGTCTGGGGTTTCTAGGCCTAGATCTGACTGAGTACTGTAAAATCCCATTTGAGGGCGTGGATCAATCAGTATTTTTGGTCTTAGAGCAGCGAGGGGATGCATATCTAGAGTTTTCCAGATCTGGAACCCAGAGTTGTGTATTCAGAAATATTCTTAATAATAGAGCCCTCCAACAGCCAGAGACTGGTTTTCCCACATTGGGTTTTTCCAGGGACAGTTTGTCCATAAATAACTATGTCACTTTGTCTATGTGTGCATGTGCTTATTCTAGATCTGAATTGGTAGAGATCTGTTATGTGTTTTGCTTTGATGTTAACTTGAATTTATTCAGTTGATAACTTGTATAAGTAGGAGAAGCTTAACCAGATTAACAGAAATAATTTATGCATAAGAATTGAGATTCAGAAATTTCGACATGGTATCAGAGAAATTGCAGATCTAGAAGGGTCACCAGCTGAAGAATCTGAAGGATCTAGCAGCAGAAAGCAGCTGGAAAGGCAGCAGAAAGCAGCTGGAAAGGCAGCAGAAAAGTAGATCTGAAGGGACAACGCAGTTTACAGGAGCAGATTCATGCAGAGGAAGGCAGCAGTAGCAACAACAACCAGTGTGATTAAGATCTGAATCTGTCAGATCCAGAAAAAGTTTGCAGAAATTCAGAAGAGCTGGTGGGGTTAAACTTTTGAAGTTTACGGATTTTTAACCTTAGCACAAGTGACAAAGTTTGGGAAGAGATCAGCTTCTCAGAGAGTTTCTTGCCAAAGGAAACTTGTAGTTTGGTTAGAGGATCAAAGAAGAAGCTGAATCATAGTTGATTTGGTAGATTTCCAAGGAGGGAAATCAAGTGTCAGAGGGAGCAGAGGGTTCCCAGTTCAAAAAGGACCTTAGATCCAAGATCTCTATTATAGAGAAGAGGAGCTCCAACACATTCTGAGCAGATGGCTCCTCATGGACTGCGTGATCAGGATAGGCTAGAGGGCCTCTCAAACTTTTCGATATGGAAAGCTAGGATCCTGATTGTCCTTGAGGCATATGGTCTAAGAGACCATGCAGAGCAGACGCTGACCACACGGACAGATGCGGATCTCCTACAGAAGCATAGAGAAGCTGTTGGGCATGCCAAGTGGCTGATAATGGACAGTATCAAGGACTATATTGTACCACACATAGCTGAGAAGAAGACAACTAATGAGATGTGGAAGGCCTTGACTTCCCTATATGAGGGAAAATCAGTCCAAAGAAAGATGTTGTTGGAGGCCCAAATGAGGTCATTCATGATGACCAAGGGAGAAGACATCGATCATTTCCTCTTCAGATTGCAGTCAATCAGGGATCAGTTGACTGCAACGGGTGCAACCATAGATGAAGCAGTGATAGTCAGGATTGCCCTCAATGCAGTCATGGATGAGTAGGAAACCTTTGTCCAAAGTATCTTGGGCAGAGTAGACCTCCGAGATTGGGACAGCTTGTGGTCAATCCTACGACAAGAAGAACTACGCAGATTCACCAAGAAGCAGCATAGCCCTGGGTTGAGCAAAGTAAATAAGGAAGAGGAGGAAGATGCAGCCTTGGCATCAAAGAAGCAGCCAAAGAAGAAGAAGGATCTTTCAAAGATCAAGTGCTTCTAGTGTGGCGAAATGGGACATTTTGCCAACCATTGTCCAGAAAATAAGAACGACAAGGAAGCATCTTCTTCCAAAGCAGAGGTGGCAGATGATGGGTCCGAAGATGATGTGGCCATGAGGGCTCATGAACCACGGAGGTGGGGTGACATGGACATGTATAGGAGCTACATGGAAGTAAGGCGGGATCCTTGAGCAGCTCATCTCTTGGATCAACAAGCGGGCTATGGCAGCCTTAAGACAGTAGCAAGACAAGTGGAGCAATAGGTGCATAGATCACAAATGAAGCAGAGGTAGAGGCAGATCTTGAGGCTGGGAGGAGTAGCGCAAAGCATAGTGTAGAAATTTCTGAATCTTAATTCTTATGCAAAAATTATTTTTGTTAACCTGGCTAAGTTTCTCCTACTTATACAAGTTATCAACAGAATAAATTCAAGTTAACATCAAAGCAAAACACATAACAGATCTCTACCAATTCAAATCTAGACCAAGCACATGCACACATAGACAAAGTGACAGTTATTTCTGGACAAATTGTCCCCGGAAAAACCCAATGTGGGAAAACCGATCTCTGGCTGCTGGAGGGCTCTATTATTAACTAAGAAACTAGATTCGTCCCCCAGGGGCTCTGAATCCTGAATCCGGCGAATCCAACACGACTCACCAGGATTTATACCCAATTCAAGGGGTACGGTCGTATCTGTACAAGTTATGGCGAATCCCGACCGTACCCTGTACGGATACGGCCATACCCCGTACGGTCGGATTCGCTGTCTCAAAAAAGTGCGATTTTGCTTTATAAAACCCCGAAGCCGCTCATTCTTTCTCACCGTTTTCTGTTTGTGAAGTGAGCAAGGAGCAAGGGTTTGCAAGAAGAAAGGGTTAGCAAGGAGAAAGGCAATTCTTTCGAAGAGATTCGAGCATCCGGTAAGTGCACTGTCCCTCTATATTTTGCATTTAGTTTGCTATTAGTGTTTGCATGTGCACATGTTTTATATATTTGGTTATTTTTGTTTATTTTTTTACAGTATTCATGGCTCAATCAAAGGCAGCAAGACAGGGGCAAAGAAAGGGGAAGAATGTCCCCATTGGAGATGCCCCTCCTGTCCCTGTTTCATCAGGGTCTGCAAGTATTCCATCTATTGGAAGTGGGGCTACAACAGTAGCTTCAAATGTGCAAGGAAAACAAACTGTTGACCCCAAATACCCATTGTGAAAATATGTGAAAAGAGAGGGAGGGGCAGGAAAAAAGGGAGGAGGAGGAAATTGTTCATGGAAATGCAATTTTTGCAACAGCCATTTCACTTGCACATAATTCCGTGTGAAAGCTCATTTGTTGGGTATTCCATGTTGTGGCATTAAATGTTGTACAACAATTGAATCGGCACAGAGGAAGGAATTGGAGAAAGAGCAATTTATTGGCGAGGCAAATGTGGCATCAAAATAAAAAATAAAAAACAAGAATGATGACCCCCTTCCATTCTTAAGGAAAAACAACAACAAGTTCCCTTTTGAGACTTTTAGTAGGGGACAATCAGCAAAGAGAAAGGCAACTGCAGTTGGTCCAATGGACAAGATTTTTCAAAAATAGAAGAGGGAAGAGCTTGATCTCACCATTGCATTTTTTTTCTATCAGAACTTCATATCTTTTAATGTTGCACGGTCACCTCTATTTATTGAGATGTGTCGAGCTCTTAATCATGGGGCTCTATTAGGGTATGTGCCTCCTGGGTCAGAGAAGCTTAGAACCACATTGTTGACAAAGGAAAAGAAAGAGGTGGACAAAATGCTTGAGCCTATTAAATCAGCATAGCCAACATCTGGGGTTAGCATTGTTTCTGATGGATGGACAGATCCAGCACGGCACCCACTCATCAACTTCATGGTGTCATCCTTGAATGGTCTAGTTTTCCTGAAATCAATGGATGCACTTGGACAGTACAAGGATGCACAATATATGGGTGAGTTATCTATTAAAATTATTGAAGATGTAGATGTTGATTCTTGTGTGCAAATCATTACAGATAATGCACCTGTTTGCAAGGCTGCTGGCATGATTGTGGAAGCAAAATATCCACAAATATTTTGGACAACTTGCATTGTTCATTCATTGAACTTGGCCCTGAAATCTATAGCTTCTGATGTGCTTTGGATTGGAGCCATTATTGAGGATGCATGGCATATCCGCAACTTTGTACAAAACCATACAAATGCCCTCACTATCTACAAGGAGTACAACAATCTATCATTGTTGAAGATTGCAGATACACAGTTTACCTCTTCATTCATCATGTTGAAGAGGTTGAGGGAGGTCAAGACCGCTCTTGGGGCCATGGTTATTTCAGAGTTTTGGTCTTTTTGGAGAAAGACGGATCAAGCAGCCTCAAAGAAAGTGAAGGACACAGTGTTGGATGATCTATGGTGGGAGAAGGTAGATCTAGTTATTCAGCTCATGAAGCATATCATTTCCTTGCTCCAATTTGCAGATTCAGACCAACCCATCCTAAGAGAGGTTTATAAGGGATGGGATTCCATGATTGAGTCTGTGAGGACCATTGTTTTACAGAGTCAGTGCCCAGAGTATGAGACATCACCAAACTCAAGTGCCAGATCCCGACTCCACTGTGGGAGATACTGATTATTATTATTCAGATAGTCCACCCAGAGAGGGTATTAGAAATAAAAACAATCTTCATCCTACTCCTGAGGTTGAAGAAGAAAATGTTAGTATCTGCTTCATTAACGAGACCTTCCCCTCAACCCCTCAAAATTTGGGTTGAAGGAGTACACTCCTATTATTATTCATACTCCACTTCCTCCTCCTCCTCCTCCTCTTACTCACCAAACTATTGCACTACCTCCACCTCCTCCAATGGCTAATGTTCCAGCCTTCTTAATGAATAAATATTCTCCCCTGGCATTACCCCAAGTGTTAAATGATATACCCCAAGATTATCTGAAGATTTTGCCCAGATTCAATGCAGAAAATGAGATTGATGCTCAGAAACATCTTGAGACTTTCTGCTCTTTTGCAGATAACTTTAATGTTGAACATTTAGATGTGGTCTTAAGACTGTTTGTGCAGTCTTTGGATGGTGAAGCTCGAAAATGGTTCAAGACATTGGCTGGCTGCTCTATTACCACTTGGGATAACATGGAAGACACTTTTCTCAGGAAATGGGGAGAGAAGAAAGATCATGGAAATTGTCTCATTGAATTCAATACATTAAAGAAAAGACACAATGAAGGAGTGTTAGAATTTATCAAAATATTTTATAAACTATATTTGAGTCTCCCTGCTGACATGAAACCCCATCAAACTGCTGCTAAAGTTGTTTTTGTAGCAGCCTTTGATTCAGAATTTGGTTTCTCTCTCAGAGAAAGAAAGCCTGCTACTCTGGATGATGCTCAGGTAGATGCACTAGAATTGGAAGCGAAATTTGCCTCCACTGGAAAATCAAAAGGAAAATCGAACAAGATGCTCGAGAACGAGGTGTCTACTTCCGGCCAAGACGAGCTCGATGCTAGCATAATTGAAGAAATGAACCAAAAGATCGGCAACCTTACCAATAGGTGGAGTGGCTTGAATTGGAAGCCAAGAATTCAGCCTTCCGAAATTTCCAGAATGCTTCAAACAGAGGTTACAATCCTCAATATAGGAAGCCACCCTTGCAAATATTGCCAAGGGAAGTAAAGGAGCCACAGGATCAAGTGCCACACCCATTGTACTTGGAAGGTCCAGTAGATGATTCTATTGAGGACACTGCCTATGGACTAGAGGATGCAAATCTTGCCTTTTCAAATAGTGATGGAGAAGAATTCCCTTTACAGGGAAATGAAGGAACATAGTGCCCATTGCAAGAAGAAGAAACAACCAGAGACATAGAAGAAGCAGAATTTGATCATTATTGTAAACAATTTTATGATTTCATGCAAGCAAATTTCAATAGAAGATATGATCTCAGATCTTCTAGGAAGAGGACTCGAACCCAAGAGAAAGAAGAAGAGCTACCCCAGAAGGAAGCACCTATTGAGAAGGAGTCAACAATGTAGAAAGCCACAGATAAAGGTAAGGGCCCTCTAAACAAACCCTTGCAGTCTAATGATCAAATTCCTTCTGCTCCAAAAGTATTCATTCCTCCTAATACCAAGTCTGTGTCTAAAGAAGTCAAGCCCCCAGTTGAAAATAAAGAGTCAAAAGAGGTTGTGATAGAGAAATCCCCCCAGTTTTTAGTTTGCAAAAGGAACTTGAAAAAGTCAAAATCCTAGTTCCCTAGACTGAACTGTTGAAGCAACCAGCATACCTAGCTCAAGTCACCTCATTTATACTCCCTCCAGAAGCACTAATCATCCCAGATAATCTCAACCTTCAAGAAGAAAGACCCATGGTTGTCTTTGGTCTACACGTTGATGAATTAGATGCTTCTACTCCTCCCTTTTATGTGTCTCTAGTAATTCATGACCTGCTATTACATAATTGTTTTTTAGATTCTGGAGCTTCCCATAATCTAATACCTTTGTCAGTCATGGAACAACTAGGATTAAAAATCACCCGTCCATATAAGGATCTCTATTCATTTGATTCCAAAAGAGTTAAATGCTTGGGGATGATCAAGGATTTGGTGGTCAATTTGGCGCAAATCCCAACAAAAAGTGTGGTGATCGACATTGTGGTGGCTGACATCCCAGCTCGCTTTGGCATGTTACTGTCAAGGTCCTGGGGAGAAAAAATTGGTGGGTCACTCAGGATGGACTTAACATATGCCACTATCCAAATTTTTGGTGGCCAGGAGAGGAGACTGTACAGGGAGACTAGATTTGTTAAGATGGTTACCAAGGCTGACAACTTTGTAAACTCACCAATCTATAGTAAGGAAGGAGATTTATCATGCTTGATGCTGGAAGAAGATCAATATTATGTTCATGAACCATCCTTCTATCAAATCAAGACCGAGCAGCCCTCAGTGAGCCGTGAAGCAGAAATATGGACTCTTCATTTTGATGGAGCAAATTCAAAAGAAGTTAATGGAGCTGGAATACTATTGATTTATCCTACAGGAAGATGGGTTCCATTGTCTTTCAAGTTGGAATACGAAACTAAAAATAATGTGGCTGAATATGAAGCACTGCTGATAGGATTGCAGACAGCTAGGAGCATGAACATACAAAGTATAAAAGTTCTGGGAGATTCAAAACTGGTGGTTAGGCAAGTCAAAAACCAGTGTCAGACCAAAAATCCTAGGCTAAGGGCTTATAGGAATGAATTTTGGGACATGGTAGAAAAATTCTTCTTGGCATTCAATATCCAGTTCATGCCCCGAGAACAGAATAGGATGGCTAATTCCCTTGCTGTAGCTGCTAGTACATTTCACCCACCTCAAAACCCACTCTTAAGATATGAAATTGAGGTGCATTACTGACCATCAATCCCAGATAAAATCAAGCACTGGCAGGTATTTGAGGATGAAGAACAGATGAAGAGATTCCTGGAAACAGTAGGAGAACTCTCCAATATGGAGATTGATGTTGATGAAGAAGAGGGAGAGACCGAGGACATTTCAAAAAGAAATTGGGAGGAGAAAATGGCAGGAAATAAAGTGTTGCAGTTGAAGGGAAACATTATACCTAGAGGGCTGGTCCCTCTAGAAAGATTATTTGATAAGAATGATGTCCCACTGCAGCCAAGCAAAGTGGTAGAAGAAAATTAGGTGGAAGACCTGAATTTTCTACCTGAATTTGGGTACTGATGCTGACCCCAAAATTGTCAAATTGTCCAGGAAAGTCCCAAAAGAATACAAAAAGCTATATCAGAAGTTATTTCAGACCTACAAAGATGTGTTTGCATGGTCCTATCAGGACTTGAAAACCTTTGATATCAGTATTATGCAGCACAAAATTCCCCTGAAAGGAGATGCAAAACCCCATAAGCAGAAGCTCAGACAGATAAATCCCCTGTTACTTCCCTCTATTGAGAAGGAGATTAAGAAGATGTTAAAGGCCAAAATAATTGTGCCGTTGAGGTACTCTGAATGGGTGGCAAACTTAGTCCCTGTCCGGAAGAAGAATGGGGAAATAAGGCTGTGTGTGGATTTCAGAAATTTAAACATAGCATCCTTAAAGGATAATTATCCACTGCCAAAAATGGATCACATCCTACAGAAGGTGGTTGGAGCTTCTAGGATGTCAATGATGGATGGATTCTCTGGTTATAACCAGGTGGCTGTACTTACAGAAGATCAAAAGAAGACTACTTTCACCACACCATGGGGTACATTTATTTATGCCAGGATGCCTTTTGGACTGATTAATGTAGGGTCAACTTTTCAGAGGGCCATGGACATTTCTTTTGTTGGGGAACAAGATAAATTCCCGGTAGTCTACCTCGATGATATCACTGTATTTTCTAAAAATTATACTGAGCACATTGAGCATCTGCGTAGAAATTTTGAGAAATGCAGAAGGTATGGTCTCTCTCTGAATTCTCAAAACTCTTTATTTGCATTAGAAGAGGGAAATATTTTGGGTCATATCATGACTAAATATGGGGTGAAGATAGATCCTAAGAGGGTAGAGGTTATAAATGGTATTTCTTTTCCCAGAATTAAAAAATAGGTGCAGGTATTCCTTGGGCGTATTAATTTCCTAAGAAGGTTTATTCCTAACTATGCTGAGATAGTTAGGCACATAATAGATATGCTGAATAAGAATAATGAGGTAAAGTGGTCACAAGAATCACGGGAGGCATTTACTAGGATAAATAATGCTTTTGCAGAAGCCCCTGTGCTGGCTGGGCCATATTATGACAAACATTTTATGATCTTTTCCTTTGCATCACCTCATACAATGGCAGGAGTTTTATTGCAGAAGAATGAGGAAGGGTATGAGAAGCCTATTTCCTTTTTCATCCAGGTGCTTCGTGATGCAAAATTAAAGTACAACATATTGGAAAAGAAAGCATACGCCCTAGTGAAATCCCTCAAAGCATTCCGTGTATATATCTTACAGTCCCACATCACTGCATTTGTGCCTGCAGCTGCTGTAAAAGATATTCTTATTCAAGGGGATAGTGAAAGAAAAAGGGGTATGTGGATTGCCAAAATACATGAGTACGATTTAGACATTCGCCCTACTAAGCTGATCAAAGGACAGGGGCTTGCAAAAATGTTATCTGAATCAAACTATCAAGCCTTGGGCATAAATTTGTCCATTATAGCAGGTGAGGAACCTGAGGAGAAAGAAGAATGACATGGAATTGGAGTAGCTACTCCAGAAACACATATAAAGTACCTCACCAGTCCGTGGTACAAAGAGATAGTAGAATATCTCCTCACACTCGGTTGTCCTCCAAGTTGTGACAAAACTAAATACAGAGCGCTGAGATTGAATTCACAGAAGTATGTAGTCGCCAATGGCCGGCTATACTGGCGAGATCCCTCAGGCATTTTACTCCTGTGTCTCACAGAGAATGAAGTCGAGAGTATTATAGCAGAATTCCATGAAGGGATCTGTGGAGGTCATTACAGCTGGAGAGCCACAACTCATAAAATTCTGAAAGCTAGCTTCTATTGGCCAAAAAATTTTGGAGATGTTTTTGCAAGGGTAAGATCATGTGATAAATGTCAGAAAATTGCTGAGAGACAGAAATTGGCACCATTTCCCCTGATTCCAGTGCATGTGGATGAACCATTCAAACAATGGGGTATTGATTTTATAGGTGAAATACACCCTCCATCGAGTGGTCGACATAGGTGTATTTTAAACGCACGATTATTTCACAAAGTGGGTGGAAACCATACACTGAGAATGCTACGGATACGTGATCATAAAGTTCGTGGAGGAGAATGTCATATCAGTTTGGTTGTCCTGCTAGTTTTCCATCAATGCACGAGGCTTTCAAGTTATCAAAATTTATGAATTTACGCGACAATACAATATCATGCGGAGTCACTCTACGGCTTACTATCCACAAAGGAAATGGCTTGGCGAGAGTCTTCTAATAAAACTACGACGAGAGACCTTGAAGAAGACTATCAATGAAAATGGGAGAAATTGGGATTCCCAATTGAAATTTGCTCTATGGGCTAATAGAATCACCAACAAAGAGAGCAGGCGGGAAATCTCCCTATTGGAGAGTATGGACGAACGTAGGTTTTCTGTCGGTACGGCACACGGTGGCCCGCTTCATGCAAGAAAGCCAGGAGGAACCTGATGATATGATCAGGAGAATCAATCAATTGGTGGAATTAGAAGAAACACGGGGCCAGGTGAATCAGAGGTTAACAGAATATCAGGAGAAGATGAAATACCTTTTCAATCAAAATGCTAAAGACAGGAATCTGCAAGTAGGTGATCTAGTGCTCAGATGGGACATCCAGAGAGCTAAGAAGGGAAAACATGGTAAATTCGACCCCCTCTGGTTTGGCCTTTTCAAAATTGTGGAACAGGGAGGCAATAATACTTTCAGGTTGGAGAATTTACAAGGCGACTTGCTAGATGCCCCTGTAAATGGTCAATTCCTCAAGCCCTACTTTCAGTTCTGATTCAGGCAAAGGCAGCCTGATGTATCATATTGTATGATAGTTTCCTTTTTGTTTTCGTTTGAATAATGTGGGTGTTGTTATGAATCATAAAGTGAAAAGTAAGGTTGCCGAAGAGCCGAGTTTGCACAAGAGATGATCAGATGGTCTGCGAGTTCTCGACACGTTCAGGGTTGAACATACCGTCCCTAGGTGGAGCCAATGTTGATGATAATCAGCTTCCTATAAAATTTTCACAGGCAATCTGGCTTAAAGCTCTCAAATTCCCCCTTTCAGCCTTGGAAAATCATTCTTACGCCTATCGTTACCATTTCCCGCCTCCAAAACCAAGGTTGCGGGGAAGCTTCAAACCCCCTTCGCTCCCGTTTCTGAAACGCTCTCCGTGCGGGAGCGTTTCGGAAACGCTCGGAAACGCGCTCCTGAAAACGCTTCCTGACGGGAGCGTTTTCGGGAACGCGTTTCCGAACCTATTAAAACGCTCCCTGTTTTTTCGGGAGCGTTTCAGGAAGCGCTCGGGAGCGAACGCTCCCTGAGCACTTCCGACATTTAAAAAACGCTTCGGGAGCGTTTTTTAAACGCCGGAAGCGTTCGGTGAGCGTTCGCTCCCGAACGCTCCTCGGCAAAAAAAAACGTTTCCCGCCGCGCGGAAATTTTTTTGAGAAAAATCAAATTGTTTAAAACGGCGGGGGGGTTTCATTTTGCATTTTATTGTTTGTTGAGTTGAGAGAGAGAGCAATAAGGAGAGCAAGGATAGCACAAGGCTGATAGGAGAGCAAGGAGCAAAGCTGATAGGAGAGCAAGGAGCAAGGCTGACAGGAGGATTGCAAGAAAGAGGTAGGCCTTCTAATCCAATTTTGTATTTTCTAGGATGAATTTGTAGATTGTTAAATTGTTTAAAAATGAAAACTTGAATTTTTCTTGAATGTTGCATTTTATTGGATTTAAAACTTTAAAAATGAATTGTTTTTTCCTATGTTGCATTTCCTATTCCCATTTGGCATTTTTCCATTTGTTTTGCAGGCTAGAAACTTGAAACTTGTTTCCATCATGGCTATATGGCTAGGAATTTTCCTCATGTTGGTTCCTTTCTTTGTGATAATGGTGTTGGAGAGTGCTAGAAGAAAGAGGCAAATCGGAGAAGAGGAGGGTTATGGTGGATCTGAAGAAAATCCTGAAGAGGAGGAGGATTATGCTGAGGAGGAAGTGGGGAGTGGAGACCCTGAGAACATAGAATCCCCAACTAAACAAGACCAATATCCTTTGTGGAAATATGTTCAGAAAATGGAAGGAGGGAAAGGTGGTGGAACCACTAAATTTATTTGCCCCCATTGCAATAAACAATACCATGGTTCATACACCAGTCTGAGAAGGCACCTTTGTGGGATAATGCCAGGAGATGGAACTAAAAATCTTGGAATCAAAGTTTGTACTTATGTGCCAGCACCACAGAGAGAGATATATAGGAAGGAAGAGGGGGTTGCCCTACAGAGATCATCTAAAAGATCTAGGGGTTTCGTTGATTCGGGCCCAACACATCATGGACAAACAAGTTCAACTTCCACCCATGCCAGTGGTTTTGGAGGCAGTGGCATTGGATTAAGGCGTAGAACCATATCCGATTTCCTAGACGAAGGGTGTAGGAATGATGTGGATTCAAAAGTTTACCGGTTTCTATATGCATATGGGGTGCCATTCAATGTTCTTCGCTCACCTTATTGGCATGAAATGGTTTCTGCCATTAATGATGCCCCCAAAGGATACAAAAGCCCTGGGTATGACAAGGCCAGAACTGTGGGTCTTGATCATGAAAGAGCTAAAATAAACAATTCTTTGGCTAGAATGACAAGTTTGTGGAATGAGCATGGGCTGTCCATTGTCTCTGATGGATGGACCAATGTAAAAGGAAAACCATTGATAAATGTTTTGGCTGTGTCGGTTAGTGGTGCAGTCTTCTTGGCAGCTTATGATTATTCAGAGAAATTCAAAACCGGCATTAACATTGAAGAACCATTACTTGATATAATTGAAAAGACTGGGCCATACAATGTCATACAGGTCATCACTGATAATGCTGCTAACTGTAAGGCAGCAGGAGCAATTGTTGAGGATAAATACCCCAACATTTTTTGGTCTGGGTGTTTGGTTCACACAATGAACCTTTTGATGCATGATATCATCAAAAGCAAACAACCTCAATTCAAATGGCTTGGTGATTTGTACAAGAGAGGTAAAAAAATGATCAAATTTATTACAAATCATAGCAATACCCATGGGCTTTTCCGTACTCACTCCAAATTGGAGTTGTTGAAAATAGCAAAAACTAGATTTGCTAGTTATTACCTCACCTTCAGGCGCCTTTTGAAGGTAAGAGAGTCATTGGCTGCAATGGTATCAAGCCCACACTGGCAGCTATTAAAGGACAGGGCGGCAACAGTAGTTGACAGGCAAAGTTTTGAACATGTGGAGGAGACCGCCCTTGACCCTCAGTTTTGGGCACGTATGAGGGAAATTTTGAGTTTTACCAAGCCCATTTATAACATGATTCGCTTTGCAGATACTGATAAACCAGTGATTGGAGAGGTTTATGAGCAGATGGATAGCATGTTGGGGAAAATAAAAGATATTGTTAAGGATAATGATCCCAACTTGTATGTTATGATTCATGATTGTGTGTGTGCACGGTGGAATAAACTCAATGTTCCACTACATGCTTTGGCATATATCCTTACGCCAAAATATTACTCTCCATCTTGGTTGGGCCAACCTGCACCTGGAGGTGGGGTTAGGGTGAAACCTCACACGGATCCAGAGGTACAAGAGGGGTACATGAAGGCATTGGACAAATTGGTACCTGACAGGGAAGAGTGTGCTAGATTGCGCCTTGAATTAGGCAAATACTTCAGTTGCACTGCTAACTTTGGTTCTTTCCATGCAATGGAAGACAAGGACAGATTTGATGCTCTCACATGGTGGGCAGCATATGGCGACATGGGACTTTTGCCAAAGTTGGCTTAAAAAGTTCTCTCACAAGTTGTGAACACTTCTTCTGCAAAGAGGTGTTGGAGCACCTACAGCTTTATACACAATGTGAGAAGAAACGGGCTGAATGAAAACCGAGCTGAAAGCTTGGTTTATGTGCATTATAACGTGAGGTTGTTGAGCCATTACTGTGATCGGGCAAATGAGGATCAATCATACAAAGTCTGGGACAACAACCCAGAGGATGATAATTTGGAGGACGGCACGTTACATCTAGAAGAATTGGAAGCAGAACTTTATAGGGATGATAATGAAGCATCAGCAGCACCACCACACACAGGGCCAGTCCCACCATCTACTGGTAGCAGTGCGGGTGCCAGTGCCAGTGCCAGTGCCACTCCTCGATATCACACTGTTGTTCCTTTGTAGATCCAGCCCCCACCTTCTAGTCGTGGTCGTGGTACTCCTGAGAGTACTAGAAGACCAACATTTCCTCGTGGCTCAGAAAAATTAGACATTTCTCGTGGGCGTGGCAAGGGGCCAACCAGATAAAATATATTTGTTGTTTACTATTTTCTATTTGTTGTTGACAGTTGAACAGTTGAAACTTGACTCTTTCTGATTTCATATATTTAATGACAATTTAAGATTGAAGTTTGAATTTGAAAGGTGAAACTTTGAAGTTGGCATTTATAAGTTTACTGTTTACGAGTCATTATGAATTATGAATATGATGCTTCATGAAAGTTATATGGTGATCAATGAATCAATGATGATAAATGTTATATAATATCAATGATGATAAATGTTATATATTGAATTTTGAAATCAATGAATCAATGATGATAAATGTTATATATCAATGATGATAAATGTATATTGAATTTTGAAATCAATAAATCAATGATGATAAATGTTAGATATTGAAATTTGAAATCAATGATGATAAATGTTATATATCAAATTATCAATGATGATAAATGTTATATATTGAATTTTGAAAGCTTGAAACCTTCAGATTGATGATTTGCGAGACTCAAGAGTCAATATGTTGTATGCTTCCAACTCGTGGGCGTGGTTGATGAAGATTATAACTTCCAGATGATTGATGTTATATGATTCAATCTATGTTTTTATGTTTTTTATGTCTAATTCATCATTCTACAAGTTTTTGTTGACATATATGCATCAAAATATAAAAAATATTAAAAATATTAAAAAATATATATATATATATATAAAAACGCTCCCGAAAACGCCCCGGACCCGGAAAATTTTAAAAATGGCGCTCCGCGCTTCGCTCCCGCTTCCAAGTAACCTTGTCCAAAACACATTATAAAAGGCTGAAAATCCATATTTGAAATATTTAAGGCGTAGCTCCTTCGGCCCTAGCCCCTCTGTCTTTTCCTCCATGTAACCCGAACGCTAGACCAGGGGCCAGCCCGAAAGGCGCTTATCAAATGTATATCGGGCTCATTTTGAACCGCAGATCTGTAACAGATCGGACGGCGACTGTTCATCCCCGTCGCGCCCGTAGTTCACCTGCCTACCGTCCGATCAAACCTTGAAATCAACGGTCCGCAACCTGCCTATCTTGGTGGTCCCCACGCCTTCTCCCATTGCAAAAACCGGTGGTTTATATCGCACCGCCTTTCGGCGGTAGGCGGTAATTCCCGTTTGGCCAGCAATTCCATACAGTGTTTGCCACGCGTCCCAGCGTACGGCTCCAAAACCGCCGTTCATCGCACGTTATTGTTCGGAACAGGACGCCCAGCAATATCGCCGTCAGCCGTCCGATCTGAAGCTCTTCATCCAACAGCTATCACGCTCTGAAGCTACACGGGATTTAACGCAAGGAAATCGTACCCCCGGCCCACTGTCAATCGCTCCTAATGCCTTTTCAACCGTCGATCTCCCCTGAGATCGGACGGCCCAGATTTAGTCATACGCCCGCCATTGACCTCGTACCACCACGTCATCCTTTCCACATGGTCTTTCGTACGTCCGCCCGTCACTTGTTCCACGTGTGTTCCATGTTGCCTCCTTTCGTATATGTTCCAGTCTTAAGTCAAATCTTCATTTGTTTTACATTAAAAACCTCCGCCCAGTCTATCCGCCATAGTTCCACTGCATTTTAGTCGTTACCTCTTATTTTTCCACCATCTCATCATGCCGCGTTGTTACACAGTCGCCTCCATTGCATTACCGTCCCCCATGCATTTGTTTTCCTCACATCCTTGTGTGTTTGCAGGTTTACAGTGATAAAGAATCATCATAATTTGCAGCATCCATTACAAAAGCCGAGAACGCGTCAAAGGACCAATTTTTCAGAGGCGAAATATATGAAGAAAGTCTTGGGTAGCTGCTGTGACACGACATCCATTAAAGAAACAGGGTTATACTTTGGCAAACTTCCCAGGGACATTCAAGGCGCCGATTTCACAGATGAAAACATTAATGGAGCAGCAGAGGAAGATCAGTGAATGATTGAGGAGTTCAGCGTTCGGCGTTGAAAATTTTAAAGCTTAATTCAGGATTGGAAAGGCAGAGGGTACAATGCACAGGAAACAATGCCCTCAAGGTTTATTTTAGCAGAATTTTCTCTCCAGGAAGGGCAGACCGCCCATAAGGTTTCTATTTCTCTACCATGTTCTTGAAGAGATTTTCACCCAGAACATTTATTTCAGAAAGCAGGGCACAGAGTACAAACAACACATCATAGTCATTCAGCGGTATGGGCGCGAATGTTTCCGCCATTTTGCCTTAATTATGCAAATTAAATGTTCATCACCTACCTCTTTTACTAGGTTTTGGTTCCTCCTATAAAAACCATGAAGAAACGCATTGTAAGGGTTCTAGATTTTATCAGAAAATTATGCAGTGAAAGGCTTTTTGTATACATTTTGTAGAACTTTTGTATGAAGGCACAGAACCCATAGGGTCTCAGTGAGGAGGAGTTTCATCTGTTAAAGAGGATTCTGGTCTTTGGTATTTCACAGTCTGTAACTTTCTCTTATGTGTTATTTCAATATATCATTTCATTTCATCCATGCTTCCTGTATCATGTTTTAGAATGCGAGTGGCTCACTGATTTCTGGTATGGATTCATCCTAGTTGATGCCCATGCTCGGATCAGTCAAGCGCTTTAAATATGGCTCATGCATTATATTCTGTTCCATTACTCATCCAAACCGTATTTCTGCTATATTAGTTGCTTTGGGAGGGTGCTTTTAAAATGCTATTATCATGTATGGATTCTTAGATTGGTAAGCCCATGCATGGTGGTATTGTATATCTGGGTATCAGCTCAAAGTTAACTAATATCTTCTCAATATTTCTTTCACTACATACACCTTCTGATAACTTATGTCTGTGAAGTATCTCTGAATCGGCCCGCTTTGCAGTAAACTGTCTCTGAATTGTCTGATGCTTTGTATTAGAGTTTTACACCTTGCCTCTGCAGCATTTCTTTTCCTGTATCAGTTTCTGAGAGTTTGGTCCCATTCTAGTTTATTTCCCTGTTTACAGGAGATAGCATGCGAGCTGAAATTGACAACTTCATACATTATATTATACGCTCCTTGCTATGATAAGATGTCCTAGGCACTGGCCTATCACAACTCTAGGCTATCTCTAGGAGCGACAACATCTTTCTGGCGCCGTTGCCGGGGATCGAAGTTGAGAAAAATTAAACTCCCTGGGCCTCGACAAAATCTAATTCACTCTTCAAGTAGGTGAGTATGGAGAGTTGAGAGTTGTAGATCCCTCACCTTGGCGACTCCACATTTGTTATTTGATAAATCTATTTGCAGTCCTGGCTCCTCGTAAGCCACACCTGAGGTCAGATACGTCTAAGCCAAAGACACCTTCAGTGTCTGACCCTGACCAGATTATACATAGAAGAAATTGGAGGGAAAGGAAATCAACCCGTTCCGAAATTCCTAAAGTATCTATAGAAGACTTTCCATCCTCTTCTTCTCAAGAAACTCAAGTGCCAGATCCCGACTCCACTGTGGGAGATACTGATTATTATTATTCAGATAGTCCACCCCGAGAGGGTATTAGAAATAAAAACAGTCTTCATCCTACTCCTGAGGTTGAAGAGGTCAAGGAAGTAACCGAAGTATTTGTTGTTAACAGACCTTTGTTCCCCTCAACCCCTCAAGCTGCAGTTGAGTATATTCCTATTATTATTCATACTCCACTTCCACCTCCTCCTCCTCCTCTTACTCATCAAACTATTGCACTACCTCCACCTCCTCCAATGGCTAATGTTCCGGCCTTCTTGATGAATAAATATGCTCCCCTGGCATTACCCCAAGTGTTGAATGATATGCCCCAGGATTATCTGAAGATCTTGCCCAGATTCAATGGGGAAAACGAGATTGATGCTCAAAAACATCTTGAGACTTTATGCTCCTTTGCAGAGAAATTTAATGTTGAACATTTAGATGTGGTCTTAATACTGTTTGTGCAATCTCTAGATGGTGAAGCTCGAAAATGGTTTAAGACATTGGCTGGTCGTTCTATTGCCACTTGGGATAACATGGAAGACACTTTTCTCAGGAAATGGGGAGAGAAGAAAGATCATGGAAATTGTCTCATTGAGTTCAATACACTAAAGAAAAGACACAATGAAGGAGTGTCAGAATTTATCAAGAGATTTGATAAATTGTATCTGAGTCTCCCTGCTGATATGAAACCCCATCAAACTGCCGCTAAAGTTTTTTTTGTAGCAGCCTTTGATTCATAATTTGGTTTATCTATAAGAGAAATAAAGCCTCCTACTCTGGATGATGCTCAGGCAGATGCACTAGAGTTGGAAGCAAACTTTTCCTCCACTGGAAAATCAAAAGGAAGACCTGAACAAGATAGCAGAATAAGGGGCAAAGAAGAGGTGTCTACTTCTAGCCAAGACATAGACTCCAGTACTAGCATAATCGAAGAAATGAACAAAAAGATTAGCATCCTTACTAATAAGCTGGGTAAGCTTGAATTGGAGGCCAAGAATTCAGCTTTCAGGAATTTCTAGAATGCTCCAAACAGAGGTTACAATCCTCAGTATAGGAAACCACCCTTGCAAATATTGCCAAGGGAAGCAAAGGAGAAACAGGATCAAGTGCCACACCCATTGTACCTGGAAGGTCCAATAGATGATTCTACTGAAGACACTGCCTATGGACTGGAGGATGAAAATCTTGCCTTTTCAAATAGTGATGGAGAGGAATGCCCTTTGCAAGGGAATGATGGAACTGGGTACTCATTGCAAGAAGAAGAAAATACCAGAGACACAGAAGAAGCAGAATTTGATCATTATTGTAAACAATTTGATGATTTCATGCAAGCACATTTCAATAGAAGATATGATCTCAGATCTTCTAGGAATAGGACTCGTATCCAAGAGCAAGAAGAAGAGCTACCCCAAAAGGAAGCACCTGCTCAGGAGGAGTCAACAATGCAAAAAGCCACAGACAAAGGTAAGGGACCTCTAAACACACCTTTGCAGTCTAGTGATCAAATTCCTTCCTCTTCAAAAGCATTCATTCCCCCTAATTTCAAATCTATGTCTAAAGAAGTCAAGCCCCCAGTTGAAAATAAAGAGTCAAAAGAGGTTGTGATAGAGAAATCCCCCCCAGTTTTCATTTTGCAAAAGGAACTTGAAAAAGTCAAAATTACAGTTCCCTTGATCGAGCTGTTGAAGCAACCAACATACCAAGCTCAAGTCACCTCATTTATACCCCCTCCAGAAGCACCAATCATCCCAGATGGTCTCAACCTTCAAGAAGAAATACCCATGGTTGTCTTTGGTCCACATGTTGAGGAATTAGATGCTTCTACTCCTCCCTTTAATGTGTCTCTAGTAATTCATGACCTGCTATTACATAATTGTTTGTTAGATTCTGGAGCTTCCCATAATCTAATACCTTTGTTAGTCATGGAACAACTAGGATTACAAATCACCCATCCATATAAGGATCTCTATTCATTTGATTCCAAAAGAGTTAAATGCTTGGGGATGATCAAGGATTTGGTGGTCAATTTGGCCCAAATCCCAGCAAAAAGTGTGGTGATAGACATTGTGGTGGCTGACATCCCAGCTCGCTTTGGCATGTTACTATCAAGGTCCTGGGGAGCAAAAATTGGTGGGTCACAGGATGGACTTAACATATGCCACTATCCCAATTTTTGGTGGTCAGGAGAGGAGACTGTACAGGGAGACCAGATTTGTCAAGATGGTTACTAAGGCTGACAACTCTGTAAACTCACCAATCTACAGTAAGGAAGGAGATTTCTCACGCTTGATGCTGGAAGAAGATCAAGATTATGCTCATGAACCATCCTTCTATCAGATCAAGACTGAGCAGCCCTCAGTGAGCCATGAAGCAGAAATCTGGACTCTTCATTTTGATGGAGCAAATTCAAAAGAAGGTAATGGAGCTGGAATACTATTGATTTCTCCTACAGGAAAATGGGTTCCATTGTCTTTCAAGCTGGAATACGAAGCTACAAATAATGTGGCTGAATATGAAGCACTGCTGATAGGATTGCAGACAGCTAGGAGCATGAACATACAAAGTATAAAAGCTTTGGGAGATTCAGAACTGGTGGTTAGGCAAGTCAAAAATCAGTGTCAGACCAAACATCCTAGGCTAAGGGCCTATAGGAATGAAGTTTGGGACATGGTGGAAAACTTCTTCTTGGCATTCAATATCCAGTTCATGCCCTGAGAATAGAATAAGATGGTTTATTCCCTTGTTGTAGCTGCTAGTACATTTCACCCACCTCAAAACCCCCTCTTAAGATATGAAATTGAGGTGCGTTACCGACCATCAATCCCAGATAACATCAAGCACTGGCAGGTATTTGAGGATGAAGAACAGATGAAGAGATTCCTGGAAATGGTAGGAGAATTCTCCAATATGGAGATTGATGCTGATGAAGAAGAGGAAGAGACCGAGGACATCTCAAAAAGAAATTGGGAGGAGAAAATGGCAGGAAATAAAGTGTTGCAGTTGAAGGGAAACATTATACCTAGAGGGTTGGTGCCTCTAGAAACATTATTTGATAAGAATGATGTCCCACTGCAGCCAAGCAAAGTGGTAGAAGAGAATCAGGTAGAAGACCTGAATTTGGGTATTGAGGCTGACCCCAAAATTATAAAACTGTCCAGAAAGATCCCTGGAGAATATAAAAAGCTATATCAGAAATTGTTTCAGTCTTACAAAGATGTGTTTGCATGGTCCTATCAAGACTTGAAAACTTTTGATATCAGTATTATGCAGCACAAAATTCCAATGAAGGAAGATGCAAAGCCCCATAAGCAGAAGCTCAGACAAATCAACCCCCTGCTGCTGTCGTCTATTGAGAAGGAGATTAAGAAACTGTTGAAGACCAAAATAATTGTACCTTTGAGGTACTCTTAATGGGTGGCAAACCTTGTCCCGGTACGCAAGAAGAATGGATAAATAGGGCTGCGTGTGGATTTCAGAAATTTAAACAGAGCATCCTTAAAGGATAATTATCCCCTACCTAAAATGGATCATATCCTGCAGAAAGTGGTTGGAGCTTCTAGGATGTCAATGATGGATGGATTCTCTAGTTATAACTAGGTGGCTGTGCTTCCAGAGGATCAAAAGAAGACTGCTTTCACCACACCATGAGGTACATTTATGTATGCCAAGATGCCTTTTGGATTGATTAACGCAGGGGCCACTTTTCAGAGGGCGATGGACATTGCTTTTGGTGGGGAGCAAGATAAATTCCTGGTGGTCTACCTCGATGATATCACTGTATTTTCCAAGAATGATACTGAGCACATTGAGCATCTGCGTAGAACTTTTGAGAAATGCAGAAGGTATGGTCTCTCTCTGAATCCTCAAAAGTCTTTATTTGCATTAGAAGAGGGAAAGCTTTTGGGCCATATTGTGACTAAAGATGGGGTGAAGATAGATCCTAAGAGGGTAGAGGTTATAAACAGTATTGCTTTTCCCAGAAATAAGAAAGAGGTACAAGTTTTCCTAGGGTGCCTTAATTTCTTGAGAAGGTTTATCCCTAACTATACTGAGATAGTTAGGCCTATAACAGATATGCTAAAGAAGAATAATAAGGTAAAGTGGTCACAAGAATCACGGGAGGCAATTACCAGGATAAAGAATGCTTTTGTAGAAGCCCCTGTGCTGGCTGGACCAGATTATGATAAACCTTTCATGTTTTTTTCTTTCGCATCACCTCATACAATAGCAGGAGTTTTATTGTAGAAAAATGCGGAGGGGTATGAGCAGCCTATTGCCTTTTTCAGTCAGGTGCTCCGTGATGCAGAATTAAAGTACAACATATTGGAAAAGCAAGCATACGCCCTAGTGAAATCCCTCAAAGCATTCCGTGTATATATCTTATAGTCCCACATCACTGCATTTGTGCCTGCAGCTGCTGTAAAAGATATTCTTATTCAGGGGGATAGTGAAGGAAAAAGGGGTAAGTGGATCGCTAAAATAAAGGAGTATGATTTAGACATCCGCCCTACTAAGCTGATCAAAGGACAGGGGCTTGCTAAAATGTTATCTGAATCAAACTATCAAGCTCTGGGCATAAATTTGTCCATTATAGCAGGTGTGGAATCTGAAGAGCTAGAAGAACGACATGGAATTGGAGTAGCTACTCCAGAAACACATCTAAAGTACCTCACCAGTCCGTGGTACAAAGAGATAGTAGAATATCTCCTTACACTCAGTTGTCCTCCAAGTTGTGATAAAAGTAAAACTAAATACAAAGCGCTGAGATTGAAATCACAGAAGTACATAGTCGCCAATGGCCGGCTATACTAGCGAGATCCCTCAGGCATCTTACTCCTGTGTCTCACAGAGAATGAAGTCGAGAGTATTATAGCAGAATTTCATGAACGGATCTGTGGAGGTCATTACAACTGGAGGGCCATAGCTCATAAAATCCTGAAAGTTGGCTTCTATTGGCCAAAGCTTTTTGGAGATGTTTTTGCCAGAGTAAGAGCATGTGAAAAATGTCAGAAATTTGCTGAGAGACAAAAATCGGCACCATTTCCCCTGATTCCAGTGCATGTGGATGAACCATTTCGTCAATGGGTTATTGATTTTATTGGAGAGATACACCCTCCATCGAGTGGTCAGCATAGGTGTATTTTAACTGCCACCGATTATTTCACAAAGTGGGTGTAAACCATACCTGCAAGGAATGCTACAGACACTGTGATCATAAAGTTCGTGGAGGAGAATATCATATCCAGGTTTGGTTGTCCTGCTAGGATAGTGACAGATAATGCACAAGCTTTCAAGTCTGCAAAATTTATGAATTTCTGCCAGCAATACAATATCATACTGAGTCACTCTACAGCTTACTATCCACAAGGAAATGGCTTGGCAGAGTCTTCTAATAAAACTCTGGTGAGGGCCTTGAAGAAGACTATCAATGAAAATCAGAAGAATTGGGATTCCCAATTGAAATTTGCTCTATGGGCTAATAGAATCACCAGCTAGAGAGCAACTGGGAAATCTCCCTATGAATTAGTATATGGACGAGCAGCAGTTTTTCCTGTACAGCTGGCTTTACCAGTGGCCCGCTTCATGCAAGAAAGCCAGGAGGAACCTGATGATATGATCAGGAGAATCAATCAATTGGTGGAATTAGAAGAAACACGGGGCCAGGTGAATCAAAGGTTAACAGAATATCAGGAGAAGATGAAATACCTTTTCGATCAGCATGCTAAAGACAGGAATCTGCAAGTAGGTGATCTAGTGCTCAGATGGGACATCCGGAGAGCTAAGAAGGGAAAACATGGTAAATTCGACCCCCTCTGGTTTGGCCCTTTCAAAATTGTGGAACAAGGAGGCAATAATACTTTCAGGTTGGAGAATTTACAAGGCGACTTGCTAGATGCCCCTATAAATGGTCAATTCCTCAAGCCCTACTTTCAGTTCTGATTCAGGCAAAGGCAGCCTGATGTATCATATTGTATGATAGTTTCCTTTTTGTTTTCGTTTGAATAATGTGGGTGTTATTATGAATCATAAAGTGAAAAGTAAGGTTGCCGAAGAGCCGAGTTTGCACAAGAGATTATCAGATGGTCTGCGAGTTCTCAACACGTTCAGGGTTGAACGTGTCGTCCCCAGGTGGAGCCAATGTTGATCATAATCAGCTTCCTATAAAATTTTCACAGGCAATCTGGCTTAAAGCTCTCAAATTCCCCCTTTCAGCCTTGGAAAATCATTCTTACGCCTATCGTTACCATTTCCCGCCTCCAAAACACATTATAAAAGGCTGAAAATCCATATTTCAAATATTTAAGGCATAGCTCCTTCGGCCCTAGCCCCTCTGTCTTTTCCTCCATGTAACTCAAACGCTAGACCAGGCGCCAGCCCGAAAGGCGCTTATCAAATGTATATCGGGCTCATTTTGAACCGTAGATCTGTAACAGATCGGACGACAACTGTTCATCCCCGTCGCGCCCGTAGTTCACCTCCCTACCGTCCGATCAAACCTTGAAATCAACGGTCCGCAGCTTGCCTATCTTGGTGGTCCCCACGCCCGCTCCCATTGCAAAAACCAGTGGTTTATATCGCACCGCCTTTCGGCGGTAGGCGGTAATTCCCGTTTGGCTAGCGATTCCATACAGTGTTTGCCACGCGTCCCAGCGTACGGCTCCAAAACCGGCGTTCATCGCACGTTATTGTTCGGAACAGGACGCCCAGCAATATCGTCGTCAGCTGTCCGATCTGAAGCTCTTCATCCAACGGCTATCGCGCTCTGAAGCTGCACGGGATTTAACGCAAGGAAATCGTACCCCCGGCCCACTGTCAATCGCACCCAATGCCTTTTCAACCGTCGATCTCCCCTGAGATCGAACGGCCCAGATTTAGTCATACGCCCGCCATTGACCTCGTACCACCACGTCATCCTTTCCACATGGTCTTTCGTACGTCCGCCCGTCACTTGTTCCACGTGTGTTCCATGTTGCCTCCTCTCGTATATGTTCCAGTCTTAAGTCAAATCTTCATTTGTTTTACATTAAAAACCTCCGCCCAGTCTATCCACCATAGTTCCACTGCATTTTCGTCATTACCTCTTATTTTTCCACCATCTAATCATGTCGCGTTGTTACACAGTCGCCTCCATTGCATTACCGTCCCCCATGCATTTGTTTTCCTCACATCTTTGTGTGTTTGCAGGTTTACAGCGACAAAAGAATCATCATAATTTGCAGCATCCATTACAAAAGCCGAGAACGCGTCAAAGGACCAGTTTTTCAGAGGCGAAATTTATGAAGCAAGTCCTGGGTAGCTGCTGTGACACGACATCCATTAAAGAAACAGGGTTATACTTTGGCAAACTTCCCAGGGACATTCAAGGCGCCGATTTCACATATGAAAACATTAATGGAGCAGCAGAGGAAGATCAGTGAATGATTGAGGAGTTCAGCGTTCGGCGTTGAAAATTTTAAAGCTTAATTCAGGATTGGGAAGGCAGAGGGTACAATGCACAGGAAACAATGCCCTCAAGGTTTTATGTTAGCAGAATTTTGTCTCCACGAAGGACAGACCGCCCATAAGGTTTCTATTTCTCTACCGTGTTCCTGAGGAGATTTCCACTCAGAACATTTATTTTAGAAAGCAGGCCACAGAGTACAAACAGCACAGCATAGTCATTCAGCAGTATGGGCGCAAATGTTTCCGCCATTTTGCCTTAATTATGCAAATTAAATGTTCATCACCTACTTCTTTTACTAGGTTTTGGTTTCTCCTATAAAAACCATGATGAAACGCATTGTAGGGGTTCCAGATTTTATCAGAAAATTATGCAGTGAAAGGCTTTTTGTATACATTTTGTAGAACTTTTGTACGAAGGCTCAGAGCCCATAGGGTCTCAGTGAGGAGGAGTTCCATCTGTTAAAGAGGATTCTGGTCTTTGGTATTTCACAGTCTGTAACCTTCTCTTACATGTTATTTTAATAGATCATTTCATTTCATCCATGCTTCCTGTATCATGTTTTGGAATGCGAGTGGTCACTGATTTTTGGTATGGATTCATCCTAGTTGATGCCCATGCTCGTATCAGTCAAGCGCTTTAAATATGGCTCATGCATGATATTCTGTTCCATTATTCAGCTAACCATACTTCTGCTATATTAGTTTCTTTGGGGGGGTGCTTTTAAAATGCTATTATCATGTATGGATTCTTAGATTGGTAAGCCCATGCATGGTGGTATTGTATATCTGGGTATCAGCTCAAAGTTAACTAATATCTTCTCAATATTTCTTTCACTACATACACCTTCTAATAACTTATGTCTGTGAAGTATCTCTGAATCGGCCCGCTTTGCAGTAAACTGTCTCTGAATTGTCTGATGCTTTGTATTAGAGTTTTACACCTTGCCTCTGCAGCATTTCTTTTCCTGTATCAGTTTCTGAGAGTTTGGTCCCATTCTAGTTTATTTCCCTGTTTACAGGAGATAGCATGCGCGCTGAAGTTGACAACTTCATACATTATATTATACACTCCTTGTTATGATAAGATGTCCTAGGCACTGGTCTATCACAACTCTAGGCTGTCTCTAGGAGCGACAACAAGAGACAAAGGAGAGCAGTGGTGAGCATGATGATCGGGATGAGGACAATGATGTTGATTATGATGATGAGGATTGATGACTCATTGACTCTAACTCATTGAGGCTTCAGGCTTGTAGTCTTGGAAACTGTAGTTTTTTGTATTTTCTATTTCTATTTGCCATTGGTAATGTACTTATGTAACACATTTTGATTCTAATGACTTAATGAGAAAACTACAGTATTTTACTATCTTGTCTTTCTGAGTAAATTTGACAATTGTATGATGTATCAATGTATCAAATTTCAATGTATCATGTATGAGTATCTAAGATCTTAAATCTATGTTTGAATCAATGAATTTGTATGAATTTGTGTAAAAAATATCTAATTTTTAATATATTAATATATATATATATTTTAAATATATGTTTTTTTTAATAAAATAATATATAACGTATCATATCCCAGAAGTGTCCTGTTCCAGGGGTCAACGTATCCCGAATCCGATTCTCGAATCCCCGTATCCCCGTATCAGGTGACTTAGATTATTAAGAATATTTCCGAATACACAATTCTAGGTTCCAGATCTGGAAAACCCTACAAAGAAAACTCTAGATCTGCAGCACCTGGCTGATCTAAGACCACAATATTGACTGATCCACACTCTCAAATGGGATTTACAGAACTCAGCCAGATCCAGGCCTAGAAACCCCAGATCTGCCTCTAAAAGACATTGCGTCAACCTCTGAAGACCTCCAAATGCTCAGCACTGCCACTGGAAGGGACTGCGTTAGCCCAGACTGGGTGATGTAGTCACTACACTGCATGACGCAGTCACTACGCTGCCCCTAAAGGTCTCTACGTAACCCCTAAAGGGTTTCCTGAAAATCACGCTATCCTTGCTGCTGCTGCTGCTGCTCCTCTGCGTTGTCTTTCCAGACCTCTTCTCTGCTTCTTGTGTATTCTAGACCCTGGGATCAGATCATCCCATTGGTCTAAATTCCCCTCTCTACAACTGAAACACTTCTGAGATTTCTTAGCAACCCCGCCCTAGAATCTCAACTTAGCTTCAGTGCTTTGCCTCTGTGTCTCTTACAAATGACCACAAGCCTTTCCTTTATACTTTTCTCGTTGACAAATCAATGGCCAAGATTAGATCTTTAATCAATGGCTAAGATTAAAAGAAAGCTTGATCCGTGTGACTTAAGACAATTTCATCACATGTTTAATTAAATTCACTTTAATTATTTTATTTTCCTAAGTTTTAACTTTGGAAATACATTAAAATAATTAATTAATTTAATATCTCCTAAACCAGATGAAATTTCCCAAATCCATTTCTGGGTCTTGTAGATCAGGTGAACTCTAGTCCTTCCTCAAAATTTGGGACCTAGAGCACAACTGATGCTACCCCAAATACAAAAAATCTCAACACTCCCTCTTAGCATCAAGGGTGTGCTCTAGCAATACATCACACTTATGCATTACATGATTTTGGGCACTGGTTCTGTGCTGCTGAAGCTTGGCCTCCTGCCACTCAACTCTGCTATTCTTTGCCATTTCTCTTATTACCCGCAGCTACTAGCTCTCTTGCTGCCAACCTTGTCTGTCTCATTGCTCAATTTGTTGCATCTTTGCTGCTCATAGCACTGCCACTGCTGATCTACTGCACTGCAACTTCAGTTGTTGAGAGAAACAACTGAATCTCTTGCCCAATCTTTGACAAACAAGTCAGATGAGATGCATCCTCGTCACTGAGGCTCCATAGGCTATAGATCTATGCTGGCATCTAAAGATGCACAACTACAGCCCTGCCTGCGTAATCAGACTCCCTCTGCACTACCGATGTCACATCAGCTCCTTGTGCTGAAATCTATCACGCTGTTGCTGCACTGCGCTGTCCCTCTCAAGCTCTCTGCGCTGCTACAGTTCTGCACTGCGTAAGCAGCACTGCACTGCACTGTTGAAGTCACATCATCCTCTGCGTTGCTACTGATTCTACGCTGCTGCTGCTATGATCTGTGTTGCTCCTCCCAGCCTCCAGATCTACCTCTGCCTCTGCCTCATCTGTGATCTATGCACCCACTGCTCCACTTGTCCCGCTACTATCTTAAGGTTGTCGTAGCTCGCTTGTGATCCAAGAGATGAGCTGCTCAAGGATCCCGCCTTACTTCCATGTAGCTCCTATACATGTCCATGTCACCCCACCTCTCTGGTTCATGAGCACTCATGGCTACATCATCTACTGACCCATCATCTGCCACCGCTGCTTTGGAAGAAGATGCTTCCTTGCCCTTCATCTATTATGGGCAATGGCTTGCAAAATGTCCCATTTCGACACACTGGAAGCACTTGATCTTTGAAAGATCCTTCTTCTTCTTCGGCTGCTTCTTCGATGCCAAGGTTGCATCTTCCTCCTCTTCCTTCTTTACTTTGCTCAACCCAGGGCTATGCTGCTTCTTGGTGAATCTGTGTAGTTCTTCTTGCCTTAGGATTGACCACAAGCTGTCCCAATCTGGGAGGTCCGCTCTGCCCAAGATATTTTGGACAAAGGTTTCCCACTCATCCGTGACTGCATTGAGGGCAGTCCTGACTATCACTGCTTCATCTACGGTTGCACCCATTGCAGTCAGCTAATCATTGATTGACTACAATATGAAGAGGAAATGCTCGATGTCTTCTCCCTTGGTCATCATGAATGACCTCGCTTGGGCCTCCAACAGCATCTTTCTTTGGACTGATTTTCCCTCATATAGGGAAGTCAAGGCCTTCCACATCTCATTAGTTATCTTCTTCTCAGCTATGTGTGGTACAATATGGTCCTTGATACTGTCCATTATTAGCTGCTTGGCATGCTAAGCAGCTTCTGTATGCTTCCATAGAAGATCCACACCTGTCGGCGTGGCCAGGGTCTGCTCTGCATGGTCTCTTAGACCATATGACTCAAGGACAATCAGGATCCTAGCTTTCCATACCAAAAAGGTTGAGAGGCCCTCTAGCCTATCCTGATCATGCAGTCCATGAGGAGCCATCTGATCAGAATGTGTCGGAGCTCCTCTTCTCTATGCTAGAGATCTTGGATCTAGGGTCCTTTTCGAACTGGGAACCCTCTACTCCCTCTGACACTTGATTTGCCTCCTTGGAAATCTACCAAATCAACTATGATTCAGCTTCTTCTTTGATCCTCTGACAAAACTGCAAGTTTCCTTTGGCAAGAAACTCTCTGAGAAGTTGATCTCTTCCCAAACTTTGTCACTTGTTCTAAGGTTAAAAATCTAAAAACTTCAGAAGCTTAACCCCACCAGCTCTTCTGAATTTCTGCAACTTTTCTGCAGATTTTTTCTAGATCTGACAGATTCAGATCTGAATCACACTCGATGCTGTTGTTGTTGCTGCTGTTGTCGTCTGCTGCTACTGCTGCTGCTGCCGTTTGTTGCTGCTGCTACTGTCTACTGCTTCCTTCCTCTACGTGAATCTGGTCTTGAAAACTGCGTTGTCCCTTCAGATCTGCTTTTCTATTGCCTTTCTAGCTGCTTTCTCCAGCTAGATCCTTCAAATTCTTCAGCTAGTGACCCTTCTAGATCTGCAATTGCTCTGATACCATGTAGAAATTTCTGAATCTTAATTCTTATGCAGAAATTATTTCTGTTAACCCAGTTAAGCTTCTCCTACTTATACAAGTTATCAACTGAATAAATTCAAGTTAACATCAAACCAAAACACATAACAGATCTCTACCAAGTGAGATCTAGAATAAGCACATGCACACATAGACAAAGTGACCGTTATTTCTGGACAAACTGTCCTCGGAAAAACCCAATGTGGGAAAATTGGTCTCTGGCTGCTGGAGAGCTCTATTATTAAGAATATTTCCAGATCTGGAAAACCCTATAGGGAAAACTCTAGATCTGCAGCACCTGGCTGATCTAAGACCACAATACTAATTGATCCACACCCTCAAACGGGATTTACAAAACTCAGCCAGATCTAGGCCTAGAAACCCTAGATCTGCCTCTGAAAGACATTGCGTCAGCGTCTGAAGGCCTCCAAATGCTTAGCGTTGCCACTGGAAGGCACTGCGTTACCCTAGACTGGGTGACGCCGTTACTATGCTACCCCTAAGGATCTCTGCATAACCCCTGAGGGGTTTCCTAAAAATCATGTTATCCTTGTTGCTGCTACTGCTGCTGCTGCTGTCTACTGTTGCTACTGTCTGCTGCTGCCGTTTGTTGTTGCCGCTACTACTGCTGTTGTTTGTTGCTGCTCCTCTGCGTTGTCTTTCCTGATCTCTTCTTTTCTTCTTGTGTATTCTAGACTCTGGGATCAGATCATCCCCTTGGTCTAAATTCCCCTCTCTGCAACTGAAACACTTCTGAGATTTCTTAGCAACCCCGCCCTAGAATCTCAGCTTAGCTTCAGTGCTCTGCCTCTATGTCTCTTACAAATGACCCCAAGCCTTTCCTTTATACTTTTCTCATTGACAAATCAACAGCCAAGATTAGATCTTTAATCAATGGCTAGGATTAAAATAAAGCTTAATCCGTGTGTTTCTAGGGCGGGATTGCTAAGAATTCTCAAGTGTTTCAGTTGCAGAGAGGGGAATTTAGATCAAGTGGATGATCTGATCCCGAGGTCTAGAATACACAAGAAGCAGAGAAGAGATCAGGAAAGATAGCGCAGAGGAAGGCGGCAACAGGCAGCAACAGACGGCAGCAGACGATACCAGCAACAGCAGCAGACGGTAGCAGCAGCAACAACAACAGACGGCAGTAGCAGCAGCAACAAGGACAACGTGATTTTCAGGAAACCCTTTAGGGGTTACACAGAGACCCTTAGGGGCAGTGTAGTGACTGCGTCACCTAGCCTGGGGTAACGCAGTCCCTTCCAGTGACAACGCTGAGCATTTGGAGGCCTTCAAAGGCTGACGCAGTGTCTTTCAGCAGCAGATCTGGGGTTTCTAGGCCTAGATTTGGGGTTTCTAGGCCTAGATCTGGCTGAGTTCTGTAAATCTCGTTTGAGGGTGTGGATCAGTCAGTATTTTTGGTCTTAGATCAACCAAGTGCTGCGGATCTAGAGTTTTCTCTGTACGGTTTTCCAAATCTGGAACCCAGAGTTGTGTATTCAGAAATATTCTTAATAATAGAGCCCTCCAGCAGCCAGAGACTGGTTTTCCCACATTGGGTTTTTCCGGGGACAGTTTGTCCAAAAATAACTATGTCACTTTGTCTATGTGTGCATGTGTTTATTCTAGATCTGAATTGGTAGAGATCTGTTATGTGTTTTTCTTTGATGTTAACTTGAATTTATTCAGTTGATAACTTGTATAAGTAGGAGACGCTTAACCGAATTAACAGAAATAATTTCTGCATAAGAATTGAGATTCAGAAATTTCTACATTCAGTGCTAGTACCGAGGGGCAAGACTATGCAGTGCAATCGATATGTTCCCGCTTTGACAGCAACCATGGGGAACTATTCGATGACAAAGCATTTCTTTGTGGTGGACGTACCAGACACCAATGTGGTGATGGGTGTCCAATGGTTGTATTCCCTTGGCCGAGTTACCACCGACTGGAGGCAGCTCGTGATGGAGTTTACCAGACCGGATGGTAACCACATCCAGACATACAGGTTATGTTGGACAAATATGCAGTAGTCTATGGAGATATACCACCAGGACAACGACCAAACAGGGGGTTTGAGCATACCATAAAGTTGGAGCCTAGTGTACAGGCAGTCATCAGCACCCCCTATAAGCATCCCAAAGCCTATAAGTATGAGATTGAGCGAGCCATTCGGGAGTTGTTGGCATTGGGTCACATTAGGAAAACTTCCAGCCCCTTTGCTTCTCCAGTTGTGTTAGTGAAGAATAAGGACAAGACTTTGCGCATGTGCATTGATTATAGGGCGTTCAACAAGAGAACATTGAAGAATCGGTATCCCATACCGCGTATTGATGAGTTGATGGATGAGCTTAGAGGAGCTAAATTCTTCTCTAAGATAGATTTGTGATCGAGGTATCATCAGATTCGGGTGAGGGATCAGGATATTCTGAAGACAGCCTTCATATGTCATTATGGGCATTTCGAGTTCCTGGTCATGCCTTCTGGGTTGACCAACGCCCTTGCCACTTTCCAGTCATGCATGAACCATGTGTTCAGGGGGCAGTTGAGGAGATTTGTGTTGGTTTTCTTTGATGACATCCTGATCTACAGCAGGATGTGGGAGGAGCACCTGCAACACTTAGAGACAGGTGTTGCGTATTCTGGAGGAGCAGCAGTTCTACGTCAAATTGTCCAAGTGTGACTTTGGGCTAACAGAGATGCTTTACTTGGGACACATTATTGGTGCAAATGGGGTCAAGGTGCATGAGGAGAAGATCAAGGTCATTCGGGATTGGCAGGTACCTAGAAATGTGACAACATTGAGGGGGTTTTTGGGCATTTGCATTTATTACAGGAATTTCGTTAAGGGCTTCTCACAGTTGGCAGCACCCATCACACATCTAACCAAGGGGGCTTTTGCATGGACAGATGGAGCTCAGGCAGCTTTTAATGGCCTCAAAGAGGTGATGAGTAGTTGCCCAGTATTGACACTCCCAGATTTCACACAGTCTTTCAAATTGGAGTGTGATGCATCGGGTGAGCGGATTGGGGCAGCCTTGCCCAAGATGGGCACCCCATTTCTTTCGAGAACCGAAAGATCTGAGCACATGAGAGGTCGTATTCCATATGCGACAAGGAGATGTTGACCATAATGCATGCATTGGCCAAGTTCCGACAGTATTTGATGGGTAACCAATTTCGGATGAAGACAGATCATAACAGTTTTCGCCACTTCATGGGGCGGCAAGGCCTCAATGATAGGCAGCAAAGGTGGGTCAGCAAGGTGCAAGCCTATGATTTTGATATTGAGTATGTGCGGGGAAAGCACAATGTGGTCGTCGATAAACTATCAAGAGACCTACAGGGCTTTCACTCATGAGTATATGCCATGACTGGAAGGCTCAGTTGCTAGTTGAGTACTCCAAGGATCGGCAGGCATGTGAGACATTGGAGGGCATTCACGCAGATGAGAGTTGTTGGCTAATGATTGAGGTTATCTACTACAAGGGGCGCATATTTCTGGTTCTTCACTCAAAGTTGAGAGAGCAGATACTTCATGCAACCCACAATTCTCCATTATAGGGGCATCAGGGTTCAGGAGGACATACATGGTTGTGAGAGAGCGCTTCACATGGAAGTATGAAAATTTCTGAGCACAGAAATCCTACTGCTAAATATTGATTTACTTCTCCTACACGTTTTTATTATGCACAAGTTATTTAACTGAAAATATTTAGAAAAAACATCAAAGTAAACACAACTAGCAGCCTACACAAATACAGATCTTTTACTGAACATCACTCTCATATGACAAAGGACACAAATTTTTTAGACAAAGGTCCCCAGAAAAAATCAATGCGGGAAAACCAGTGCAACAGATCTGAGGGCTTATTATTATTAAGCAGCAATATTTAGAGTACATCTAGGGTGCCATAATTCGGCTCACCCAACAGAGAAAACCTCGGCTACAGAGAAACATGTGAGTTTTACCTCACTCTCGCAAGTCCTGGCTGATCCGAATGAGCCACAGGTGAAACCCCAGCTAGCTCTGCGCAATCTCTACGCTGCCACTGCGTAAGGTTGCATGGCCTTGACTGAGGGAATGCGTCACCCTAGCTCTACGTTGATTAGCTTCTCTCGAAGTTTGGTTTCAGCCCTGCCGACTCAAAAACCCTAGTCTCCAGCTAGATTTCAGACTTTACTTGGAGGCTCTCTGTTGCCCCTGCATGAGCCCTGCGTGGGCCTGCGTCACCCTCTCTAGGAACAGTGTCACACCCTCTGATGGCTGCGCTGCCTCCACTGCGTCTCTGCTACCCTTGCTCTGCGTTGTACTCTTGGTCCTTCGACCAATCACTGCATTTGCCCCTCACTGCTTCTCTGAATCACTCAGATTTGATCTTCGTCCGAGCATTGCTCTGTTAGAAGAATTCGATCTCTTAGACCCTGTGTGTGTGTCCTCCAACTGACCCCAAGCCCTTCCTTTATACTTTTCTTGTTGACACATCAACGGTCGTGATCTAATCTCTAATCAATGGCTAAGATTAAAAGAAGCTTGATCCACGTCACTTAGAATGTTCTCATCACATGTGTAAATTAATTCACTTTAATTTTTCAATTTCCCTAAGTTAGACTTAGTGTCCCCATTAAAAAAATTAATTATTTGAATAACTTTCACACCAAATGGAATTTCTCCAAACGCTTTCTAGGTCTTGGAGATCTCATGTGTTCTAGCCCCTTCACCGTGTTTTGGAGCTAGAGCACACCCGATGCTACCCAAAATCTCAACACTCCCTCTTAGTGAGGAGTGTGCTCTAGCAATACTTCACCACTAAAGCATTGCCTTGATCTCTAACATCGGTCTCTGCGTTGATGCTTGGCCTGTTGCCCTCCATCCACTGCACTACTGCTTTCTTTACTGCTGCCCATGTCACTACCACATCTATACTGCAACTCCCTCTCAAATTGTTGCATCATGCTACCTATAGCACTGCCACTGCTAACTGCTGCACTGCAACTCAGTTGCTGATAAGTAAGCAACTGAAGGACATCACCCAATAACTAACAGATAAGTCAGTCGAGCTGCATCTCATCATTGAAGCACTCTCTGTTGTTGCTCTCCGCTGTCTGTTGCACTGCATTGCGTAAGCACTGCCTCTGCGCTGCTGAAATTCCATCAACCTCTGCGTTGTTGCTGCCTCTCCTCTGTGTTGCTCCAGACTTCAGCGTCCTAGCACTGCCTCTGCTTCACCATGATCTTTTGCACCCACTTCTCCAGTCATCCCGCTATTGTCTTAAGGCTCCCGTAGGTCATATGTGATCCAAGAGTTTGGGCACCTCAAGGATCCCGCCACCATCATTTGTAGCTTCTCTACATATCTATATTGCCCCAGCTCTTCTCCCGAGGCACATGAGCACTGATGGCCACATCATCCTCACTACCACTATCCCCTTTCGCTACTGCTGCCTTGGAATCTGAAGCTTCGTTGTCCTTCCGCTTAGGACAAGTGTTGGCGAAGTGTCCAAGTTCGCCACATCTGAAGCACCAGACCTTGGATAGGTCCTTCTTCTTCTTCCGCCCTTGTCCCTTTGATGCTAGGGCCGCATCTTCCTCCTACTCCTTCTACACTGATGCTGGATCTGCTTCCCTTCATCATTGTGCTGCTGCTGCCATTTTGTACTATTGCCCATGACACTGCCACTGCCACTGCTACATCTGTACTGCAGCTCCCTCTCAATCTGCTGCATTCGTGTTGCCATCTGCTGCACTGCATCATCAGTTGTTGAGAGAAGCAACTGAATCTCCTGCCCAATCTTTGACGAACAAGTCAGTTGGGCTGCAGCCTCATCACTGAAGCTCCATCGGTTGCTGATCTGAGCTGTCATCTGAAGGATGATGCACAGCTACAGCTCTGCACTGCATAAGCGGACTTCCTCTGCACTATTGAAGTCACATCAGCCCCTTGTGCTGAAATCTCTCACGTTGCTGCTGCGTTGCGCTATCCCTCTGAAGCCTTCTACGTTGTTGCAACTCTGCTGAAATCACATCAGCCCCTACGCTGCTGCTGCTGTTGCATCTGCACTGGGTTGCTCCTTCCAGCCTTCAGATCTGCCTCTCCTTCATCTATGATCTTTTCACCCACTGCTCCACTTGCCCTGCTACTGTCTTAAGGCTCCTGTAGCTTGGATGTGATCCAAGAGATGAGCGGCTCAAGGATCCCAGAGCGGCTCAAGGATCCCACCCTCATTCTGTAGCTACTCTACAGATCCATGTCGCCCCACTTTCGTGGTCCATGAGTGCTCATGGCTGCATCGTCTTCTAACCCATCATCCGCCACAACAGCCTTGGAAGAAGAAGCTTCCTTGTCCTTTTTCTTCTGAGGACAATTGTTGGCGAAATGTCCTAGTTCGCCACATTGGAAGCATTTGATCTTTCATCCCTGGTCCCTGATCACACAGATCCAAAGAGCGATGGCTCCGATACCAATGGAGTATAAAAACTCTAGTAAACTTGATAAATATATATTATTAATGATGAAAAGATGAGATGATTACAATGAGGGATCGCCTAGGCTTTAAATACAGCCTCAAGGTGTCCCTTGGCGAAGAGGCATGATCTTTGATCATGCCCTTTCAGTTAATAACCTAAGATAACTAAATCTAATTAATAAATAATAAAATATACATAACAAGAACCACACCAGAGATCAGTGCAAAGCTTCGGGGTGAAGCAGAGTTTGTACTAGAGCACATTCCTCGCTAAGAGCGAGTGTTGAGTTTTCTTGTGTGATGTGGTAGCATCGGATGTGCTCTAGCTCCCAAAATTTGTGGAGGGACTAAATTACATGAGATCTCCAATACCCAGAAAGGGATTTGGGATATTTCATCCGGTTTGGGAGATATTTAATTAATTAATCTTTTTAATTAAGGACCCTAAGTCTAACTTAGGAAAATTAAAAGATTAAAGTTAATTAAATTAAACATGTGATGAAATTGTCTTAAGTCACACGGATCATGCTTTCTTTTAATCTTAGCCATTTATTCAAGATTTGATCATGGTCGTTGGTTTCCCAACGAGAAAAGTATAAAGAAAAGACTTGGGGTCATTTGGAGAAAACACACAAACGCAGAGCACTGAAGCTAGGTTGAGATTCTAGGGCAAGGTTTGCTAAGAATTCTCAGAAGTGTTTCAGTTGTAGGGAGGGGAGTTTAGGCAAAGGGGATGATCTAATCCCAGTGCTTAGAATCAGCAAGAGGCAGAGAGCAGCTTCCAGAGGCAATGGAGAGAAGCAAGAGCAGCAGCAGCAACAGAGAGGGCAGCAGTTGCGCAGTGGAGGGGCAGCTACAAATACGCAGTCTCTCCCAGGGCAGCATTGAGCAGCAGGAGACCCTCTGGGGTTACGCAGAGTCCCTCAAGGGCAGCGTAGGGTCTGCGCCACCCATTCTGGTGTTACGCAGCCCTCTCTAGGCCACCGCAAACGGACGTAGAGGCTTCAGAGGCTGACGCAGGGGCTTCATGGGCAGCACTTGGGTTTCTAGGGCCAAGATCTGGCTGAGTCCTGTAAATCTTGTTTGAGGGTGTAGATCAGTCAATATTTTGGCTTCAGAACAGCAGGTTAGCTGCAGATCTATATTTTCTCTATCGGGTTTTCCAAATCTGGAACCCAGATTTGTTGTATTTAAAAAACTCTTAATAATAAAACGCTCCAGTAGCCAGAAGATTGGTTTTCCCGCATTGGGTTTTTTCGGGGACTATTGTTCAGAAAATCCTTGTGTCACTTTGTCTATGTGTGCATGTACTTTTTTGTTTTAGATCTGAATCGATGAAAGTCCGTTATCTGTTTGCTTCGATGTTAATCTCAAGTTTCAGTATTAATAACTTAATTAAGTAGGAGAAGCATAACCAGATCTAACAGTAGATTTCTACATAAGTAACATTCAGAAATTTTCACACAATCCGACCATACCAAGCTCTAGGTGCCTGTTTAAGTCCATACAAGGCTTTCTTAAGCCTGCATACATGAGTCTTCAGCTCATGTGTCTCAAAGCCTTCTGGTTGTTCAATGTATACTTCTTCCTCTATCACCCCATTCAAGAAAGCAGTCTTGACATCCATCTGGTGAATCTCCCACCCCATTTGCGCTGCAAGGGATATCACGGATATGATAGAAGTATACCTAACTACTGGGGCGAAGGTTTCTTCATAGTCTATCCCTTCCTTCTGAGCATACCCCTTTGCCACAAACCTGCCTTTATATTTTTCCACGCCGCTATCTGCAGCATATTTGATCGTGTAGATCCATCTCAAACCTACAACCGATCTGTGCCGAGGCCTAGGAACTACTTCCCAGACATCATTGGTCATAATGGAACTGTATTCTTCTACCATTGCATCTACCCATACCTGATGTTGAGTTGCCTCCTTGAAACTAGAGGGTTCTCCAACCTGAGCCACCAAAACTTGGTACTTGTCAGGTTGTCTATGTTGACTCTTCTCGTTTCTAGGAGCTCCAACGAATTCCTCTACGTCTCTCAGAATCTGTCCCAATTCTTGGCTTATTCTTCCGCTGGTAGTGGGTGGATCTACCTGCTCCTCTTTCTTTGAATCTTCCTGAAGTAATACCTTTGGATTCTTATGCCTTGGAGAAGCACTAATGCTAGTTTCCGTTGAACGAAAAGGTTGGACCAATGGATCATCCTCTGACTGCGTTTCAGAAGGCATCTCCCGGGATTTTCTAAAAGCTCTGTCCTCCATGAACTTCACATCCCATCGTACTACAATCTTCCTACTGCCAGGAATGTATATTTTATATGCCTTAGCATTCTCACTATATCCTACCAAATATCTCCTTTCTACAGTCTGATCCAATTTCTTCCTCTTTTCTTCGAGTATATGGCAGTATGCCAAACTACCAAAGATCCTGAAATGACTCACTTCTAGCTTTCTGCTAGTGAAGACACTCTCCGGTGTAATCTTACCTAGTGCCTTGTGAGGAATCTTGTTCTGAGCATACATGGTTGTAGTGCATACTTCCACCCATAGAAATTTGTGCATATCTTGATCATACAACATTGCCCTCGTTGCTTCAACAATAGTTCTATTTTTCCTCTATGCAACCCCATTCTACTCCGGATTATATGGAGCGGTCCATTCTCTTTTGATGCCTTCCCTTGCGCGGAACTCAATGAAGTTTTTATCAATATATTCTCCACCATTATCTGAACGCAATATCTTTATCCTATTTCCTGTCAGATTCTCAACCAGAGCCTTAAACTCTTTGAAGCGATAAAAGACTTCATCCTTGGTCTTTAGAAAGTAGATCCAAGTTTTCCTCGAATGGTCATCAATGAAGGTGACGAAGTATTCGTCACCATTAAGATCTCTAGTGGACATTGGTCAGCAGATGTTTGAGTGTATTAGTCCTAAGACACTCTTAGCCCTACTGTTACTTCTGGTGTAAGTTTCTTTGGTGTACGTGCCTAGTACGCACCCTTTGCAAACATCATCCCTTTTGGTGCTCAACTCTAGAACTCATGTGACGGTCTTTCTGAGAATTCTTAGAGCCCCATGGTGTAAGTGCCCCATCCTTCTGTGCCATAGCTCATTCAAATCCTTCTCACCAATGTTGCCTATCACTACCATTGGAGATTCAAGTTGTAGCTTATACAGTTTATTGCTCCTGACTCCAATTTGGGCCTTTACTTCCAACTCGGGTGTTTGACATATACCTTCTTGCCAATGAAGTATACGGCATAGCCTTTGTTTTGTGGCTGAGATACAGAGTAAGTTCATCCCCAACCCTTGCACATGCAGCACATTGGTGGCCCGAAGCCGATCCCCTGCTTCAGTTTGAAAAACTATGGTACCTCTTCCAACAGGGGTACATTTCGCCTTATTTCCCATGGTTATCTTGAAGTTCATTTCTTCATCTTGGTAACTCGAAAAACATTCTCGTATTCCCATCATATGTGCAGAAGCTTCGCTATCAGTATATCAAACCTATGATGAAGCAGAGCTTGACAAGCAAGCGAACTCTTCTTCCAATCTGGAAGCCAATACAAAGATGTCATGATCCATCGTTTCTTTGATGCTCTCCTCTTTCTTAGGAGAACTACGTGAACCCTTTCGAGTTGTTTCTCCAGCAGCATCAAGACTACGTTCCATTGCAGAATCTCCAAACCCATTACCCGATCTCTGCTCTGATACCATGTGAAAATTTCAAATATGAAATTCCACTGCAGTAACTGATTTATTTCTCCTACTTATTCTTCACAATAAGTTATTTACAAAACTCTTCAGTAAACATTAAAATAAATTCTACTGCAGTTATCACATAATTTCAAAGAGAAAATAACAATGAAATATACATACAAGAAATCACATCAACACAGTTATTTTTGGACAATTGTCCCCAGAAAAACCCAATGCGGGAAAACCGGTGCAGCAAATGAGGGTTTATTTATTAATCTTCAGCAACAATCTCTTTACAAGGAATGACTAGTAGAATAACTGAGAAACTTCCAAGAAAACACTTGAAAGAAGTTTCTCCTAACCTCTAGAGAAATTCTGACACCCACGAGACTCTCTGGCCTCCACTACATCACCTCTGCGTGATCCTCTGCGCGGGGACTGTGTGTGGTTTGCCTCCCAGTTGTGCTGCCTCTCTGTGTTGCCCCTCTTCTGCTCCACATCCTTCCTCCTCAAGCTCTAACTGATGTTGAACCCTCCTCTTCCTCCGCCCTGCAACTCTCCTTCTGAAATCGAATTCTAAATTCTGAAGAATCGACTTCCCTCGGGTTACTGAGTATTTTCCCAGCTTGTCTTCAACTGACCCACAAGTCTTCATTTATACTTTTCCTGTTGATAAATCAATGGTCGTAATCTAATCTGTAATCAACGGCTAAGATTAAAATAGACTTGATCCTCATCACTTAGAAGCTTCTCATCCATATTTAAGTTAATTCGCTTTAATTATTTTAATTCCCTAAGTTTTAAATTAGGCTTCATTAAAAATAATTAATTATTTGAATAACTTGCATTCCGGGTGCAATTTCTCCAAAAGATTTCTAGGTCTTGGAGATCTCGTGTCTTCTACCCCCTCCACAAAATATCGGAGCTAGAGCACATCTGATGCTACCCAAAAATCAACATGTAATAAATATGATCTTGATTTGATGATATGTTGGTTACATTGGATATATGATTGTACTTAGCATTCGCATAATGTAGCATGCATGATAGAGTAAGATTCATTGCAAATTGTTTTTGCATAACTAATATCATCATATCATGTTTTCATGCTAAAATAGGTGCATTTAGATTAAATGTGCATCATATAATAGATTTACTTTTTTGTATGGTTTTATTATTTGATGAAAACATGGGTGATAAAAGTATGCATATGATAGATGATTCCAACATTGTCTATGATGTGCAGAATACAGGTCTACGGTCCTAGAGGATTGTTGGTGTTCTCATGACCTCTCGTTCGATTACATGGTTTGTGCACTCTCCATTGAGCCCATGTCCCAATTGGACCCAGATGTTACCCACCAAAAGTGGGTCACCCCATAAGAGAATTTTTCTCCTAGATTTGTTTTTGGCTGGCATCTAGCAACCCCTGATAGCCATTGGTGTAGCCGATATGTTGTGCCATTTGATCTCCGCTCCCGGAGCTTGTCATATGTTCCCTTGCCCATCGATCAAGAGCAAATGTTTGAAGGTGGGAAATCCAATCCTAAAGGTATGCTTTTCATTGTGCAATCAAGTGCTTATGCTTGTTTTTCCTTATGCACTTGGGGCATGGATTATTGGGTGACCTGGAAGGAGGAAGGGTTTTTATTGTAGTTTTGTTCCCTCACCTCAAATGGGGGGTTAATCCTCAATCCTAGTCCCGTGGGATCTCCCCTATTGGCTTATGGATTCAGTAAGGGAATTACTTGAGAAACCCTGGTTTTGGGAACGCGGTCCCATTTTACCATTTCACATTTTTTCACTCCCCTTTGCACATTACAAGCCTTATTTCATCATCTTCCCTCTTTGGGTCCACAAGGCACTGGTACACACCCCCTTCCCTTGTCCACATATTCGGGTTGGCCCTAGAAATGTTGCCCTAGAGGTTGATGCAGCTAAAAGAAAGGTTAAAATCATATCATGGCCAAACGCAAGAAACAAAAGAAAACAATATTATAAAATGCAAAATATGGTCGAGACATTGTATTAGCACATGGGAAAAAGTCAAACATGAGCTCTACCCCTTTATTATGGCCATCGCCCTAGTTCCGAGGGCCCCATGAGTGCCCCCACATCATTAAGGAACCCATACACGTCCCAACCCTTGGTGGGAGATGAATTGACCCACCTTAAGGGGATAAAAATTGCTTATATCATGCACAACATGTTATCATCCCCTGGAGCCCCGAGCAGGAATAAAAAGAAAAAATCAAGAAAAGGAAAAAGGCAAATGAAGAAGGCTGGAAAAGCAAAGGTCGGGGTAACTCATGTATCCATGATTACCCCCTCCTACATCTATACACCTAAATATGTGGACATCTCTCATCATTACCACCCTTAAACCCGTGGCATTTGGCTTTGAGACCCCTGTGTCCCTATCCATCTCATCATTATTGACATGACCCCTATCGATTGAAGGATGTACCTTGGACCTGTCTTTCCCTTTAGGGGATAAAAACACCTAATATGGTTGTTTATTAGCCACTCACACCTATGGAGGTAACACTATTACAAGCTTAAAGCCCCAAATTTGGAAGGGAATCCCATTATGAAGTCTCAATGTGCCCTTGATTAATAAGCTTGGTTCACTTAGATGCACTAATGAATTATTGTACTTGATGGTGAGGAAGTGCATTGGTGTTAGTTTATGGGTTTGGGGTAGCATTAGACAGGGGTTCTAGTCTCTAAGGTATCTGAGAGGCTAAGGAACACGAAATCTCCAAAACCCATAAACGATTTCGAGAGAAGACACTTAGAAACCTCTCAATTAAATTAATTGATCAATAATTAAAAAGTTCCTAGGTCTAACTTAGGAAAATTTATTAATTAATGGGTATTAATTGAGGAAATCGACTTTTGCTCTAGAGACTTCCACAAAATGACTTGATGAAGTCTAAGATGATCTGATCCATCGATCATGATTCGATCTTGGTCGTTGATGCTCCAACGAGAGATTATAAGAGCAAGTTGATGGGATGGAGATAGACACAGTTGGGGAGCAATGGAATGTGAATTACCCGTTGCGTAGTATTCCGTGAGGGAAGAATTCAAACCAGGCAGGGAGAGTTGTAGGGGTTTGCAATAGGGAGAATTTCCAGATAAATTCTCAGGTGGTTTTCCAGTTCCCAGCATTAGGGAAGGAAGGTCGAATCATCCAGTAAGGAGGCTGAATTCTGCAGTGCGAGTTTTCGGGAGAGGGATTGATTCAGTAACTCTTGCACAGATCAAGTCCCGAGAGGCCTAGCGAATTGTTTCCAGAGGCAGAGACAGGCAAGACGAGCAAGATGATTTGGCAGGAGAAGTTTCTGGGGCAGTGTGAAAGTCCTATAGGCTGCAGTGTGCATTTCTGCGCAGTGGTGTGGGTGCCACGGAGAGTAAAAGTGGCCAATGAAAGGCCAGTTTGATTTGCTGAGAGGGAGAAGGATTCTCCTAGCATTTTCCAGTTGAGAAATTTTTTTGGAGTTGAGCCAGAAAGGCCAGTAGTTGTAATTCTCCATATTTGCTGCATAATAAAATAAACCCTCATCTTTTGCACCAATTTTCCCTTCGGGATTTTTCCGAGGAAGTTTAGTCCAAAATAATTGTATCAAATTTTTATGTGTGTGCATATATTTCTCAGTTCTCGATTTTATAATTCCGCAACAAATTTAGTTAGGAGAATAATTTCCAGTTGGTGCATTCAAGGAAATTTCACATGGTATCAAAGCATTATTGATTAGCTCAGAAGCGAAGGAAGTGAGATTGTGCAATTTCAGAGGGATATCTGAACACAATAATTCCAGATCTACGCGGGCCAAGCCAGGGGTACGAATTTCAGAGGCAGGAACTTCGATTTCCAAATCCAGTTTGGAGGAAAAGTACAAATTGCCTCAAAAATAGAGTTTGCAGGTAGTGTGATTGTCGAGAAGCAGTTCCAGTGAGCAAATCAGTTGATTCATAGAGTAGATTTGGGTGCAGAAGACTTCCAGCAAGGGTTGAAATATTAGATCTGCGCAGAGAAGGAAGAGAAAATCACACGAGACTTATACCCAGGACTTCTCCTGTAAAGTTTTTGGATTTCTCCAGTATGGCCGCAGAGAGATTCAACATTCAGGAGGCTACGTATTTGTCTTTCAAATTGGAAGATGAATTCGCTCAGATAGCTTGCCTCTCTAGCTCAACTTCACAGGGTGTCTGATATATAGACAATGGAGCGTCAACTCACATGAAAGGAGTTCAAGACTACTTCTCTAGCTACAAGGAGGAGGAGATGGACTTCCAAAACTAGATGGGAAACAAGAGTAAATGTTCTCTAGTTGGGAGAAGTACCAGCAAGATTTAGAGGGAGTCAGGAGCAAGCACCAGTGTTACAGATGTGTTGCATGTACCTGGCTTGGGGATGAGCCTAATTTCAGTGTCAGAACTACAAGATAAGGGATATGGTGTCTACTTTTTAGGGAAGAAGGTGTTCATCAAACACAAAAACTAGAAGAAGGTGAAGCAGATTGGAGTTTGTAGGAACAGATTGTACATGTTGCAACTCGACTCTCCAAAGGCACTAGTTAGTAGTAGCAACAGTGATAGCAGTAGCATTGGGAGAGACTTGAATGAATTATGGCATAGGAGATGGGGCATTTACACCATGGAGCACTTAGCATGCTCAAGGAAACAATGACAGGTGTTTTAGAATTAAGTACGAAACACGATGATGTGTGCAAGGGATGCATACTTGGGAAATATGCTAAGGCAACATAACCAAGAAGCGACAGTAGATCAGGGAGTGTGTTGCAACTTATACACTCATATATTTGCAGCCCTGTGTCCACTAGATCTTTCAAAGGGTACGAGTACTTTGTTACCTCCATCAATGACTATTCCAGGAAAACCTAGATCTATTTCTTGAAGACCAAGGATGAGGTTTTTAGTCACTTCCAAGAGTTCAAGGCTCTAGTGGAGAATGCGACAGGAAAGAAGATCAAGGTGCTTTGCACAGATAACTAAGGAGAGTACACAGACAGTGACTTCACGGACTACCTTGCAAAGGAGGGCATCAAGAAGGAATGGACAACACCATACAATCCATAGCATAATGTACTAGTAGAGCGGAAAAATAGGTCTATAGTGGGGGCAACAAAAGCTATGTTGTATGACCAAGACATGCCCAAATTTCTATGGGAGGAGGCATGTAACACAATGGTGTATATACAGAACAGGGTTCCTCACAAGGAGTTAGGAAATATAACACCAGAAGAAGTCTTCTCAGGGAAGAAGCTAGAAGTTAGTCACTTCAGAATCTTTGGAGTGTAACTTACTGCCATATACCAGATGACAAACACACTAAGTTAGATCAGACTGTAGAGAAGGGGTTCTTCGTTGGGTATAATGAAACCTCAAAGGCATACAAGATCTATATTCCTAGCAGTAGGAAGATTATTGTGAGATGAGAAGTGAATTTCATGGAGGACAGAACCTTAAAAAGATCTCACGAGATGCAAGCAGGTGATCAAAGTGAGCCAACATAAGCTCCATTGGTCCAGCAGCAGGGGCAGTTGTAGGGACAATCACAAGGATCTAGTATAGTTACCAATACTAGCACGACCTTAGGTACAGGAGATCATGTGATTTCGCAGCATACGAAGACGCAGAGGCAGGATGAGGAGTTGGTCGATCCTCCCACCACTAGTGGTCGGACCAGCAGAGAATTTCGTCAGACATTGAGGGATGCAGAGGAGTTCATAGGAGCTCCTAGGATGAACAAGAGAGAACGCAGACAACCAGACAAGTACCAAGCATTGGTAGCACATGTTGTTGAACATACCAGCTATCAGGAGGTTGCACAACATTAGGTGTGGCTGGATGTCATGGTGGAGTATAGCTCTATCACGACGAACGATGTTTGGGAAGTAGTGCCTAGACCTATGGATAGGTCAGTTGTGGGCTGTCGGTGGATCTATAAGATCAAGTATGCTGCAAATGGCAGCATGGAGAAGTACAAGGCTAGGTTCGTGGCAAACGGTTATGCGCAGAAGGAAGCATAGACAATGAGGAGACCTTCGCCCCAGTTGCCAAATATACTTCCAATAGTCCGTTATATCCATAGTAGCACAAATGGGATGGCAAATTCACCAAATGGACATCAAGCAAACTTTCTTGAACGGGGACAACTACTTGCAGCAGATGGGATTTGTCAAGAGTGACACAAATCCCAACCTTTATTATCTGATGGTAGAGGGTAAGCCACTCATCCTAGTGTTTTCTGTGGATGACCTCTTTCTGACTGGGTCATCAAGGCTCATAGAGGATTGCAAGTGGAACCTGGAAGAAGAGTTTGACATGAAGGATATGGGTTTGATGCATTACTTCCTAGGCCTGGAAGTATGGCAGGAGGAAGGGAGATCTTCCCTGGTCAAGGGAGATCTTCCCTAGTCAAGGAAGATACACTACAGATATTCTGACAAAGTTTAGGATGCAGGATTGTAGGCCTATGTCTACAAGACAGGGATGTTGATCCAACCTTGTATAGAAATCTCATTGGTTCCCTCATGTATTTCGTCAACACCAGACCAGATATCTGCTTCGCGGTCAACACTCTCAGTCAATTTATGGTGGGACCTAAGAGAGTGCACTGGATAGCATCAAGGCATATACTGAGGTATTTGTGTGGCACAATGTGTTGAAAAGTGTAACTAGGTCAGTCTTCATGTTGACTATGTAATTATGTACTTATGAAAAGAAGAAGTCAAAATAATAAAATGTATTTTTGTTGAGCAAGTTTTTATCAAGTAGATAGACTTCTTCTTGATGTCTATTAGGTTTGAGTCTTCAATAATTAAAGTTTCATGTATATATATGAAGGAACTAGTCATCAGTGTATGCTCCAGATCTTGTCACACGTCCAAGAATTTGTGGCTTGTAATAGCCATCACCAACGCTGGAAAACAAGCACTTATGATATGCCACAAGTCGACCTTTAAACTCCTAGATGAGTTGGCCTAAAAACTATAAGCATGGTCGGCTTCAAATCAGAAAATATATCTCTATATATATTCATATGACTGCGGCTCATTCACACAAGTTCGAATGTGATCTCTGCGATAATACACAGTGCGGGTAATACACAAGTACTGTCAACAAGATAATACGCATGTGCGGTCAATACGATAATACACAGTGCGGGTAATACTTAAGTGCGGTCAACAAGATAATACACCTGTGCGGTCAATACGATAATAAACAGTGCGGGTAATAAACATGTGCAGTCAAACACGATAATATACAGTGCGATCAGTAAGATAATACACAGTGCGATCAACACAGTGCAGTCAACACAATATATACAGTGCGGATTTTGAAAAGATCGTTCTACGTGAAGTTTGAAGTTTGAAAGACTATCTATTTATATGACATTGATGTTGTGAGCCTGAATCATATTTTTGTTGAGATTTTGTGTATTTGGGTAGCATCAGTTGTGCTCTAGCTCCCAAATTTTGTGGAGGGACTAGAGTACATTTGATCTATAAGACCCAGAAATTGATTTGGGAAATTTCATCTGGTTTAGGAGATATTAAATTAATTAATTATTTTAATGTATTTCCTCAGTTAAAACTTAGGGAACTTAAATAATTAAAGTGAATTTAATTAAACATGTGATGAAATTGTCTTAAGTCACACGGATCAAGCTTTCTTTTAATCTTAGCCATTGATTCAAGATCTGATCATGGTCGTTGGTTTCCCAACGAGAAAAGTATAAAGGAAAGGCTTGGGGTCATTTGTGAACACACACAGAGGCAGAGCACTGAAGCTAAGCTGAGATTCTAGGGTAGGGTTTGCTAAGAATACTGTGTTTCAGCTGCAGTGAGGGGAATTTAGGCCAAGGGGGTGATCAAATCCTGGGGTCTAGAATACACAAGAGGTAGAGATCAGCTCAAGGACAGCGCAGAGGAGGAGAGCAGCAGCAGCAGCAAGGACAGCGTGATTTTCAACAAGAAACCCTCAGGGGTTACGCAGAGACCCTTCAGGGGCAGTGTAGTGACTACGTCACCCAGTCTGGGGTAACGCAGACTCTTCCGAAAGCAGCGCTGAGGGTTTGAGGGGCTTTAGAGGCTGACGCAGAGGCTTTCAAGGGCAGCGCTGGGGTTTCTAGGCCCTAATCTTGGCTGAGTTCTGTAAATCCCGTTTGAGGGTGTGGATCAGTCATTATTTTGGCCCTAAATTAGCCAGTGAGCTGTAGATCTAATGTATTCTCTATCGGGTTTTCCAGATCTGGAACCCAGATTTGTGTATTCAGAAATATTCTTAATAATAAGACCCTCCAACAACCAGAGACCAGTTTTCCCGCATTGGGTTTTTTTGGGGACTATTTGTCCATAAATAGCTGTGTCACTTTGTCAATGTGTGCATGAACTTGTTCTAGACTTGGATTGGTAGAGATCTATTATGTGTTTTTCTTCGACTTTAACTTGAATTTATTCAATTAATAACTTGTCTAAGTAGGAGGAGCATTACCAAATTAACATCAATAATTTTTGCATAAAGTGTAAGATTCAGAAATTTCTACAATTTGCGTATACTTGAAGTTTACCTGGAATACATTTGCGAATACCTGAAGTATAAGTGCGGATATCTGTGTCTTTGGCAGATGTGTTACAACTCATAGTTCAGATACTAGAACAAGAAAAGGGTGCAAGTATAATACTACCGTTTAATGTTTTTCTGAATTAAAACAGAGATCCTGTATATAAAGTCCAAGGACAGTTTGACTGAAGGCTACGAACAGTAAAGATGGAGAGAGGAAGATATAAAGAGAAAGAAGAATAAAAGTAAGGAAGGTACAACCACAATACAGCAAGAATATCTCGGAGACCGAGTTCTCTAGTGCAGAACATAGTAGATCGTTGAAGAAGAGAAGAATCAAGTTTGAAAGGGCAGTGACAAGATCTTGGAGTCATTCCTAAGTCTAGGGTCTGAGTCTGGGTCATGGTACTTGTCATTTAAAGATCTATGTGAAGAACTCTTTCCGAGTTTTCCTCTCCAAGAGGGAGAGGTTTTGCCCTGGCTCTAGGAGCCTAATTTTGTGTCTCGTGCATTTTGATAATTGACTTGATGAAAGACTAACTAGGCTAAACAAAGAAAGACATAAGTAACTCAAGCAAGTTCACAGGTAATTATCAAGAAGAGAATTTGTAATAATCTCTAGCCCTCAAAATTCTCAACACAATGGACTATGGGTTGAGGTATGCTTGAGGTGATGGTGTCAGGTTATGTGATTTTACAGATGCAGATTGGGCAGGGTGTTCAGTGGATCGGAAAAGCACATCAGGGTGTTGCTTCAACATTGGATTAGGCGTTGCGTCTTGGTGCAACATGAAGCAAAAGTCCGAAGCACTAAGCTCTGCAAAAATAGAGTACATGGTGTTGATTTGGGATAGAATCGGATGTGCTTTAAGTCTCAAATTGTGTGGAGAAGCTTAGACACGTGTATTCCAAATAACCCAAAAATCGTTTGGGGAAATTCCACCCAAAGATGGTTTTATTTAATAAATTAATTATTTTTAATGAGACCCTAAGTCTAAACTTAGGAAATTAAAATAATTAATGGGTATTAATCTAAACTATGGGTGTAACTTCTAGAAGAAGACAAGGATCAATCCGAAGTGATCATAGCCATTGCTTAGCTTCTAATGTGGGTCGTTGAATGTCAACGAGAAGATTATTTAAGGAAGGCTTGAGGGCCATTTGGAAACACACACCGAGAGATCAAGAGATCGAATTTTCTAAAGTGAGCAGTGCTCAGATAAAAACATTGATCGAGAGATTCTCACATAGAGAGGGTTAGAGACAGTTTTGGTTGGAGGATCTTCTCCGGAGCCAAGAATACTCAGCAGAGAGGCAGAGAGATACACAGAGGAGGCAGCGCAGTTTCCAGAGAGGGTGACGCGGGGCCACGAAGGCCACACGCAGAAGAAGCACAGCGTTTCCAAGCAGAAGTCAGAGATTTTGCTGGGAGATCAAGATTCTGAGCCAAGAGGGCTAGATTTGAGGCTCCTAAGAGCATATCGATCCAGCAGAGGAGGTGGCACAGTCTCCCAGAGTCCCCCACACAGGCCCATGTAACTACTGCGTAGAGGCAGCACAGAGGGCGCCGGAAGGACATTGTTTCAACTATCAAATCAGTCAAGACTTGTAGTGTAGAGTGAGGTAAACGCACTAATTTTCTCTGTAGAGTGATATTCTCTGTACTAGATAGCCAAAAAGGAATCCAGAGATTGTATTCAGAAATAACTGCTACTTAATAACAAAACCCTCAGTCTGCTACACCAGTTTTCCCGCATTGGGTTTTTCCGGGGACGTTTGTAAAAAAATAATGGTGTCCTGTGCGATGTTTTTCTTTATTGCTCAGTTTCTTGTTTCGGCGTATTTAATTAATTAAGTGAAGGTTACAATAGTAAATTGCTTCAATATTTTCAGTAGAACACTGTCAATTAATTGTCAGTTTAACAACAAGTAGGTGAAGTAATTTCAGTTGACTACAGTAGGATTTCGGACTTAGAATTTTCACATGGTATCAGAGCATTGCAGTTGAAACAAGAAGAGCAAAGCCAGCGCTGGGCAGGAGGTCAAATAGTTGCAAGAGGGAGCAGTTCGAATCCCCAGAGGGATTGTGCAGTCCAGGTCAAGAGGGCTGAATTTTCGAGGAAAGTCTCTCTCTGAGTGAGTAGACAGAGAGGAAGGGCTTTCAAATCGAAGTTTTGTCGTGGCAAAGGAAGCAACGCAAAGCGTCAGTGTTAGTGTTGGTGGGGCGCAGTTTTCTATAGGCGGATTTTTTGATGGACAGAAAGATGTCAGAAGGAAGAAAAGAATCAAAGTGAGGGAATCTTCTTCCTTAGGGAATTTCTAGCCAGGGAATTCTTTTTTTCGAGACCCGAGCAGCAGATCTGGGTGGCATATCTACCATCTCCAGCAAGGAGTGTGTAAGCCAGTCCAGCATTGCGCAAAGGAGAAAGAGAAGGAGCAGATTCGACATTTTCTAGATGACAAAAATGGAAGCTCACGGGCTATAAGATCAGGATCGATTGGAGGGAGCCTCCAACTACATGATCTAGAAGGCGAGAATTTCATGTCTTCTATATGAATATGATCTCAAGCTTTTTGTAATATTCCTAATTAGCGACAGCTAATTGGAATATTCGATTTTGTTTAGTTTTGCCGTCTATAGTTTGTAAATAAATAAAAAGTGAGTGGAGAGGGTCTAACTCACTTAAGTGAAATAAAACACCCTCCTAGTAGCACAACGTTGTGACTTAAGGGGGAGCCAAGGGGGCCAAGCACCACGTAGAGAGGGGGCCTACGTTAGTTCTAGAAGCTTCTGCGCAAGAGAGATTGGACACGTGGCAAGAGATGGAGGCTAAGTTGAGGAGATGGCCTTGGGATTGGAGGAAGGCCAACATTATAAAAGACGGAGGAGCCTTCTCATTTGATTCATTCTGTTTTAGATGATATTGAGCTAGACATTTTGTCTTCTTGAGCACGCTGGCTGTTTAGCCTGTCTGCAGCACTGTTTAGTGCATTGAGTGTGTCCGGTCGGAGATCTCGCCCTTAGCCCCGGGGGACTTTGAGTGCCTGCTCGGGCAAGGTTATTTCTTCAGTATTTTGTGAGAGGTTTTGTTACTTGGGTTTGCTGCAGAGCTAGGCTTTCATAGAGACTACGCAGTCACTGGGAGAGAGGACGCAGTCCATTTTGGAGGTGCTCCGGAACGGGATTTCTGCAAGAGATTCAGCCGAGATTTTGAGCAGAGGATTAGCGTTTGCCTGTGGGAGGATTTTGGTGGAGTTTGAGGCGGTGTTTCAGTCATTCCCATTTAGCCTTTGCGCAGAGCCTTGGAGGCCAGCGTAATTCCCCAAGGGGGTGTTTTCTGGTGATTTTCGGGGGTTGACCATTTTTTATATGGTTTCTGGGTTTTGTCGAGATTGGTGAGTAGAGGAGGATTGCAGATTTTCAGCTCATTCCGGCAAGGGGATCAGCCCCTAGTCTTCAGTTCATTCCAGCAGTAGTAGCTACACGGCAGTTTTCTAACAGCTGGGACGCAGTTTAGAGAGCAGCCATTTCCTGTATATTCTGAGAGTATTTCTTCACTTGCCTTGAGCAAGATTAGGTGCCATCACTCTGATCACCTATTGTACTTCATTATATTTCTCAGATTAATAAAATGGCTTAGCATTTCCTCTCTATGTTTCTGGATGAGTTGCAGTATTTTCTTTCTCTGCTATTATATGTCTGCTGCACTGTTATTTTTATATATTCTTGAGCATTCTAGTTCTATACCACTTGGTGTGTTTATCTTTCACTCTTAGACAGAGTCTGGAAAGGGCCAGGTAGCCTCCGGGTCTCGTCCTCTTTTTAGAAGCGGAATATCCGGTAAATGCCCTCCCAGTCCATCTCTGGTTGGAGTTTGCCGTGTTTTAGAGATATCCTCGAAACGGGATATTACAGTGGTATCAGAGCATAGTTCTGGCTCAGCCTGTGGTCTATGACACCGGGGAAAAGACCATATATTTGTTACAGAGGCAGGAAGTACAAAGACCATGAGCGTAGGTTGGAGAACACCTACGGAGTGGGAGACTGTGTTTGGGTGGTGGACACAGAACAGGAGGAGCCTGTGACAGACGCAGAGTAGGAGGAGCCTGTGACAGACACAGAAAAGGGGCAGCCAATGTTAGATTCAGAGTTGGGGATTCCGATGGCAGATGAGGACGGGAAGAGATTTGCAGACCAACTCCTAAAATCAGTGCAGGAATTAGCCAGACAGGTTGAGGTGATGGGTCAGAGATTCACCACTATAGAGGCTAGACAGCGTGAGACTCCGCGGGTTTTCCAAGTAGGAGAGGGATCAGGTACATCCCACCATTTGCCGGAGCAGGGTGCTGCTCAGCGTGATACTCCTCAGCCGATGGTTTCACGTGCACCTAGCCGCTCTACCATGCCCACTTTCTTGGGAGCAGACACAGGGGCAGGAGCCCAGCAGGAGGCAGAGCCTGGACACATAGGCGAGTATTTTGCAGAGTATCAGGCCTACGAGCAAGAGTTCAGGGATGCTCTCACGTTCAGATATTTTGTGCAGCTCCAGCGGGACAGTAGACCCCGTGACCATCATAGAGGGCACTGGCATTATCATGATGGAGATTCCCACCGTGCCTCTAGCAGATTTCATTTTCCTACGTTTGATGGATCATCAAACAGTTCGGCAAAGTCTTGGGTGGAGAAGCTGGACATCTATTTCCAGCTTAACCAGATGTCAAAGACGGAGGCCATCAAGGTGGCGACGTTACATTTGGATGGTGAGGCCCACGATTGGTGGTTCCATGGGATGGTTACACTCGGACATTCCACAGTGACTACATATGCCGAGTTTACCAGGAGGTTGATGGAGCGGTTTGACCAGAGAGATCCGGAACAACACTTTGCTGAGCTGACGAGGCTCAAGCAGACTGGGAGCCCCGAGACCTACATTGCAAATTTCTTGAGGGTTTCAGTGATGGTGCCAGATCTATCCGCAGCTCGGATGATCTATATGTTTGTAGAGGGGTTAGCAGAGCCACTTCGGGGTCTAGTCAGGTCTACCAGACTAGCGACACTTCAAGACGCTATTAGCAGGACCCGAGACTTACATGATGCATTGCCCAGGACTCGGACACCTTACCCCCAGAGACAGGGTTTCCAGCCCAAGGGGAAGGATGTGAGGATTCCTCCTCCAAAGGGGAATCCGGGACGGGCACAGATAGATGATGATGCCAGGAGGGAGTTGAGGAAGAAGCGGCTATGCTTCACTTGTCAGGAGCCGTGGGCACCAGGGCATAGGTGTGCTGCTGGCAAAGCACACTTCATTGAGGTCTTCTCCAATGATAGCGGGGAAGAGGATGAGGAGGATGAGGAGGAGGCAGGAGATAGTCAGACGGCCCAGGATCAGTTGCCACCTCCACCTCCAGGGGCAGGAGGCGCAGCTTTTGCACCCACAGGAGGGACCCTTGCAGCCTTGCGAGGAGTTCCCAAGTATTTGACGTTGCGCGTACGAGGGACAGTACGTGGCCAGCGAGTGTCAGTTTTCTTTAACAATGGGGCTACCCACAACTTCATTGATGCACAGATGGTCGAGCTGAGGGGTATACCGACCGAGAGCTTTGACGGATTTTTGGTCTTGGTCCCAGGAGCCCAGACGATGCAGTGTGCCCGGTATGTTCCAGAGTTGGCAGTGACGATGGGTACCTACACCGTGACCAATCACTTTTTCATGGTCAACATACCAGATACCAATGTGGTATTGGGTGTTCAGTGGTTGATTACTCTAGGGAAGGTCACCACGGATTGGGAGGCCTTAGAGATGGAGTGGGATGACAAGAAGACCGGGAAGCATGAGAAGATTCGCAGGATGCACACTTACCCACCTCAGACAGTTTCGGCACACCGGATGGAGGCGGACTTCCAGAAGGGAGACATAGAGTGGGCGGTTGAGTTGCGGGCATCAGAGGCAGAGACCACCGGTCGAGCAGTTCATCCGGATATACAGACCATCCTTGACAAGCATGATGTAGTTTTTGGGGATATACCACCAGGTCGACCACCGGACCGAGGGTTTGAGCACACCATTGAGCTTGAGCAAGGTATCCAGGTAGTGATCACTACCCCCTATAGGCATCCCAAAGCCTATTGGGATGAGATTGAGCGGGCCATCCAGGAGTTGCTGGCTCTTGGGCACATCAGACCGAGCACGAGTCTGTTTGCTTCTTCCGTAGTGTTGATGAAGAAGAAGGAAGGCACCCTGAGGATGTGCATTGATTACAGGGCCCTGAACAAGAAGACCCTGAAGAACAGGTATCCTATACCCAAGATCGATGAGTTGATGGATGAGCTGAGAGGAGCCAAGTTCTTCTCGAAGATTGATCTGAGATCAAGGTACCATCAGATTCGTGTGAGGGAACAAGACATTCCCAAGACCGCCTTCAGGTGTCATTATGGGCACTTTGAGATTTTGGTTATGCCTTTTGGGCTGACCAATGCACCAGCCACTTTTCAGTCTTGCATGAACCATATCTTCCGCAGTCATCTGAGGAAGTTTGTATTGGTCTTCTTCGATGACATACTCATATATAGCAGGACTTGGGAGGAGCATCTCCAGCATATAGAGGCAGTACTACGCATCTTGGAAGAGCAACAATTCTATGCTAAGCTCTCCAAGTGTGAGTTTGGGATGACGAAGATGCTGTATTTGGGTCACATTATTGGAGTGGACGGAGTGAGAGTCCATGAGGAGAAGAATAGAGCCATCAGAGATTGGTCGGAGCCAAGGAACGTGACGGAACTTCGAGGGTTTATTGGGATATGTACCTATTACAGGAAGTTCGTCAGAGGTTTCTCACAGCTTGCTGCACCCCTTACAGATTTGACGAAGAAGGGGGCATTCAGTTGGTCAGATACAGCGCAGCGAGCCTTTGATAGGCTCAAGGAGGTGATGAGTAGTTGCCCAGTGCTTGCATTGCTGGATTTTACGCAGCCATTTGTCTTGGAGTGTCATGCGTCGGGAGAGGGGATCAGCACAGTATTGATGCAGGGGGGACACCCTATAGCCTTTGAGAGCCGGAAGCTCCTTCCGCATAAGAGGTTGTATTCTATATACGACAAGAAGATGTTGGCCATCATGCATGCCTTGGCCAAATTCTGACAGTATTTGGTAGGGAGCAGG